>SJXQ01002833.1:154841-320834 GCA_006408695.1 Aepyceros melampus | reverse complement strand
AACAAACACATGAAAAGATGCTCAACATCACTCATTATCAGAGAAATGCAAATCAAAACCACAATGAGGTACCATTTCACACCAGTCAGAATGGCTGCGATCCAAAAATCTACAAGCAATAAATGCTGGAGAGGGTGTGGAGAAAAGGGAACCCTCTTACACTGTTGGTGGGAATGCAAATTAGTACAGGCACTATGGAGAACAGTGTGGAGATTCCTTAAAAAATTGCAAATAGAACTGCCTTATGATCCAGTGATCCCACTGCTGGGCATACACACCGAGGAAACCAGAATTGAAAGAGACACGTGTACCCCAATGTTCATTGCGGCACTGTTTATAATAGCCAGGACATGGAATTTTACCTAATTTTTAGCAGGAAGAATGGATCCAATATTATCTTTTTCTGTAAAACCATCTTGCTGCTCCATCATCACTTATTTAAAAGAATGCTTTTTTCCTATTAATGTGAAATACAATCTTTAAGCCAATCATTTGCTGGTGCTTAGATATTTTGCTTAGAAATGGAAAATATTATTTCCAATCACAGCTTATTGGCCAAAGCAATTCACATGATGAAGTCTGTTGACAACAGGGTAGGAAGTTATAATCCTATTCCAGAGAGGAATAGTAAACATTTATAAACAATCATAGAATCTACCACACTCCCCATCTTGATCTGTGCAGATGTCCCCCCCATCCAAAATAATCAATGAAGAAATTGCCATTAGTTTTCCATGTATTCTTCTAGATGTTTCTATGCTTAATCAATGATAAATATTAGTGACAACAGTGGTCATCCTTTTCTTGTTTTTGAATTTAGCAAACATTCTTCTACCATATTTAGTGGCGATTTCTAAACTCTTAAGTGAAGATTTTCCCATGTGGCATAATACTGGGTTTGACACTGAAATAGATATATTTTATCATTCTTATTTTACTGATTAACCAATACTGCCAAATTCTAAAGTTTTCATATTAATGGAAATTAATGATTTTTCTCAAGATCTACTAAGAAAATGAAAATGTTAACCTATTTCCTAATGTTGAGGCCTTCTTTTATGTCTTATGTAGTCTTTATCAATTCATCATTTATTGTTACTTTAACATGCTTCTGAATACTTGTAAAAAATGCACAATATATTTAAATTATTTGCCACAAAATCTGGCAGAAAGTAAGAGTCAGACAATACTAGGTGCACTATTTGTTTATATATTCTGCTCTATTTCTATATTTTCTTTGTTTTAAATTTTAATTTTAAATCATCCAGACTTTAATTTAGCTTAACATGGAAGAGATGGTAATTTTCATTCTCCCTTCTTCTGTCTATCCCTCTCTCCTTTCTCTCTTCTTCCTTTCTTGGCTGTCTGCCTTTGGGTAGTTGAATGTTTTAACACCTATACTGACTATTCACTCATTTGTCCCTTAATGTGAAATGCTGTCATCATCATTTATGAATACACTTGGTTCTGTTTAATTGATTGGCTCTTGTCACAATGCCATATATTAATGTATACTAACTCAAGCTCTTCCTATTTCTCTCTTATTTCAGTGCTGTTACTCATGCCACATTCCATCTCATGGTGAAACACACCACTTTCCACCACTCTCTGTCTCTAGTGTTGGTATTTGCTCTGTCAGTATAATTGTTTAAAAAGTAATTAAATTTGTGGGGGTAAAGAGTGAGAATCAACATGAAGAGATAGGGAGTAGAGACGATGAGGAGAAGAATTTTAGTCTATTTCCATGCTATGGTGTAGGGGTTGGTGCCTTTACATTCCGCACATTCCTTGGGCCCTGAAGCCAGGATCGGGCAGTTGGGCAGTTGTTTAAGTCAAAGGCTTACTCTACCTTTCTCAGAACTACTATTAATCTAGTTAAGAGCTTGCAACATATGAAATTCCAGAATGCATTTGAAAAATTCAGCACAATTATTGATACATTTAGGGACATGCTATTTGGGACATGATCTGTTAGTATGTTCAAGCCCAAATTGTAGCTCTCAGTTACTCTCATTTTATGAATTTTTATGGGTATTTTAATTGAACGTTGAAAGAGTTTGAATTATTATAACTGCCATCACTGTAACCTGAAAATTCCATTACTTGTTTATAATGATAGAAATTAATGAACTGTTAAGGCTTGCCTAAAGCTTCTTTACCTTGTCAACTAAGGTCCATCTAGTCAAGGCTATGGTTTTTCCTATGGTCATGTATGGATGTGAGAGTTGGACTGTGAAGAAGGCTGAGTGCCGAAGAATTGATGTTTTTGAACTGTGGTGTTGGAGAAGACTCTTGAGAGTCCCTTGGACTGCAAGGAGATCCACAAGCCCATTCTGAAGGAGATCAGCCCTGGGATTTCTTTGGAAGGAATGATGCTAAAGCTGAAACTCCAGTACTTTGGCCACCTCATGTGAAGAGTTGACTCATTGGGAAAGACTCTGATGCTGTGAGGGATTGGGGGAAGAAGGAGAAGGGGACGACAGAGGATGAGAAGGCTGGATGGCATCACTGACTTGATGGACGTGAGTCTGAGTGAACGCCGGAAGTTGGTGATGGACAGGGAGGCCTGGCGTGCTGTGATTCATGGGGTCGCAAAGAGTCAGACATAACTGAGCGACTGAACTGAACTGAAAGCTTCTTACCAAATGGTACTTTAAGTTTTATTGGAATCTTTGCCTCAAAGATCCAAAGGGTCTAATTCTTTGACTCAATTTGCTCACATATATATACCTGATGTGTTTATGCACAAGATATATACATATTTAAATAATCATTGAATAAACTAATAATTTAGTTTATTATATACAAAATAAAATACTTTGAAAATATGTGAAATGCTTTATACACTGTTGTTCTCTAAACAAAAATTTTAATTGTTTCCTCCTTAATGTCATTCGCTAAGTCAACACATCCTCAGAACACTAATCCTCTCATTCCAAGGGACCAGTGTGCATGTAGGACAAGATGGGCAGCATGTCACTTGTGATAATATGCTGAGGAGTGTGCATACCAAAGTAAACATCAGACTGCATAGCCCTGATTCCCATTTCATGGCATTTCTTTTCTAAATAAAATTATCTTAGCACAAGGAACAAATTTGTGTGTATGTTAATAGCGTAATCTATTTCAAAAAGTTTTCCTCAACAATTCCTTCAATTCAGAGGCTTTCAGTATTGCTCAGTGTAATAAATTCTGAGTGACACTGGAGGAGAACTGGGGGAGAAAACAGGAATATTCAGTTATACTACATACCCTTTCATTACTCACTGTTATAGTTTTGGAGCCAAGCTCAACATAATTAATTACTGTCCCAGTGGATTTGTAATGCTTCATAGCTCTTGATTCTTTCATGAATCTTTTCATAAAATGTTATGGTCTTTTAAAAAATATTCTAAAAAATAAAACTAAAAACATGCTGAATCATAAAAATTTCAAGTGGCAATATGAAGTGAAACAATAAAATTGAAAACTATTTTTTAAAGTTACAGTCTTTAAGAAGGATTTTATATAACCTACTTGTTGATTATCTGGGGTTGGTAAGTGGCTCAGAGGTTAACGCGTCTGCCTCCAATGCGGGAGACCCAGGTTCGATCCCTGGGTCGGGAAGATCCCGTGGAAAAGGAAATGGCAATCCACTCCAGTATTCTTGCCTGTAGAATCCCATGGACAGAGAAGCTTAGTACATTACAGTCCACAGGGTCGCAAAGAGTCGGACACGACTGAGCAACTTCACCACTTGTTGATTATAACTTTTGCCCTTATCATTGTGTTTTCAGTGTTTGAGTTAGTTTTCCATATCTGAATTAATTCAGGACTTTACTAAATTGTGCCATACAAAATGTTTTAATGTTATGAGAACAATTTTTTCTCATTCCAGTGTAAGACTATTTCCACTTTTCCCCACTTTCGAGGTTTTCAGTGTTTTAAGAAATTATCATATTCAAAATCACAGAGAAATATTTGTACTTGTGACAGTATATTTGAGTCTAACATTGATTTAGATATTCAAAATTACACCCAGTGTTTTCATACATATGCTGACTTTAATATACAATGGCAGATTTAAGTCAGAGATCTATTTACAGTGGCAGAAATTTGATGCTAAAACTATGGTGACAAATTGACCTTTGCCTTTTTGCTGGTGAAGATTCTGACATCTATAGCAGGGATGCCTTCTTAAAAGTACAAAGACATGGAGAACAGACTTTTAGACACAGCAGGGGAAGAAGAGGGTATAACAAATTGAGAAAGTATCACTGACATATATACACTATTATCCGTAAAATAGATTGCTAGTTGGAAGCTGCTATAGAGCACAGGGAACCCAGCCTGGCACTCTGTGATTACCTAGAGATGTGGGATGGGAAAGGGAGGGAGGCTCAAGAAGGAGAGAATATATATAATTATGGCTATTTGCACTGTTTTATGGCAGAAACCAATACAATATTGTAATGCAATCATCTTCCAATTGCAAAATAAAATTTAAAAATGGGCCGGTTTTTCCATTTTGTTTGCTTTGTAAAGTCTGATCAGTGTTAGTCAGATCATTAGCAATGATGTGTGTGTGTGTGCTCAGTTGCTCAGTCGTGTCCTACTCTTTGCAATCCTATGGACTGTAACTCGCCAGGCTCCCCTGTCCCTGGGATTTTCCAGGTAAGAATACTGGAGTAGGTTGTCATTTCCTCCTCCAGAGGATCTTCACTACCCAGGGATCAAACCTGCATCTCCTGTGTCTCCTACATTGACAGGCAGATTCTTTGCCACTGAGCCACCTGGGAAGTCAAATAGCAGAGATATGTACCATCAATTTTATAGAACAGAATTTGGACTGCTATGGTTAAAACTGCAAAACTACAGTTTCTTTTTCTTTAGTCATGTATACAATTTTTCTTCCTTAATTTTCAACTTTTGTTTTTCAAGTTCATATCTTCCATAATTAAATTTATAAACAATTTGGGACCAAAAAGATAGTTAATGTAATAAATTATGTTAAACTACCTTATTTTCCTTTTTCTCAAACAACATTCTACATAACAAGAAAACAGAAAACAAAATTTGATTCCTAAGCTTTGTACTGGTTGTGATCTCACTGGGCAGCTGCAAATTTGGAGGGGAAACTTCTTATATAAGAAGATAAAATACCAATGGGATAATTAATCTAAAAATATTTTCATATTCCATTCCACTGCCTGTTGAACATTTAGTCCTAGGGGCTCTCCTGGCAACTCAGATTCACTTTAATATCTCATTTTTCATCTTACTTCATTCATTCTTCAATAAACTTCAAGCAACATAAGGGAAAGAACTATGCCCTATTTATCTTTTTATCCATGGTGTCTAACTCAATGCCTAGTACCTAGTAAGGGCTCAATAAACATCACTGAATGATACACTTGACTCCTCTCCTGGGGTTGGTAATTGGCTCAGAGGTTAAAGCGTCTGCCTCCAATGCGGGAGACCTGGGTTCGATCCCTGGGTCGGGAAGATCCCCTGGAGAAGGAAATGGCAATCCACTCCAGTATTCTTGCCTGGAGAATCCCATGGACAGAGAAGCCTAATACATTACAGTCCACGGGGTCGCAAAGAGTTGGACACGACTGAGCGACTTCACCACCATGCTGTCACTCAGACTTCTAAACCCTTTATAATCTTTGCCTCCTAAATTCAATCAGTTCCCAAATTGTATGGCTCCAAATGAGCAACATCTTTCAAATATAACTTTTTATCCATTCACACAGATAATTCATTAGTTCAAGATTCTATGGCTTCTCTTACACTAAAGAATTGGTTTTCTGTTTTCCTCATTTGAAAACTCTCTCTTTCTGAATTTCTTCTAAACACTTTGGCTAGATAAATTATTTGATAACCACAACATTTACATATCACTTCCTTACATGGATGCTTTTAAGCCTCTTTAGTCTCTGTAGAAAAAAGTTTAACCCACTTTGCATTCAGAGATTTCTGTAATGTGGCCTCACTCTCTCTCTCCTTTTATTTATTTATTTTTTCTACAAAGGGACCCAGAAATTGTCTATTATTCTTTCCATCTCTCTGCAACTGTATATGACACATGTGGTTTAGGGAACAGCAGAATGACCTTCCCCAAGCTAATGGCTGACTTTGATTTATTTTAACATAATTATGGTTATTCTCAACTTACCTGGTAACAGATCCTGGCACACCCATTCTCATATTCTGAGATAAATATATGTCATTCATTTAAAAAAGATAACCTAAATTTCACTATGATTGAGAATTTGCTGGTGTAGTATAACCACCCTTTGTATTAGTTCTCTTCAGACTGGGAAAAATGTAGTTCCACTGTCAGTTGAAGTTGCTTTTTCCAAGTTGTTCACATCTTGGAGGTTTACATGACTTATATTTCTTGAACTGTTCTTCCCCTTACTGGAACTCAATAACTTGATCAAATCCTCTCTTTCACCTTCTTCAGATCTTCAAAGATGTCCAAGACCTTTGCTGTAGCAATACAGTACTTCATGGAATCCTACACTGATGGTGTCTATGAATTCACTGCACAAGGTATACTTTAACTTTTGATTTTTCAAATATGTTATGTTGTGCTTGAGGAAGTTAATATTTATGGAAACAACTCTATGACAGCGGTTTTTTTTTTATTTTTCATAAAAAGCAAAACAACATAGATAAGTAGATGTCCCTGGCTAACCCTATAACTTTTATTATTTATCTCTTAAAATATTCTTTATCAATTCCATCTTTTTATTAATTTAAAGGCTTTTAAAAGTGTCATACACTTACCTACTTTTTTCAGAGACTTTTTCACTTTATTGGAAGACATTTTCACTCAACAGCATGGGGAAGATGATACGATGATGAATCATGAGTTAATCAATATGAATGTGAAGATTGATTCTAAGAAATAGTTTAGTCATAACTGCTTCATTGTATTTGCAAATTTATAATAGCAAGCTTTCCTATTCAGCTGTCAAGTCCTGAATAAAACTTTGTAAGCTATTATAGTAAATATTTGCGTAGTGATGGTTCAGACTGTGAATTATTTTAAGCTGCATGTTTCATCACCAATTATTCACCATATTCTTAACTGTTTCCTCTCTGTGGAGTCTGTTTCAGCAGTTTCCTTTCCATTGTGTTTCATATGTCCAAAAATCACTTGATTTTATGGTCATGTGCTATTGCTGTATTAAATTTCTTTGTTTCCTTCAACTGGAAGAGAACAGTTTTATTTGAATTTTCCTGACTTACTAATTCATTCATTCAACAGTTATTATCATATGTTATATGATAACCATGATCAATATCAAGCTACTAATATAAAGTCACTGAATGTGGAATATGATGACATAGGATGCAATTCAACTCCAAGAATACCATAGAATTTACAAAGTACTACAAATTAGGACTATTTCCCAAAAAGCCAGTTTATCAAAATAGGTTATTGTTGCTGCAGTTTAGTCACAAAATTGTGTCTGACTCTTTTGCCTCCCCATGGACTGTTGCCCACCAGGCTTCTCTGTCCATAGGATTTCCCAGGCAAGAATACTGGAGTGGGTTGCCATTCTGTCTCCCAGGGACCTTCTTAGCCAGGAATTGAACCCATGTCTCCTGCTTGGCAGCAGATTCTTTACCACTGAGCCCATTTGTGTAAGGTACATACACATATACATATGGGTCAGGAAGATCCCCTGGAGAAGGAAATGGCAATTCCACGCTAGTATTCTTGCCTGGAAAAATTCCATGGACAGAAGGACCTGGTGGGCTACAGTCCATGGGGCCACAAAGAGTTGGACACGACTGAGCACACACAGTAAATGTATATGTACACACATATACATGTATGTATGTACATATGTGAGATCTGTAAGTAAGATGAGTGTGAGATAGTACCCTGTCTGCCTATCCGCTGTGATTGAAAAACAGCAAGAATGACATTACAGCTGAAACAGAAAGCCAGCAGAGAGTTGATGGTAAGGTTAAAAATGTAAAAATATGCTTCATCTAAGGCCTTGTACAACATAGAAAAACTTTTTCTTTTTTACAGAGTAACTAGGGGAAACCACTGCATGATTTTGAGCAGAGGAGTGACCTGCTTTTGCTGCTATGTGAGAAATAGATTGACATAGAGCAAAGCAGAAGCAAGGGGACCAGTAAGTAGGGCACGGATTCAGGCAAGATATCACATTGGCTTGGAACAAGCTGGCAGGAGTGCAGGTATAAGAATTGGCCTGTTTTTACAATACTTTTTAAAGGTGGAATTGAAGAATTTGTCAATGGATTATTTGTAGAGTGGAGAAAAAAAAGGATTTTAAAGATGGATTCAAGGGTTTGGGGATGGGCAACTGGACATGTGAAATGGGAAAGATTTTAAGTACACGTTATGGAGAATGTGAAAATATCAGGAGTGTTAGGTGCTCATTTCACACATGTGAAGTTATGCAAAAGCCTGACTGGATTGAGTCAAGAGAGAATTAGGAAAATAATTGTTTAGGGAAAGTATAGCTAACTCTAGTGTGAAAGCCTGTATTGTCTGGGAATTGCATACTCTACTTATGAACAGCAGTGAAGCTCTCCTTCATTTAAAAGTCATAATGTGAAGTGAGGTCAGCGAGCTTCTGTGTTTTTCATCAGTTCTGTCCAGTTGTGTCGATGCAGGCAGAGAGCAAGGGCATATAATAACACCTGGAGAAATTTTTCTGTGTAAATATTGCAGAATTTGAAGTTTTTTCTTATCAATAACCATGTCCAGAAGGGCTTTTCAAGAGGAAGTATGGCTCATTTAGGGATGGATATGATATGTAGAGTCTTCCTAAAAGAGAGATCAGTATGCATATTTTGCTCATGAGGAAAAATAATTGTGTTGATCACAGAAACTTTTTATAAATAACAGCTATTGTATCCCCAAGGTGTTTAAGCAGTCTCTTTCTCCTTTTGGATTTGTACATAAATTGTTTTCTTTTCATCTGGTTTTATCTCAGTTCATTACTTTTAGTTTACATTTCATAAAATCAAAGAATGGTTCAATATAGTGTTATGAATTTCAATGGGGCTATGATTCAGTGACCGTATTTTGTTCTTATAGCTCCAAGTTATATCCCATTGATGGGCTTAACCTAAAATAAAATAATGTTTGCACAAGCAAGAAGATTGTGACTTCAAATCATCTCATTCACTAGCATTCACTACCATTCAATGCAAAACATTCCTATTTTACTTAAAGAAATAATATATATTAAAATACAAGCTATGTAGTCATTTTAATCACAAATGGTTTAGAACACACCAGTTTTAGCTTATTAAGACCTTTTATTATTTTAAATACAAAATACATGTGTGCATGCTAAATCACTTCAGTCATATCCAACTCTTTGCGACCCCACAGACTGTAGCCCACCAGGCTTCTCTGTCTGTGGGATTCTCCAGGCAAGAGTATTCAAGTGGGTTGCCATGCCCTCCTCCAGGGGATCTTCCCAACCTAGGGATGAACCCACCTCTCTTATATCTCCTGCATTGGCAGGTGGGTTCTTTACCACTAGCACCACCTGGGAAGCCCAAAATACATAGTACCATTTCAAGTTAGCACAGTTAACAAGGGTATTTGAACTAGGCAATAGTTTCTGATGACTATCCAGAAGCAATTATTTAAGACAAACCAATTATCCAATGATCTTTCTTTGTCTAGTATGGATGGATCAAAGAGAGCATGCTCTCAGAAATCAGTTTACAACTATTTTGTTTTTCAATTAGAACAGTTTCCAATTTAACAAGTGATGTGTCTTCCCTTTCATAGTGGTTCTGTACTACATTACTCAGAAAGACATTTAATTACTCCTGCTGCTGCTGCTAAGTTGCTTCAGTCGTGTCCGACTCTGTGCGACCCCATAGACGGCAGCTTGCCTGGCTTCCCAGTCCCTGGGATTCTCCAGGCAAGAACACTGGAGTGGGTTGCCATTTCCTTCTCCAATGCATGAAAGTGAAAAGTGAAAGTGAAGTCACCCAGTCGTGTCCGACTCTTAGCGACCCCATGGACTGCAGCCCACCAGGCTCCTTCGTCCATGGAATTTTCCAGGCAAGAGCACTGGAGTGGGGTGCCATGGCCTTCTCCAAATTACTCCTGAGGCCTTGGGTAATTAAAACAATTTTGGAAGTTGAAAATAGTTTGCTTTTATTTATCTATGTATTTAAACAATATTTATTTAGAACCTACTATAATCAAATATTGATGGTTCCCCATGTTAAAATTAGAGTGCTCTCAAAATAAATTAAAATTTGTTAGGAGAGAAACACACTTACCAAAGCAATTCAAGGGAGTAAACCAGGCAGCAAGGGGAGTGTGGATGAGGTTCAGAGTTGGAATGCATGTGTTGAGTGAAGGCAGATCTTTTTCTAAAAATCTGTCTCTTCAGCATGCTTATGTTGGGAGGATTTATTGCAAGCTCACCAGATATGTTCTATGTATCTTCTTTCAATGCTATGTATTTAATATCAGTTATTAATTAAACTATTTGGATCACATATAATTTAATCTCAACAAAATCACAACAGAAGAAATAGCCCTAGGAGTAAAACAGTAATAAAGTTTAAGGTGATTCTGACTCTACATATTTTTTAGTTTATTAAATTGGAGTATTTGTCCTTTCCCTGTTCCAGTCTACTACCTGATAGAAATGTGATTGTCCTTAAATTCACATCTGATCCTGATACTTTCATCTGAAGATTTTCCACTGAATTTCCAAGAAAAGTTCCAAGCTTATTGGACTATCCTACCCAAATTTACCCCATTACCATTACTGCTACTACTGCTACTTCTGCAATATACAGGTAAATATACATGCACATATACATTATCAGGATAAATCTTCATTTTTATTAATGACTAGACACTTTCTTTTAGAAATTTTTCTTGGCTTCTCAGTTTGGATTGGACTTTATACTCCACATCTATTACCATTTTGCCCTATTCATCAATTCATTATATTGGACATGCCCTTTTATACATCTCTTTTCCTTGCTATACTTCTTTTTAGTGATTTTTGTGATGAGTATGAAGATTAACTCTATGAATCAACTTGTTTGAGCCAAAGTGCCCAGGTATTTGATGGTTCTGGATGTTTCTGTGAAGATATTTTTGGATGAGATTAAAGTTTAAATTTGTGGGTTTAGAGTTAAGCAGATTACTCTCCATAACATGGGTGGGCCTTATTCAATCATTTAAAGACCTTAATATAACAAAAAGGTAATTGCTGTGGCTCAGACAGTAAAGAATCCGCCTGCAATGCTGAAAACCTGGGTTCAGTCCCTGGTGGCAACCCACTCCAGTGTTCTCGCCTGGAGAATTCCATGGACAGAAGAGCTTAGTGAGCTATAGTCCATGGGATGGCAAAGAATCAAACCTGATTGAATGACTAAAACTTTCCCTGACTTCTTTTGAGCAGAAGGAATTCTGCCAGTATACTACCTTTGGATTCAAACTGCAACTCTTCTGCGTATCTCCAGCCTGCCAACATACTCAACAAATTTTAGAGTACCAAGCCTCTAAACCAGTTCCTGAATTTCTCTTTCTCTCTCTCTCCACACACACACACACACACACAGGTCCTGTTTCTCTGGAGTATCCTGAGTAATATAATCATGTAGTATGCCTGGTTCATTTTTGTCTGCCTACTGTATTTCACAGTACTTGGAACAAAATAGTTATTTCACACTGATTGAATAAAAGAAGAATATTCTAACACATTTCAGACACTATTTAATGATTAATTTAAAAATAAATAAGACTCAAATATCACTTCAAGAAGCTTAATGTCTATTGTGAAAGATAAAAGTTGTACATAAATGTTAATAATACAAGGTAGAAAGAAGTGTCACAAGGAGAGATTAATAATTGACCATTTACAGTGTTGAAGAGAGTACCAGTATGCTAGGAGAAAGACTCCCTCTCTAGGATCTTAGAGCACTTTTACAGCACAAGTCAGAGAGAGCTGTTGTGCTTAGGGTAGAATCACTCCTTTGAACACCTCCATTTCTGTATGTCTGCTCAGGGGTTAAAGCGTCTGCCTCCAATGCGGGAGACCCGGGTTCGATCCCTGGGTCGGGAAGATCCCCTGGAGAAGGAAATGGCAACCCACTCCAGTATTCTTGCTTGGAGAATCTCATGGACTGAGGAGCCTGGTGGGCTGCAGTCCATGGGGTCACAAAGAGTCGGACACGACTGAGTGACTTTACTTACTAGAGAATGCCAACATAGCAAGAATAAAACACCTCAACCCTTCTCTCATCTCAACACTCAAAGCCTTGCCAAAACTATCTTCCTTGAGACCACTGAAATTTTCTCCTAATGTCCTGTGTTCCTTTTCTTTTTATATCCCACAAAAAGCTAGGACTCTTACTATCTCTCACTCCTTAGACTCTAGTCTCCATTTAGCTCTGTATTCTTTTTCTGACTCCATATACTATTTCTCCCATTTCCTGAAAATCTTTCATTGATCCTTCTGAAACCTGTGTAAGTCAGCATCAAAATCCTCTATTTTAAACTTTTTTTTTCTGAATTCTGTTCATTTTCTTGATGTAAGGAAAGTTCTGGACTTTCCAGTGTTTCTTTTCCCTGAGCAATTTGTTTAATTAAAAGACTTTGATGAGTACCACACCCTTATTTGCACTGTGACAGTTTCCTTCCTGCCAGACAGCTAACCTTTAAGCTAAGTTTTCATACTATAACTTTTAAAATCAAGTCCTCTCTGTAAACTAACAATTTCTATATTACTTAGACAGGTTAGAATGTGTTGTAACACACTACCCACAAATGTCCCTGGCTTCTTCATGTAGCAAAAATTCATTTCTTTCATTTTTCTATTAGCTGAAGCCTCTATTGTATATCATCTTCACTCAGGAATGCAGAATAATGGAGAATCCATCATCTATAATGTTACTGCTGCTGCTGCTAAGTTGCCTTACTAGTTGCTTATAAAATGAAAAAGGAACATGGTGGAAAATTAGCAGGTACTACACTCCATGTTGTAGAGACTCACAGCAAGTCCACACATATTTCACTGGCCAGAGAAAGTCACAAGGCCACATCTAATTTTATGGGGACCAGGAAATGAAATTCTACCATAGGTCAGAAGGAGTGGAACCAGAAATACTCTGAAAAACACCAATACCTACCACAGCCCTTAAACCAGAGTATATATTACCATGGTAAAAAAGACAAAGATTAACAATACTCCATGTTTAATCTCAGCTTCCACCTGGAGTTCCCTTTGGAAAGTATTTTGATGATGAATTCTATCCCCCAAATTATTTATAAAACCAAAACATAAATAAAAGGGAAAATAGTCATTTGACCCTCCTCGTCTATGAAGAATTCAAGTTTGCCACTCAAGGAAGTGTTTATGTTTAAATATAAGTGTTTTATGTTTAAAACTTATGTTTATGTTATGTGACCATTGAAAGTGTTAGTTGCTCAGTCGTGTCTGACTCTTTGCAACCCCATAAACTGTAGCCCACCAGGCTCCTCTGTCCGAAGAATCATCCAGGCAAGATTACTGGCGTGGGTTGTCACGCCATTCTCAGGGGATCAGGCATTAAACCCAGGTCTCCCATGTTGCAGGCAGATTCTTTACCGTTTGAGCTACCCTGGAAGCCTATGTGACCAACTGAGCATTGAGGGAAGCCCATGTGACCATTAGCAAAGGCACTGTCTTTATAAGAAGAACTTAAACCCACGTGTCACTCATGGAAAAATGGATTCTCCCAGTTTTACATTTGTAAATAATGTTCATATTCTCAACTTTTCTATCTTCTCAGGAGGTATTATTATTTTGATACTTATATCTGGCATATAATACATATTAAAAAGCCAGTTTACCAGACTCACAGACGTAGAGGAAAAACTTAACGGCTACCAGGGACAGAGAGGGAGAAGGAGGGATATATTGGGAGTTTCAGACTGAAATGAACACGCTATTGTATTTAAAATAGAGAACCAATAAGAACTTACTGTCAAGTACAGGAAACTCTGCCTAATGGAAAAAGAATTTGAAAAAGAAAGAAATAATATATATTTTTTAATTTATCCTAGAAAAAAGACAGTTTCCTATGTTTTAATTTTCATGTTTACTGTTAGCTATAAGTCTTAAAGTATTTATGTGTTTATAAATAAACAAATTTATAAATTTGTTTCTACATAAATAAAATATAGAGGATTATTTTGGACTATATATCAAACCATCTGTTATCACTTTCTTTTCTTATTAATATATTTTTAAAGTCAATAAATAAAAATAATTATTTTATAATAATATATGAATGTTAGGAAAAGAATGCCACCATGTTGTTGAATGAAAACCTTTCAGAAATGACTTTATCAAAAATATAAATAGATATTAAATCAGAGGCTACATTTTTATCTGAATATAAATAAATGTAATAACTTTAAAATCATGAATACAAATGTTTTCTTAGTTTTTAGTCAATTTATTTTATTCCCCCCAAAAAACTGGAGAAAATATGTACTTAGGTTTATTGTTAAAGACTATCTACATAATCATTATTTGTGTAATGTTGCAGAACAGAAATTCACTAAGAGATCACAAGGCTTTTTCATTTCAAGATCAGAATATTATTCAACATCATAAATAAGTTTTATTAAGTACCTACTGATTGTCACCTGTTTTGGATCTTATTGCCAAAAATGTTAGATAGATATGGGCTTTGTTCAGTTATACTTTGTTCATTCACTCTGTAAAAGTATTCATTTGCTCTACAAATGCATCCCTATCAGAATCCCATAGTTATTTTAGAAGGAGTCAACAGATTAGAGAAATGTAAATTAGTGAATCATGTAGTATATTGGAAGTCAATATGCACTATGCATGCATGCTAAGTAGCTTTAGTCATATCCAGCTCTTTGCGACCCTATGGACTGTAGCCTGCCAGGCTCCTTTGTCCGTGGAATTCTCCAGGCAAGAATACTGGAGTGAGTAGCCGTGTCCTCCTCTAGGGGGGCCTTCCTGATCTAGGGAAGGAACCCAACCTGTTACATTTCCTGCATTGGCATGTAGATTCTTTACCATTGGTGCCATCTGGGAAGCCCAATATGTGATATAGCAACAAATAAATTAAGGAGAGGGAGTCAAGTGAACAGATAGATGAAAGAGCTGGGGCTATGTTGAATGGAGTGTCTGCAATCTCAATATGTCACTGACACTATTCTCCAATTATTATGTTCTTTTTTTTAAATTAATTTTTATTTTTTAGTTTGTTTTGCTTTACAATATTGTATTCATTTTGCTATACATTGACATGAATCAGCCATGAGTGTACATGAACTCCCAATCCCGACCCCCACTTCCCCCCTCCCACCCCACACCATCTCTCTGGATTATCCCTGTGCATCAGTCCCAAGCATCCTGCATCCTGCATCAAACCTGGACTGGCGATTCGTTTCACTTATGATATCACACATGTTACACTGCCACTCTGCCAACCCATCCCACCCTCTCCCTCTCCCACAGAGTCCAAAAGGCTGTTCTATACATCTGTGTCTCTTTTGCTGTCTTGCGTACAGGTTTATCATTACCATCATTCTAAATTCCATATATATGTGTAAGTATACTGTATTGGTGTTTTTCTTTCTGGCTTACTTCACTCTGTATAATCGGCTCCAGCGTCATCCACCTCATTAGAACTGATTCAAATGTATTCTTTTTAATAGCTGAGTAATACTCCATTGTGTATATGTACCACAGCTTTCTTATCCATTCATCTGCTGATGGACATCTAGGTTGCTTCCATGTCCTGGCTATTATAAACAGTGCCGCAATGAACATTGGGGTACACGTGTCTCTTTCAATTCTGGTTTCCTTGGTGTGTATGCCCAGCAGTGGGATCGCTGGATCATAAGGCAGTTCTATTTGCAATTTTTTAAGGAATCTCCACACTGTTCTCCATAGTGGCTGTACTAATTTGCATTCCCACCAACAGTGTAAGAGGGTTCCCTTTTCTCCACACCCTCTCCAGCATTTATTGCTTGTTGACTTTTGGATCGCAGCCATTCTGACTGGTGTGAAATGGTACCTCATTGTGGTTTTGATTTGCATTTCTCTGATAATGAGTGATGTTGAGCATCTTTTCATGTGTTTGTTAGCCATCCGTATGTCTTCTTTGGAGAAATGTCTATTTAGTTCTTTGGCCCATTTTTTGATTGGGTCATTTATTTTTCTGGAATTGAGCTGCCTAAGCTGCTTGTATATTTTTGAGATTAGTTGTTTCCCTAAAGTCAGGAACAAGACAAGGGTGCCCACTTTCACCGCTACTATTCAACATAGTTCTCGAAGTTTTGGCCACAGCAATCAGAGCAGAAAAAGAAATAAAAGGAATCTAGATTGGAAAAGAAGAAGTAAAACTCTCACTGTTTGCAGATGACATGATCCTCTACGTAGAAAACTCTAAAGACTCCACCAGAAAATTACTAGAGCTAGTCAATGAATATAGTAAAGTTGCAGGATATGAAATCAACACACAGAAATCCCTTGCATTCCTATACACTAATAATGAGAAAATAGAAAAAGAAATTAAGGAATCAATTTCATTCACTATTGCAACAAAAAGAATAAAATACTTAGAAATATTATGTTCTTTCCACTCTCAAGAATCTTTGTATCTACTTTTAAGTAGTTATGAAAGTTTCAGTTTTTTAATTGTCCTGACTCACCACAAAGTCTTTCCAAAATAAAGGCAAACTTTATCATAAAAGAAAAGGAAGTGAATAGCATTGATTTTAGAGCAGTCAACAAAAACAACTTATAGCAAATTTACAAAGCATGCTGCTGGTATAGTTTTAGTTGCTGAATGGCTATACTAAGCCTTGCAAACTTTTATTTGGCAAAATGGTAATAATGTCAGATATTTTTAGATGAGGAACATCATAGGAAACTTTTGCTTGAAATATGAAATACATAATATTGTTATGGAGACTAGGAATTTTTTAAATTATAGATGGGAGACACTTCATCTTTACATTGTAATTTAAGCAGTTATTAGGTACTGACTACTGGTTCCATATTCTCATTTCACATATCTAGTGAACTCCTTTTTCAGTTTCCTTTGATATAATCAGTTCTCAACAATTTGATTGGGACTTTAAGCAAATAGAGTTTAAGCAAATAAAGGTGAGATATCACATTTCACAGATCACAGGCAAAATTACAAATTTGACATGTGGAAAAATATAAAAAAAGGATGACATGTGGAAAAATATAATAAGAGGAGAATTTTCCTAAACTTATTTTGAATAAGAATTCTATCATAAAAGAACTCTGTCTCTTTAAAAAAAAGACAGACAAAAACAAACAAAAAACCCTTAAGCTTTAGTCCTCTGATTTCATCAGTAACCATTTTAACAATTTTGTTATTTTTTATAGTAAAGTTTTCTTGTAAGCTTCAAAAATGACAACTATTAAATTATAACCCTTTAATTCAATATACCCTTTGCTCTTTCCTTAAAATGTATCTTCATTGATGAGTCACATTCTCCTATTCCTTTCAACTCATGAATCATTGTGCCTTTTCTCTGGTATAATTACCTGTGCTGCTTTCTTTTAGTTACTGGAAGAGGCATCATATAGAGTTAATGAATTTCTCTTGGAAATGATAAGTTGGATTATGTCCAATTCTAATGTAATTTCTTAGATATTTTCTCTTATTATATCATTTATTACAATGGAAGAGAATGCATGAACTTTTAAAACCTGTTACCCAAAATAACTGTAATTACAACTGCTTGTATTTACACAGCATCTTTTGGCTGAGCATTTACAAACACTTCAGAATTATGTTGTAATGCAGCAATAATAATGAGGGCAAATATATATTGTTGGGTTGGATTAATTTTTTGGTTTTGTTTTTAATTGATTATTGCTCACAGAAGCTGGGTAATAAACAGTAGCATAAGCTATGATTTGTTAAAAACATCTAGTGAGCTTTAAGCTTCGGTTCACATTAAGATTTAAAATGTAGACACTATCAAGAAATTTCTTTGATTTCTTCCAAAGAGATGATATTCTTGATTGTAAGTTTAGCTAACTAAGGGTTCTACTTTGTCTTAGTATTGTTTCTTTGTATCCTCTTAAAGTATTGTCTAATTAGATTTGTTTTGTGAATTAATTCTTAGTAAATAGGAAACTAATTGAAGTAGATATATACTGCCTTTGTTTTAATGTGACATTGTTTTCACTTATTTATGCAGACACATGGGCATTTGATAAACTGTGGAATAAAAAATTATCAGTTTTAGAAACATTGTTCTTAAGTTGTGGTAATCTAATAAGTTACTTTGTATTCATTATTGAAAAATGTATGGTATTTGAGACTGACATTTTAGGTGATGGGATAACTATTGGATAAGCTAAAAGAAAAAGGAAGTCTTTGCTTTAGTTCTAAAATCCTTTCATTTCAATATGCTAGTGTGACCCATAGGATTAGGAAACAAAATTTTCCTCAGTTAAAAAATTCTGATTCTATAACTAAATTGTTAAAGGAACTTGTTTAATTCATTAGCATCTCAGTTCCTATATCTATAAAATGGTAATAATAATATATACATTAGAAAGCTAAAATGAAAATACATCATATTGGGGATATTTTAGGGCCAGACAGAAATGTAGGATGTGTAAGAAATGAATCTAGAAAAGTATGCTAAATATAGGTAATAAAATAGCTTCCTTTTCGCCAGGGTAGGAATACTGGTTTTTATTATATTCTGTGAATGGATCCATTGATGTGTATTAGTAATGAAAGTACTGCAATCATTTCACATTTTTGGAAATGTCCTTTAAAAATTGATGATAGTGATCTGAAGGATAAATAATGGAGGATTGCATTTCGTGGCAAAAATTGAAGGGAATGATGTACTTGTAGGTACACAAGACAGGAAGCAAAGTTGAATAGAGGTTGAGTATACAGCATGTATGGATGTGAGAGTTGGACTGTGAAGAAAGCTGAGCGCTGAAGAATTGATGCTTTCGAACTGTGTGTTGGAGAAGACTCCTGAGAGTCCCTTGGGCTGCAAGGAGATCCAACCAGTCCATTCTGAAGGAGGTCAGCCTTGGGATTTCTTTGGAAGGAATGATGCTAAAGCTGAAACTCCAGTACTTTGACCACCTCATGTGAAGAGTTGACTCATTGGGAAAGACTCTGATGCTGGGAGGATTGGGGGCAGAAGGAGAAGGGTACGACAGAGGATGAGATGGCTGAATGGCATCATTGACTTGATGGCCATGAGTCTGAATGAACTCTGGGAGTTGGTGATGGACAGGGAGGCCTGGTGTGCTGTGATACAGGGGTCGCAAAGAGTCGGACACGACTGAGCGACTGAACTGAACTGAACTGACTGATACAGCCTTTGGAATTAAACAGTCTTGATTATTTTCCAGCTTAATACCTCTGGGTCTCTGGGTAATTTACATAATGTCACTCCTCTAAATATAATTTTTCTCATGTGAATAATACAATGTTATAAATCTTCATAAGATGGTAGTAAAGGTGATATGAAATAATGCATTTATGATACTTAACACATGTTTCAGTTCAATTCATTTCAGTTGCTTAGTTGTGTCCAACTCTTTGCGACCCCATGGACTGCATAAGCCAGCCTTCCCTACACATCACCAACTCCTGGAGCTTGCTCAAACTCATGTCCATTGAGTCAGTGATGCCATCCCACCATCTCATCCTCTGTGGTCCCCTTCTCCTCCTGCCTTCAATTTTTCCCAGCATCAGATGTTTTCCAGAGTCAGTTCATTGCGTCAAGTGGCCCAAGTATTGGAGCTGCAGTTCAGGATCAGTCCTTCCGATGGACTAGTTTGATCTCCTTGCTATTTTAGGGACTCTCAAGAGTCTTCTCCAGCACCAGAGTTAACAGCATCAATTCTTTGTGCTCAACTTTTTTTTTAATTAATTAATTTTTTAACTGAACATAATTGCTTTACAGAATTTTGCTGTTTTCTGTCAAACTTCAACATAAGTCAGCCATAGGTATACATATATCCCCTCTTTTGCACCTCCCTCCCATCTCCCTCCTCATCCCACTCCTCTAGGTTGATACAGAGCCCCTATTTGAGTTTCCTGAGCTATACAGCAAATGCCTGTTGGCTCTTTATTTTACATACAATAATGTAAGTTTTGATGTTACTCTTTCCATACATCTCATCCTCTGCTCCCCTCTCCCCATGTCCATAAGTCTGTTCTCTATGTCTGTTTTTCCATTGCTGCCCTGTAAATAAATTCTTCAGTACCGTTTTTCTAGATTCCATATATAGGCATTAGAATATGATATTTATTTTTCTCTTTCTGACTCACTTCACTCTGTACAATAGATTCTAGGTTCATCCAACTCATTAGAACTGACTCAAAGGCGTTCCTTTTTATGGCTGAGTAATATTCCATTGCATATATGTACCACCACTTCTTTATCCATTCATCTGTCAGTGGACTTCTAGGTTACTTCAATGTTCTAACTATTGTAAATAGTGCTGCAGTGAACACTGGGATACATGTGCCTTTTTCAATTTTGGTTTCCTCAGGGTATATGCCTAGGAGTGGGATTGGTGGGTCATATGGTTGTTTTATTTGTAGTTTTTTTTTTTTTTTTTTAAGGAATCTCCATACCATCTTCCATAAAGGCAGTCTGAATTTACATTTCCACCAACAGTGCAAGAGCATTCCATTTTTCCCACACCCTCTTCAGCATTTATTGTTTATAGATTTTTGATGATGGCCATTCTGACTCGTGTGAGGTGATATCTCATTGTAGTTTTGAATTGCATTTTTCTAATAATAAGTGATGTTGAGCATCTTTTCATGTGTTTGTTAGTCATCTGTATGTCTTCTTTGGAGAAATGTCTGTTTAGGTCTTTTCCCCACCTTTTGATTGGGTTGTTTGTTTTTCTGTTATTGAGATGTATGAGCTGCTTGTATATTTTGGAAATAATCCTTTGTCAGTTGTTTCATTTGCTACTATTTTCTCCCATTGTGAACATTGTCTTTTCACCTGCCTGATTGCTTCCTTTGCTTTGCAAAGCTTTTAAGTTTAATCAGGTCCCACTTGTTTACTTTTGCTTTTATTTCCATTACTCTAGGAGGTGGATCATAGAGGATCTTGCTTTTATATATGTCATTGAGTGTTCTGCCTATGTTTTCCTCTAAGAGTTTTATAGTTTCTGGTCTTACATTTAGGTCTTTAATCCATTTTATCATTGTGTCTGGTGTTAGGAAGTGTTATAATTTCATTCTTTCACGTGTAGCTTTCCAGTTTTCCCAGCACAATTTATTGAAGAAGCTGTCTTTCCCCATTATATACTCTTGCCTCCTTTGTCAAAAATAAGGTACCCATAGGTGCATGGGTTTATTTTTGGGTTTTCTATCTTGTTCCATTGGTTCATATTTCTGTTTTTGTGCCAGTACCACACTGTCTTGATGACTACAGCTTTGTTGTATAATCTGAAGTCAGGAAGGTTGATTTCTCCAGTTGCATTCTTCTTTCTCAAGACTGCTTGGCTATTCAGAGTCTTTTGTGTTTCCATATGAACTGTGAATTTTTTTATTCTAGTTGTGTGAAAAATGTCTTTGGTAATTTGATAGGGATCACATTGAATCTATAGATTGTACTTGGTAGTATATTCATTTTCATAATATTGATACTTCCTACCCAGGAATATGGAATATCTCTCCATCTGTTTATGTCATTTTTGATTTCTTTCATTAATGTCTTATAATTTTCTGTGTATAGTTCTTTTCTCTCCTTAGATAAGTTTATTCCTAAATATTTAATTCTTTTTTTGTTGCAATGGTGAATGGGATTGATTCCTTAATTTTTCCTTCTGATTTTTCATTGTTCATTTCAATTCAGTCACTCAATTGTGCCTGACTTTTTGCAACCCCATGAATTGCAGCACGCCAGGCCCCCCAGTCCATCACCAACTCCTGGAATTCGCTCAAACCCACGTCCATCGAGTTGGTGATGCCATTCAGCCATCTCATCCTTTGTCATCTCCTTCTCCTACTTCATCCAATCGCTCTCAGCATCAGAGTCTTTTCCATGAGTCAACTCTTTGCATGAGATGGCCAAAGTATTGGAGTTTCAGCTTCAGCATCAGTCCTTCCAAAAAAACACCCAGGACTTATCTCCTTTAAAATGGACTGGTTGGATCTCCTTTCAGTCCAAGGGACTCTCAAGAGTCTTCTCCAACACCACAGTTCAAAAGCATCAATTCTTCAGTGCTTGGCTTTCTTCACAGTCCAACTTTCACATCCATACATGACCACTGGAAAAACCATAGCCTTGACTAGACGGACCATTGTTGGCAAAGTACTGTCTCTGCTTTTGAATATGCTGTCTAGATTTGTCATCACTTTCCTTCCAAAGAGTAAGTGTCTTTTAATTTCATGGCTGCAGTCAACATCTGCAGTGATTTTGGAGCCCCACAAAATAAAGTCTGACACTGTTTCCACTGTTTCCCCATCTATTTCCCATGAAGTGATGGGACCAGATGCCATGATCTTCATTTTCTGAATGTTGAACTTTAAGCCAACGTTTTCACTCTCCTCTTTCACTTTCAACAAGAGGCTTTTGAGTTCCTCTTCACTTTCTGCCATAAGGTTGGTGTCATCTGCATATCTGAGGTGATTGATATTTCTCCCGGCAGTCTTGATTCCAGCTTGTGCTTCTTCCAGCCCAGCATTTCTCATGATGTACTCTGCATATAAGTTAAATAAGCAGGGTGACAATATACAGCCTTGACGTACTCCTTTTCCTATTTGGAACCAGTCTGTTGTTCCATGTTCAGAGTATCTAGAAATGCAAGTGATTTCTGTGTATTGATTTTTTATCCTGCAACTTTGCTAAATTCACTGATTATCTCTATTAATTTTCTGATACTATCTTTAGGGTTTTCTATGTACAGTAAGTATCATGTCATCTGAAAACAGTGGGAGCTTACTTCTTTTCCAATTTTGATTTCTTATATTTCTTTTTCTTCTCTGATGGCTGAAGCTAGGACTTCCAGAACTATGTTGAATAATAGTGGTGAAAATAGACATCATTGTCTTCTTCCTGATCTTAGGGGAATGCTTTCAGTTTCTCACCATTGAGAATAATGTTTGCTGTAGGCTTATCATAACTGGCCTTTACTATGTTAAGATAGGTTCCTTCTATGCCCATTTTTGAAAAGTTTTAATCATAAATGGGGCTGAACTTTGTCAAAGGCCTTTTCTGCATCTATTGAAATGACCACCTGGTTTTTATCTTTCAATTTGTTTATATGGTATATCACATTGACTGATTTGTGTATAGTGAAGAATCCTTGCATCCCTGGAATAATCAACTTGATAATGGTGTATGAATGTTTTTGATGTGTTGCTGTATTTTGTTTGCTAAGATTTTGTTGAGGATTTTTGCATCTATGTTCATCGGTGATATTGTCCTCTATCAGTAGTATCAGTATCAGTTCAGTCACTCAGTGGTGTCTGACTCTTTGTAACACCATGGACTACAGCATGCCAGGCTTCCCTGTCCATCAACAACTCCCAGAACTTACTCAAATTGATTTCCATCAAGTTTGTGATGCCACGAACCATCTCATCCTCTGACATCCCCTTCTCCTGCTGCCTTTAGTCTTTCCCAGAAAAGACTTCGATGCAGGGAAAGATTGAAGGCAGGAGGAGAAGGGGATGACAGAGGATGGATGGTTGGAAGGCCTGTAGTTTTCTTTTTTTGTGTTGTCTTTGTCTGGATTTGGAATCAGGGTGATTGTGGTGGCCTCATAGAATGTGTTTGGAAGTGTTCCTTCCTCCGCAATTTTTTTTTTTTTTTGGGTTTTAATTTCTTTTTTTTTTTTAATTAATTTTTATTTTTTAGTTTGTTTTGCTTTACAATACTGTATTCGTTTTGTTACACATTGACATGAATTAGCCATGAGTGTACATGAACTCCCAATCCCGACCCCCACCTCCACCCTCCTGCCCCACACCCTCTCTCTGGATTATCCCCGTGCATCAGTCCCTAGCATCCTGCATCCTGCATCAAACCTGGACTGGCAATTCGTTTCGCTTATGATATCACACATGTTACATTGCCACTCTGCCAACCCATCCCACCCTCTCCCTCTCCCACAGAGTCCAAAAGGCCATTCTATACAACTGTGTCTCTTTTGCTGTCTTGCGTACAGGTTTATCATTACCATCATTCTAAATTCCATATATATGTGTAAGTATACTGTATTGATGTTTTTCTTTCTGGCTTACTTCACTCTGTATAATCGGCTCCAGCGTCATCCACCTCATTAAAACTGATTCAAATGTATTCTTTTTAATAGCTGAGTAATACTCCATTGTGTATATGTACCACAGCTTTCTTATCCATTCATCTGCTGATGGACATCTAGGTTGCTTCCATGTCCTGGCTATTACAAACAGTGCCGCGATGAACATTGGGGTACACGTGTCTCTTTCAATTCTGGTTTCCTCGGTGTGTATGCCCAGCAGTGGGATCGCTGGATCATAAGGCAGTTCTATTTGCAATTTTTTAAGGAATCTCCACACTGTTTTCCATAGTGGCTGTACTAATTTGCATTCCCACCAACAGTGTAAGAGGGTTCCCTTTTCTCCACACCCTCTCCAGCATTTATTGCTTGTTGACTTTTGCATCGCAGCCATTCTGACTGGTGTGAAATGGTACCTCATTGTGGTTTTGATTTGCATTTCTCTGATAATGAGTGATGTTGAGCATCTTTTCATGTGTTTGTTAGCCATTCGTATGTCTTCTTTGGAGAAGTGTCTATTTAGTTCTTTGGCCCATTTTTTGATTGGGTCATTTATTTTTCTGGAGTTGAGCTGCATAAGCTGCTTGTATATTTTTGAGATTAGTTGTTTGTCTGTTGTTTCATTTGTTATTATTTTCTCCCATTCAGAAGGCTGTCTTTTCACCTTGCTTATAGTTTCCTTTGTTGTGCAGAAGCTTTTAATTTTAATTAGATCCCATTTGTTTATTTTTGCTTTTATTTCCAGTATTCTAGGAGGTGGGTCATAGAGGATCCTGCTGTGATTTATGTCAGAGAGTGTTTTGCCTATGTTCTCCTCTAGGAGTTTTATAGTTTCTTGTCTTACGTTTAGATCTTTAATCCATTTTGAGTTTATTTTTGTGTATGGGGTTAGAAAGTGATCTAATTTCATTCTTTTACAAGTGGTTGTCCAGTTTTCCCAGCACCACTTGTTAAAAAGATTGTCTTTAATCCACTGTATATTCTTGCCTCCTTTGTCGAAGATAAGCTGTCCATAGGTGTGTGGTACTGGCACAAAGACAGAAATATAGATCAATGGAACAAAATAGAAAGCCCAGAGATAAATCCTCCGCAATTTTTTGAAAGAGTTTCTTTATGGTCCAACTCTCACATCCAAAACAGACTACTGGAAAAAACATAGCTTTGACTAGATGGACCTTTGTCAGTAAATAATGTCTCTTCTTTTCAATATGCTGTCTAGATTTGTCATAGCTTTCCTTCCAAGGAGCAAGCATCTTTTAATTTCATGGCTTCAGTCATCATCTGCAGTGATTTCAGAGTTGAAGAAAAAGTCTGTCACTGTTTCCCCATCTATTTGACATGAAATGATGGGACTGGATGCCATGATCTTATATTTTTTGAATATTGAGTTTTAAGCCAGTTTTTTCACTTTCCTCTTTCACTTTCATCAAGGGGCTCTTTAGTTCCTCTTCACTTTCTGCCGTAAGGGTGGTGTCATCTGCATGTCTGAAGTTATTGATCTTTCATACTGTAATCTTTATTTCAGCTTGTGCTTCATCCATTCTAGCATTTCACATGATGTACTCTGCATATAAGTTAAATAAACAGGGTGACAATATACAGCCTTGACATACACCTTTCCGAATGTGGAACTAATCTGTTGTTCCATGTCTGATTCTAACTGTTGCTTCTTGAGCTGCATACAGATTTCTCAGGAGGCAGATAGATGGTCTGGTATTCTCATCTCTTGAAGAATTTTCCACAGTTTGTTGTGATCGACACAATCAAAGGCTTTAGTGTATTCAGCAAAGCAGAAGTAAATGTTTTTCTGGAATTCTCTTGCTTTTTCTATGATCCAACAGATGTTGAAATTTTGATCTCTGGTTCTTCTGCCTTTTCAAAATCCAGCCTGAGCATCTGGAAGTTCTAAGTTCATGTACTGTTGAAGCCTCACTTGGAGAATTTTGAGCACTCCTTTGCTAGCATGTGGATTAAAGCAATTATGCAGTTGTTTGAACAGTCTTTTTCATTGCCTTTCTTTGGAATTGGAATGAAAACTGACCTTTTCTAGTCCTGTAGCCACTTGAGTTTTCCAAATTTGCTGGCATATTGAGTGCACCTCTTTAACAGCATCATCTTCTAGGATTTGAAATAGCTAAGCTGGAATTTCATCACCTCCACTAGCTTTGTTCATAGTGATGCTTCCTAAGACCCACTTGACTTTGCATTCCAGGAGGTCTGGCTCTTGGTGAGTGATCACACAGTAGTGGTTATATGGATCATTAAGATCTTTTTTTGATAGCTTCCTGTGTATTCTTGTCACCTCTTCTTAATATCTTCTTCTGTTAGAGCCATACTGTTTTGTCCATTATTGTGCCCGTCTTTGCATGAAATATTCCCTTGGCATCTCTTATTTTCTTGAAGATATCTCTAGTCTTTCCCATTATATTGCTTCCTCTATTTCTTTGATTTGATCACTGAGGAAGGCTTTCTTATCTCTCCTTGCTATTCTTTGGAACTCTGCATTTAGATGCTTATATCTTTCCTTTTCTCCTTTGCCTTTAGCTTCTCTTCTTTTCTCAGCTATTTGTAAGGCCTCCTCAACAACCAGTTTGCCTTTTTGCATTTCTTTTCCTGGGGATGGTTTTGATCACTGTCTCCTGTACAGTGTTAGAAATTTCTGTCCATACTGCTTCAGGCCCTCTGTCTATCAGATCTAATCCTTTAAATCTATTTATTGCTTCCACTGTATAATTGTAAGGGATTTGATTTAGGTCATACCTTAATGGTCTAGTGATTTTGCCTGCTTTCTTCAATTTAGGTCTGAATTTTGCAATAAAGAGTTCATGATCTCAGCCACAGTCAGCTCTCAGTCTTGTTTTTGCTGATTGTATAAAGCTTCTCCATCTTTGGCTGCAAAGAATTTAATCAGTCTGACCTCGGTATTGACCATCTGGTGATGTTCATGTGTAAAGTCATCTCTTGTGTTGTTGAAAGAGAGTGTTTGCTATACCAGTGTGTTCTCTTGGCAAAACTCTGTTAGCCTTTGCCTTGCTTCATTTTGTACTCTAAGCCAAATTTGCCTGTTACTCCAGATATCTCTTGAATGCCTACTTTTACATTTCAGTACTCTATGATGAAAAGGACATCTTTTTATGGTCTTAGTTCCAGAAAATCTTGTAGGTCTTCATAGAACCATTCAACTTCAGCTTCTTCAGAATTAGTGGGTGGGGCATAGACTTGGATTACTGTGATACTGACTGGTTTGTCTTGGAAACAAACGGAGATCGCTCTTTCATTTTTGAGATTCCACCCAAGTACTGAACTTTGTACTCTTTTGTTGAGTATGAGCGCCACTCCATTTCTTCTAAAGGATTTTTGTCCACAGAAGTAGATATAATGGTCATCTGAATTAAATTTGCCCATTCAGGTCCACACAAAAACTACTAGAACTAATAAATGTATTCAGCAACATAACAGAATATTAGATTAATATTCAGAAATCTGTTGCATTTTTACACTATCTATGAAATCTCAAAAAGAGAAAGTTTTTTAAAATTCCACTTAAGTTGCATTAAAAGAAATAAACCACCTAGGAATAAATTTAACCAAAGTGAAAGACCTACCCACCAAGAACTATAAAAGGAAATTGAAGATGATTTAAAGAAAGGGAAAGATATTCCATGCTCTTGGATTGGAATAATTAATGTTTAAATGGCTATGCTACATGCTCCAAAAGCAATCTACATACTTAATGCAATCCCTATCAAAATGCCCATGATGTTTCACTCAAGACTGGAACAAACAAAAATTTACATCAAACTAACAAAAGATCCTGAACTGCCAAAGCAACCTTGAGCAAAAAGCAACAAAGCTGGAAGCTGAAATTTTCCAGACTTCAGAAAATACTACAGAGCTATACTAGTCAAAACAGCATGATGGTGGCACATAGACATATAGATCAGTGAAACAGAAAAGAGTGTCCAGAGATAAACCCATAACCCACATACCTACAGTCAATTAATCTATGATAAGGAGACAGGAATATACAATGGAGAAAAGACAGTCTCTTCAACAAGTGCTGTTGTGAAACCTGGACAACTACATAAATTAGTGAATTTAGAACAGTCCCTCCAAAATAAAAGAATAATTTGAGACCTAAATATAGAGATGACACCACAAAACTCCTAGAAGAGAACTCTGGTAAAACATTCTCTGACATAAATCACAGGAATATTTTCTTAGATCAGCCTCCCAAAGCAAAAGAGATAAAAGCAAAAATAAATAAGCAGGACCTGATCAAACGTAAAAGCTTTTGCACAGTAAATGAAAGCATCAGCAAAATGAAAGACAACCTGCAGAATGGAAGAATACATTTGCAAACCATGCTACCAAGGCATTAAAATTCAAAATATACAAACAGTTCATAGAACTCAATATAATAAAAAGTACCCAAATGAAAAATGGACAGAAGACTTAAATGGATGCTTTTGCAAAGAAAACATACAGCTTGCCAACAGACACATGAAAAGATGCTCAACATCATTAATTATTAGAGAAATGCAAGTCAAAATTACAATGAGATATCACTTTACACCAGTCAGAATGGCTGTCATCAAAATCTTACAAATAATGAAGGCTGGAGAGGGTGTGTAGAAAAGCAACCATACTGCATTACTCAGAATATAAATTTGTGCAGCCATTATGGAAAACACTATGGAGGTTCCTTAAAAGACTAAAAATTGATTTATCATATTATCCAGCAACTCCTGGGCATATATCTAAAAAAGATGAAAACTCTAATTTGAAAAGATTTGTGCACCCTAATGTTCATAGCAGTACTTTTTACAATAGACAGGACATAAGATCAACCTAAGTGTCATCAACAGATGATTTGGTTTAAAAGGGGGTCTATATAAACAGTAGAATATTAATTACTCAGCTATGAAAGTAATAAAATATTGCTATTTGCAGCAAAATGGCTGAACTCAGAAAATCATACTAAGACAGGGAAAGACAAATATAGGATATCACTTATAGGTGGAATCTAAAAAAACAACAAATGAATCTATTATACTAGGCAGAAACAGATACACAGGCATAGAAAAAAAACTTCTGGTTACCAAAAGGTAGGACAAAGGATAAATTAGGAGTATGGGATTAACAGACACAAACTACTATACAGTACATGAACTAGATAAGCAACAAGGAAACAAAATATATGCATGTAGCACAGGGAACTATAATTTACACCTTATAATAACCTATAATGGAAAATAATATGAATATATATAGAGATAGATAGATAGATAATTGAATCACTTTATTACACCTGAGTCTAACAGAGTATTATTAATAAACTGCATGTCAAAAAAAAAAAAAAAAAGGATTCCAGCAAAACTGAGGAGGACAAAAAAGATCTGAATAAATATATATTAGCTATATTTTCGGAGAGGGCAATGGCACCCCACTCCAGTACTCTTGCCTGGAAAATCCCATGGGCAGAGGAACCTGCTAGGCTGCAGTCCATGGGGTCGCTAAGAGTCGGACACGACTGAGTGATTCACTTTCACTTTTCACTTTCATGCATTGGAGAAGGAAATGGCAATCCACTCCAGTATTCTTGCCTGGAGAATCCCAGGGACGGGGGATCCTGGTGGGCTGCTGTCTATGGGGTCGCACAGAGTCGGACACGACTGAAGTGACTTAGCAGCAGCAGTAGCAACAGCTATATTTTAGATGAAGAGAGTCAATATCATAAAGATATAAATTCTCTTCAAACTTTAAATTCAATTTAGTATCAATTTAAGTCACACTAGGATACTGAGATTTGGCAATGTAATTTCACAGTTCAGATGGAACGGGAAAGCACAAAAGAACAGATATAACATCTTGAAAATGAAAAGAACAAGAATGTCCTCCTCTATGAGATCAATACATCCTCTAAAGCTTTGTTGGAGAGTAGATAAATGAAAGAGAGTAAAGTTCAAAACAAATCCATGTATATATTATGGAAATTCACATATAATGGAGACTGCATTTTAATCCAGTCAGAAAAAGTAGATTATTCAATAAACACTTGATTTTTTTTTACTTTATATTGTTATTTATTTAGTTTTAAATTTTACTTTATTTTACTTTACAATACTGTATTGGTTTTGCCATACATCAACATGAATCTGCCACGGGTGTACACGTGTTCCCAATCCTGAACCCCCCTCACACTCCCTCCCCATACCATCTCTCTGGGTCATCCCAGAGATTATCATGCACCAGCCCCAAGCATCCTGTGTCCTGCATTGAACCTAGACTGGCAATTTGTTTCTTATATGATAGTATATAACAACTTGATTTTATGTGAAGCATGATTGCTTGATATCTGTATGAAAAAATAAAGCACACATATCAATGCAAAAAAGCTAAAAATAACTTGTAAATTTAATCTTACAGTTTATTTAAATAATACTATGACCAAGTAGGCTTTATTTAAAGAAAACAAAGATAATTCAACCCTCAATAATTATGAATCCTTTTAGCACATTAACAAGGAAAAATCACATTATATTATAATACCAGTCTGTACTGTGTATTACTTTATAGAAGTAAGTTTACAGCCCAAGGACTGGCAAATAGAAAAATGTAGCTAATAAATGAATATATATATGAATTAAATACTTTAAGCAATATTTTAGAACCATAAAATTGTAGATAAAATCCCAGTCATAAATTGAGTGGGTAAAGCCTTCTTTAGTAGAGTTACTATTTCTTGAACTCATAAAATTAAATAAATAAAACAGAACACATAGTTTTGATAATTTATGTATGTTTGATATTATCTTGGAGGATAAATTGAATCTGATAGAGATAGGGAGGATGCTGCCACTTGCACAGGCAAATATGTATATTTTAAGATTATATATCTATGATATCTATATATGTGAATGTACAAAATTTGCTCAGTTGTGTCCAACTCTGCCAGGCTCCACTGTCCATGGGATTCTCCAGGCAAGAATATTGGAGTAGTTTGCCCTTTCCTCCTCCGGGGATCTTCCCAATCCAGGGATTGAAGCCAGGTCTCCTGCATTGCAGGCGGATTCTTACTGTAAAGAGCCACCAGGAAAGCCCATATATCTATGCATATGTTTATAAAATAAAAGAGTTTATCTTTAATGAAGCTAGTTTAACTTGAATATCAGATGCATTTTGGGGTAAGGATGTATTTCTTATTATCTTAGGAATTACATTTATATTTAATCTAAACAGCAGTCTGTAACTGATCCTCTTTGTAAAACTTTTTTTTGGTTGATTATTGAAATTATTGGAACCAACAGTGTGGGCAATTTGCCCCAAAGCCACAGAAGCTGCTCAATAACTTTATCTCATTTCCTACCAGTCACTGAGTGACTATGGGCCACAACCAGTGAAGAACTTTCCAAGTTCCATTTTCTTATTATAATATATTTTCTACTTGTCAGACTCAGCTAGAAATCTGTGAAACAACACAGTCTGGAAAATCTTGGGAGAAATAGTCAAGGAAAGGTAGAAAAATTTGAGTAATGAAAATGGAAGAGGAAATAAGATTGTGGGAAATACTTGCAGAGTATATAAGAAAAGGGGTATGTCTGTGTGTGCTTGTGTGTATGTCTGTTCCATAAGCAAATATAAGAAAAAATAACACATCATAAAAGATGGATGATGAAAGATGAGTAGGTAAGAATAAAAGAAGTATGAAAAGAAAGCACAATTACAAAAGAAAAAATGTGAACAACTTTTATAAATATTAGAATGTCAGATATAAATAAATTCAACCCTGCTTAAAGTAACAGAAGAAAATGTATAGTCTACTAAACAATCAACATAAAAATCATATTGCTTTAAAAAGTAAAGTCTAATTAATTAATCAATTAAAAAATAAAAAATAAAATACAAGCTGGAATCAAGATTACTGGAAGAAATATCAACAACCTCATATATGCAGATGATACCACCACTTTAATGGCAGAAAGTGAAGAGGAACTGAAGAATCTCTTGATGAAGGGGAAAGAGGAGAGTGAAAAAGCTGGTTTAAAACTCAACATTCAAAAAGCTAAGATCATGGCATCTGGTCTATCACTTCATGGCAATAGATGGGATAATGTGGAAACAGTGTCAGATTTCATTTTCTTGGGCTCCAAAATCTATGCAGATGGTGACTGCTGCCATAAAATTAAGACACTTGCTATTTAGAAAAATAGCTATGACAAACCTAGATGGTGTATTCAAAAGCAAAAACATCACTCTGCTGACAAATGTCCTTATAGTCAAAGCTACAGTTTTTCCAGTAGTCATGTATGGATGTGAGAGTCAGGCCATAAAGAGGGCTGAGCACAGAAGAGTTGATGCTTTCAAACTGTGGTGCTGGAGAAGACTCTTGACTCCTTGGACAGCAAGAAGATCAAACCAGGAGATCAACCCTGAATTGGAAGGACTGATGCTGAAGCTGAAGATCCAATACTTTGGCCATCTGATGTGAAGTGCTGACTCATTGGAAAGGACCCTAGTGCTGGGAAAGATTGAGGACAAGAGGAGACAAAGGACGAGATGGTTGGATGGCATCACCAACTCAACTGACATGAGTTTGAACAAACTCAGGAAGATAGTGAAGGACAGAGAAGCCTGGCATGCTGCAGTTCATGGGGTCACAAAGAGTCAGACTCAACTTAGCCACTGAACAATAACAAATAAGACAGAAAACCAAACAAAATAAAAATTATATGAATGATCGCAAAAGTGTAATAAATTCCAATCACTGCTACTGGCTCTCAAAATCAACATAATATTTTCAGGAACCAATTTGTCAATATTTATCAAAAGCCATAACATATGTGTACCTTTTTAGACCTAGTAAATCTATTTTTCAGGATACAATCTAAGTTATGTGGAAAGTTACATGCTAAGTTATATGTTTAATGAAGTATTATTCTAACAAATTAAATAAATAAATAAAGTTATGTGGAAAGTTACATGCTAAGTTATATGTTTAATGAAGTATTATTCTAACAAATTAAATAAAATGGCAAGATAGAAAATGCCAGATACTAATGAGAAGAAATACTGCATATCCCAAATGTTGATTCTGAAGATGATATGATGGATAACCTTGCCTAGAAGATACAAAAGTTGAATGGGAAATTGTACACATTCTGTGATTATAACAATTATAAAATAACAATGGCATAAGATTAATACAAGGAAATGAAAAAAGTTATTTTAGATCAGGATATTGTGATATTATTCTTGCCTTTCTCAATTTCTAATACTATGAAACATGTTTATGTTGGCTTTATAGAGGAGAGAATATGTAACAAAACTTGCATGTCAGATAATGTGGTTTATGAGTCTACTTTATTATGGTAATTGGCTACCTCTTTTTCTTTGCCCGATTTATTGTTTTTTTAAATTATTTATTTATTTATGTATTTTATTTTTTGACTGTGGTGGGTCCCTATTTACTATTTTTTAAAATTAGTTTTCTCCCTTGCTTCAAAATCTATAGCTTTACAATGGGGATGATCTGGTATTATTGCAAATAAGAAGTAAAAAGGAATTAAGGAGGGAAGAAAACATTTTTTCTTACCTTTAAATGATTTAGGAGATAATATTTATTGTAAAGCCTTTGCTCCTTATTTGATCTCACCTCTCCATTTGAGTTGTTATCCTGATAACATCCTGTTTTTAGCATTAATGTTCATTGCAGTTCAGACAGTGGGATGAGGTTGTTGAATTGTTTGCAGTCTGAACATTTATTGTTTATGTTTTCCCAAAAGCATCTGTTCCAATTACCTTTATTCTGCTTTTCTCTTCTGCAATAGAAATATAGCACCATATATTTTTCCTTTGTTTCTGCAATAGGGGAAAATGGTATCAGATTTTTATATTTTTATACTAGTTCTTAAAAGTAACTTCCTCAGATACAGCATTTTACTGGGACATGATGCTATCACCATTTTTTAATGCCCTTTTCCCCCCAATACAGAAAATTAAGATATACAGTTATTTACCAATATTGAAGAATAGGAAATACATCAGAAATTCATGCAATAATTCTGTAATAGTGATACTAAATTGGTCAACTGGACCCATAGCTGGGTCTTAACCTGTCCAAGACCCCCTGTCTCAACGAGGGGGTTCTTTTTTAAATCATATTCACTCAGCCAATAACAAAACCAATGCTGAAACTGGAACAGCACAAGTTTTATTTAATGGCCAAAGAATGGAAAAGCAGGAACCTAGCTCCCAGATCAACTTCTCAACCCAATTTGGATAGAGACACCAAATATACAAGGTTATAGGAAAAGACCCTGATGCTGGGAAAGATTAAAGGGAGGAGGACAAGGGGACTAAAGAGGATGAGATGGCTGGATGACATCACTGACTCAATAAACATGAGTTTGAGCAAACTCCAGGAGATAGTGAAGGACGGGGAAGCCTGGTGTGTTGCAGTCCATGGGGTCACACAGAGTCAGACATGACAGCAACTGAACAACAACAAGGTAAAAGGGAGGGAACTAGAAAGAGAGGGAGGAATATTCATGAGTTATCTGAAAACAGGGATGTGGCTTGGACCCTGAACTGATGCAACTCTCCTTTTCATTCTTCTTTAGGCTTCTCTTGGTCGTTGTCATAGCAATTGTCAACTGTCATGGTGCTTGGGTGTGTCATTTAGCATGCTTTATAATGAGCAAACCACAAGGCTCAAAGTCTACTGGAATTCACATCCTCTAGTTGGTTCCAAGGGTTCTCACAGCTTCCTCTGGAAACCTAGATAAGAGTAATTGGTTTCTATTTGAGGGATAGAATTCTGGGGCAGTAGCCTTGGTATCAATAGTTCTGTGAATTACTGATACCTCCTTTTTCCTTAAGAAAAACATTTTTCTGTTTCATATCTATATAAAATGATAGATGGAGCAATAATAGTGGTAATGTGGTTTTTAATAGTATGTTGAATGGGAACATGAGCAATCAGCTAAAATTCAGAGTGGTATTAAGAAGACTCTTGGGTTCTACTATTGAAGCTGCAGTTCTCTGTGATGATAGATCAGATACTTAATCTTTGTATGTGTCTCATTACCTATTGCTAGCATCCCCTATCCAGTTGTAAAAATGTTAGTGAATAAAATTATAACACTGGGAAATAGATTCTTATCCAATTAAAGAAATAAGCAAGGCAATATGAATATTCAGGCAGCAAAATTATATTTGTCTAATGTTCAAAACTTCAGGATTTTAAAGTGAAGATTTTGCAGAGTTAACTTATATTCCCAGAATTCTTGTTGCCTGGAAGTCTAGGATATTGCTTTGTGGCACATATATATATAAAGTATCTAATCTAGGACTACAAGCATGAAAATGATTAATATTCCTCTAAAAGATTCCAATTAGCTAAGCAACATAATTCATGAACAGTGGCACTGTTAGCTTGTGAATTATTAATATCATATTTAGGATAATTTGGAAAAAATTGTAAAAAATGAAAATTATTTTTGTCATATTTATAGTACTCTGAGAAAAATTATCATATACCAAGGCAAATGAATTGGACTCACATAGTTTAACCAATTTAATCAGAAAAAGTGCTAAAAAAATTACAAGATGAGACTCTAGTTAATTGCTTGAAAAGAATGATGTCATGTCTAGTTCTGTCCTTTAATAGAATTTTTAGCTTAATGTTTCTTCTTTAATTTGTGACATAGAACACAACTCAGAAAGAAAACTAGCATTGTATGGTGTTTTATTTGAACACTGACTTTGAATTTTCTTTTTATCTTTTAATAAATATGTGCAAGTAACAGTATTATTACCAATGTAACTTGATCAAGTAGAAGTCAATCAAGATTGAAAGCATGTGAAAATTGTAGCATGCTACAAAGTATAATCATCAATATAGAAAAGTATTACCAATAAATAAAATTGGGTATGGATACATAATTTAAAAAGAAGTAAACATATTAAAATGGTCAGTGTTAAGAAAAAGTTAAATGTGCAACATCATATTTTTCCTAGTAAATCTGCAAACATAAATTGAAAATAATTCTGCAAGCGTGGAAAAAGAAACTGCTAGTGGAGTGTAACTGAGCAAATTATTTCTAAAGATTTTAAGACTTAAAGATATCTTTAAATCTAATTTCAATGTGCAGTATTTGCTCTAAAAGAGTAATTAGAAATATGCTTTTAAAAAGTTTTTCTTTATGTGTTTACATAGTCATTCTTCACATTTTCTTTTTTTTTCTTTCTGTGACCAGGAGATGGGCATTCCCTGCATTTTTGTCTCTCTTTAAACATTAAAAGGCCTGTAGGATTTTAAGATACCAAGCATATGTTCATAATAATAAAATTCTTGTGATAATATTTATTGATTCTATGAGAATATTTTCCTGGGTAGTGTGAGAGAATGGAAGGGATGTGAGTTTCCCCTCATTCTGAGATTTCAGAGGGGTCATTGCTTCCCTCTCTGCCCCACAGTTTAGTAATTTATTTTAAATTTGGGTAATTTCAGATTCCACAAATAAAATTAAAGAACGACAATATTTTGTTTGAATATTCTTCTGTATACTCAGGGATCTAAAACACTACAGCATGTGAGGCAGAAGGCTGATCCAGCAGTCACTTATTTTCCTACCGAAACATCATCTTTACCAGCTTCTGAGTTTTTAACGGGAAAACAGCCACATGTCTTTGTAAGCTTTATTTCATAAAGGACTACTTTTTGTTTACAACTATAAACTTGTATCACCTATGTTAAAAGCTATTTCACATTCTGCATCATTTTAGAATTTATTTTCAAAGGGGAATAGTTTCAATGTTTTATTCACTTGGGCTTTTTCTTTTCTTCCTCCTCATTCTTTGAAGAACAGCCTATAGATTCAATCGTGAAGAACATGGTTTATTCTCTGTAGTCTCGGAGAAGGCAATGGCACCCCACTCTAGTATTCTTGCCTGGAAAATCTCATGGGCGGAGGAGCCTGGTAGGCTGCAGTCCATGGGGTCGCTAAGAGTTGGACACGACTGAGTGACTTCACTTTCACTTTTCACTTTCATGCATTGGAGAAGGAGGTGGCAACCCACTCCAGTGTTCTTGCCTAGAGAATCCCAGGGACGAGGGAGCCTGGTGGGCTGCTGTCTATGGGGTCGCACAGAGTCGGACACGACTGAAGCGACTTAGTAGTAGCAGCAGCAGCAGTCTTCAAAGGAAAAAAAACAAACCTCTTAAATTTAGTATATGTAAACAGCTTACAATGTATTATCTAAATGCACTTAAAGCTCTCTTATTATAGAAAAGCTAAAGCAAAGATACTGTTATGTGACCATGAAAAACTGTCAGTGCCATCAAAGACAACACTAATGAGCATATCCTATGTTGAACTTAGGTGTTCTCCAAATTAATCGAAAATGCATCACAGACAACTTGCCTGACTTCTAAATGAGCATAAACGGCCCTCTAACCTACGCAGGTTTCCTCATTATGCATGTAGAAAATGCTAGTCTGTTTTTGCTCACTTTATGTGTAACAGATGCCTTTATGTTGTGCTGTATCCTGTGCTTTTTCTGTGGGACCATTTCATTCAGGAACAAAGAGCACCATGATTTCAATCTGTGTGTGTTTACTAACACTTCCCTGATATTTGTGTATGTAGGACATTGTGATGTTTAGATCACTGAGTGTACAGCAAAAATAATACATTGCTTCTGTTTTGATTTCATTTTTTTATTAGTGTTTTATAAGCTTATGGAAGGAAATAGAAAGCATTAAAAAGTGGTTTTTTGACATTATGATTTCTGTTAATGTTCACTTCCCATGGGAGAACATGGTGTTAGTGTTTTTACTCTTAAGGAAAATTTATAATGTGTTCTTTCAATCTATTGTCCTACCCAATGAAAACAAATAGATATAATCATTAAATAGTATAATTTTCACTACTTAAATTTAGCTATAGCTAAAGCTAAATTAGTTATAGCTATAGCTAATTTAGTTCCTAAATTTAAAAGTTTAGGAACATAAGAGTATCTACCCCACTTACATTGCAGTTGTGACAGGAATAACACCTACAAGCTTCTTGGGCATTTGCTTCTGCTTGTTGAAATTATTCTTGCTAATGGTATCTTCTTGAGATATGAACTTTTTTATTTTTTTAATGAATATTCTTTTTATAGTGAAAGAAGGTATGGAATTATTGAAACTCCAGAAAAACAGAAACCTGTGAAAAAAAGGAATATAAATTTTTTTATTTGAAGATGAATTCAATCTCTGTAATTTAATGGTATATTCTTTTTTGTCTTTCAATCTGTGTTACTGGTTTTTTGTACATAAGATGAAACTGTTCCTTGAATAACTGGCTTCTCTGATTGAAGTATTGTTTCTATTCTAATACTCCAGCTGCTGGGGGCCAGCGTGAGGCACTCTGCCCATGGCAAAGGTCATGAGGAAGGAGGCTTGGCATAAGCAAATGCATATTCAAGCCTCAGGAAACCCCCTGTTCCCTAGCATCTACCCCCAAAACCAGAGTCTGTTTTAGGCTCTCACCTATACCTCTGACTTTACGGGGGGCTCTCCCCCATAACCATTTCTCTCGGAGAAGGAGTTGCAGCTCCAGTTAATAAAAATTCCTGGGCATGACAAGAGTGTTTCAGCTTACCAACTCCTCTGAAGTTTATCTAGCCTGCCTGTATAGGTTCGTTCAGCCACATGTGACTGTTTACAGCCTCCCAACAATGAGAGGCATGAGATGTTTTAGACTTACTAAAGGCAGATTCTCTTGGGAAGTTAGAATTTATTAGTATAGTGGGCTGATTAGGAATTATATTGGTGAAGGGTTTTTCATTTGTTGTACCAGTAATTGCTACTAATTCCCTGCCCTGGGTGTGACAAGGGTATCTCAGGTCAAACCTTTCTGCTGACAAACTAGCTTGTGTGATAGGATTATCCATACTCCTGCCACTATGCACATGATTGTTTCAGGTCAGTTCAGTTCAGTTCAGTCGCGCACTCGTGTCCGACTCTTTGCGACCCCATGAATCGCAGCACGCCAGGCCTCTCTGTCCATCACCAACTCCCGGAGTTCACTCAGACTCACGTCCATTGAGTCCATGATGCCATCCAGCCATCTCATCCTCAGTCGTCCCCTTCTCCTCCTGCCCCCAATCCCTCCCAGCATCAGAGTCTTTTCCAATGAGTCAACTCTTCACATGAGGTGGCCGAAGTACTGGAGCTTCAGTTTTAGCATCATTCCTTCCAAAGAATCCCAGGGTTGATCTCCCTCAGAATGGACTGGTTGGATCTCCTTGCAGTCCAAGGGACTCTCAAGAGTCTTCTCCAACACCACAGTTCAAAAGCATCAATTCTTCTGCGCTCAGCCTTCTTCACAGTCCAACTCTCACATCCATACATGACCACAGGAAAAACCATAGCCTTGACTAGACTGACCTTAGTCCGCAAAGTAATGTCTCTGCTTTTAAATATACTATCTAGGTTGGTCATAACTTTTCTTCCAAGGAGTAAGCGCCTTTTAATTTCATGGCTGCAGTCACCATCTGCAGTGATTTTGGGGCCCCAAAAAACAAAGTCTGACACTGTTTCTACTGTTTCCCCATCTATTTCCCATGAAGTGATGGGGCCAGATGCCATGATCTTCGTTTTCTGAATGTTGAGCTTTAAGCCAACTTTTTCACTCTCCTCTCTCACTTTCAACAAGAGGCTTTTTAGCTCCTCTTCACTTTCTGCCATAAGGGTGGTGTCATCTGCATATCTGAGGTTATTGATATTTCTCCCAGCAATCTTGATTCCAGCTTGTGTTTCTTCCAGTCCAGCGTTTCTCATGATGTACTCTGCATATAAGTTAAATAAGCAGGGTGACAATATACAGCCTTGACGTACTCCTTTTCCTATTTGGAACCAGTCTGTTGTTCCATGTCCAGTTTTAACTGTTGCCTCTCGACCTGCATACAGATTTCTCAAGAGGCAGGTCAGGTGGTCTGGTATTCCCATCTCTTTCAGAATTTTCCACAGTTTACTGTGATCCACACAGTCAAAGGCTTTGGCATAGTCAATAAAGCAGAAATAGATGTTTTTCTGGAACTCTCTTGCTTTTTCCATGATCCAACGGATGTTGGCAATTTGATCTCTGGTTCCTCTGCCTTTTCTAAAACCAGCTTGAACATCAGGGAGTTCACTTTTCATGTATTGCTGAAGTCTGGCTTGGAGAATTTTGAACATTACTTTACTAGCATGTCAGATGACTGCAATTATGCGGTAGTTTGAGCATTCTTTGGCATTGCCTTTCTTTGGAATTGGGATGAAAGCTGACCTTTTCCAGTCCTGTGGCCACTGCTGAGTTTTCCAAATTTGCTGGCAAATTGAGTGCAGCACTTTCACAGCATCATCTTTCAGGATTTGAAACAGCTCAACTGGAATTCTATCACCTCCACTAGCTTTGTTCCTAGTGATGCTTTCTAAGGCCCACTTGACTTCACATTCCAAGATGTCTGGTTCTAGATTAGTCAACACATCATGATTATCTGGGTCATGAAGATCTTTTTTGTACAGTTCTTCCGTGTATTCCTGCGACCTCTTCTTAATATCTTCTGCTTCTGTTGGTCCAGACCATTTCTGTCCTTTATCGAGCCCATCTTTGCATGAAATGTTCCCTTGGTATCTCTAATTTTCTTGAAGAGATCTTTAGTCTTTCCCATTCTGTTGTTTTCCTCTATTTCTTTGCATTGATTGCTGAAGAAGGCTTTCTTATCTCTTCTCACTATTCTTTGGAAGTCCTCATTCAGATGCTTATATCTATCCTTTTCTCCTTTGCTTTTTGCTTCTCTTCTTTTCACAGCTATTTTTAAGGCTTCCCCAGACAGCCATTTTGCCTTTTTGCATTTATTTTCCATGGGGATGGTCTTGATCCCTGTCTCCTGTACAATGTCACGAACCTCATTCCATATTTCATCAGGCACTCTATCTATCAGATCTAGACCCTTAAATCTATTTCTCACTTCCACTGTATCTACCTCTCAACCATAAACAGCATAGAGAGTTTGGGTTATTTTGAAGGTCTTAGTTAGATAGGGCCTTTCTCATTGAGTCAATGATTGCCGCCAGGCCTCCACGTCCTTAGGCACCTAGGAATATATTGATCAATGTATTTGGAATACAGAAAAGGAAATATAGTAGTGTTTGATGTTAGCAATACTAGACTTTTTGAGTTAATGAATTTTCACCGTTGTTATAGATCACTGTATTTTGTTATAAATCACTGTGTCCTTGCTGTGTAAAAATGTAACTTTATCACTATCTTAAGACTAAATAGATCTTGTTGGTGAAGGGATTTCATTTGTTGGGCTGATGTTTTATTGCTAAATCTCCATATTCCCTGCCCTTATAATGAATATAACTAGCATATAAGAAAAATAAGTATTAACCTTTAAGATTGATCATGTTAACCTTGGGTTAAATAAATTCCTTTCTTGATTGTAACTCACTACACCCTCACCCTATAGGAATGTAACTTTATTTGGAGGGTGGTGCCTGGTTTAAGAATAAACACCCTTGGAAAAAATAAGTTTTTTGGTTATCAATAAAGAAAGGGTCATAAATTGTCAGCATGCTTCATGACCAGAAGATGATGTAAAACCCCTAAGACCTTTTTTTATGTAAAGCACCTGATTTTGATAAAGGTCAGGACTGCTGACCCCCACGTGACTCTGTATTCATCCCTATGTGTGGAAAAAAAAGGGTATATAAGCAAACCTGAAAATAAAGAAAATGGGATCAGTTTCTGGAAAGGCTGATTACCCCCATGTCGTTCTTTCTTTCCTGTTCTGGCTGAATTCCCATCTGGGGAGTGGGTACTCACCAAGCCTACTAATTATTCCTGGGCTTCTAAGATCGGACCGGGGAGGCCTCAGTGCCTCCTCTCCTTCAGGAGAATGGAAAGATGTCTGTGGCCTACATAGGTGGTGATTGGTATTCCACATAAACCAAGTTATTCAGCCTTCTTTTCTCCATCTAAATTTTCCTACTATACTATTATTTCCTAATATAATCTTATATTTCTAAATAAATAAGTGTTTTTCTCACCTATCTACTCCACCTTCAAATCACCCTGGATCCACCAGGGCTGGACCCCGGCATCCAGTATTTGATCTCTACTCTGATTCCATCATAAGGTTCCCTGGTGGCTCACTTGGTAAAAAGTCTGCCTACAATGTGGGAGACTCAGCTAGGCTTTTCAGGTTGTGCAGTGGTAAAGAATCCACCAGACAATGCAGGAGATGGGTTCAATCCCTGGGTCAGGAGGATTCATTCCCTGGAGTAGGAAATGGCAATCCACTCCAGTATTCTAGCTTGGAAAATTCCATGTACAAGGTCTCTTGGGCTACAGTCCCTAGGATCACAAAGAGTCAGATATGACTGAATGACTGACCATGAATTCATTCCATTAGCTCTAATACTAAGTCAACAGATAATAATTGAAACATATATCATGCCATCATTTCAAACTCCACCAGTTTAAAAAACAAAGCCGTTTTTTCCTTTCATGTTCTTTTGACTTTGCATTTCTAATTGTTGAAAATGATTTTCTTCAGAGTAATACATGCCTGTGATTAAAGTGTCAAAGGATTTTAGGGGCTCCAAAATCACTGCAGATGGTGACTGCAAGCCATGAAATTAAAAGACGCTTACTACTTGGAAGAAAAGTTATGACCAACCTAGATAGCATATTGAAAAGCAGAGACATTACTTTGCTGACTAAGGTCTGTCTAGTCAAGGCTATGGTTTTTCCAGTGATCATGTATGGATGTGAGAGTTGGACTGTGAAGAAGGCTGAGCGCTGAAGAATTGATGCTTTTGAACTGTGGTGTTGGAGAAGACTCTTGAGAGTCCCTTGGACTGCAACGAGATCCAACAATTCCATTCTGAAGGAGATCAGCCCTGGGATTTCTTTGGAAGGAATGATGCTAAAGCTGAAACTCCAGTACTTTGGCCACCTCGTGGGAAGAGTTTACTCACTGGAAAAGACTCTGATGCTGGGAGAGATTGTGGACAGGAGTAGAAGGGGACGACAGAGGATGGGATGGCTGGATGGTATCACTGACTCGATGGAGGGAGTCTGAGTGAACTCCGGGAGTTGGTGATGGACAGGAGGGCCTGGCGTGCTGCGATTCCCGGGGTCGCAAAGAGTCGGACATGACTGAGTGACTGAACTGAACTGAACATGGTAGCTGAGGATGGTAACTGTGGTAGCTGAGAATTACCATTCTTATAGCATACTCCTGATCCTTCCATGTTTTCTTTATAATTGCATTATAATTTTTGGTTAAATCAACATTTAATGTTTATATTGCTATTAGACTGTGTCATTCACTGTTATAGTTCCTATCTCATCAAACTTTTTCCTGTTGATAACAATTTCTTACAATTTTCCTTTTTTAGCTTTCTTTGTAATATCACTCTTTCCCCATGTGTTTTAGTTTAGTTTGGTTCAGTTCAGTTCAGTCGCTCAGTCACGTCCGACTCTTTGGGACCCCATCAACTGCACCATGCCAGACCTCCTTGTCCATCATCAACCCTGAGGTTTACTCAAACTCATGTCCGTTGAGTTGGTGATGCCAACCAATCATCTCATTCTTTGTTGTCCCCTTCCCCTCCTGCCTTCAATCTTTCCCAGCATCAAAGTCTTTTCTAATGAGTCAGCTCTTTGCTCAGATGGGCAAAGTATTGGGGTTTCAGTTTCAATATCAGTCCTTCCAACGAACAATCAATGAACCGTTAGGATGGACTGGTTGGATCTCCTTGCAGTCCAAGGGACTCTCAAGAGTCTTCTCCAACACCACAGTTCAAAAGCATCAATTCCTCGGCGCTCAGCCTTCTTCACAGTCCAAGTCTCACATCCATACATGACCACTGGAAAAACCATAGCTTTGACTAGATGGACCTTTGTTGGCAAAGTAATGTCTCTGCTTTTCAATATGCTATCTAGGTTGGTCACAACTTTTCTTCCAAGGAGTAAGTGTCCTTTAATTTCATGGCTTGCAGTCACCATCTGCAGTGATTTTGGAGCCCCAAAAAATAAAGTCAGCTACTGTTTCCCCATCTATTTCACATGAAGTGATGGGACTGGATGCCATATCTTAGTTTCCTGAATGTTGATCTTTAAGCCAACTTTTTCACTCTCCTCTTTCAGTTTCATCAAGAGGCTCTTTAATTCTTCACTTTCTGCCATAAACGTGGTGTCATCTGCATATCGGAGGTTACTGATATTTCTCCAGGTAATCTTGATTCCAACTTGTGCCCATCCAGCCCAGGGTTTCTCATGATGTACTTTGCATAGAAGTTAAATAAGCAGGGTACAATATGCAGTCTTGACATACTCCTTTTCCTATGTGAACCAGTCTATTGTCCCATATCCAGTCCTAACTGTTGCTTCTTGACCTGCATACAGATTTCTCAGGAGGCAAGTCAGGTGGTCTGGTATTCCCATCTCTCTCAGAATTTTCCACAGTTTATTGTGATCCACACAGTCAAAGGCTTTGGCATAGTCAATAAAGCAGAAATAGATGTTTTTCTGGAACTCTCTTGCTTTTTCCATGATTCAGCAGATGTTGGCAATTTGATCTCTGGTTCCTCTGCCTTTTCTAAAACCAGCTTGAACATCTGGAAGTTCATGGTTAACGTATTGCTGAAGCCTGGCTTGGAGAATTTTGAGCATTACTTTACTAGCGTGTGAGATGAGTGCAATTGTACAATAGTTCTTTGACATTACATTTCTTTGGGATTGAAGTAAAAACTGATCTTTTGCAGTGGCCTTTGCTGAGTTTCCCAAATTTACTGTCATATTGAGTGTAACACTTTCACAGCATCATCTTTTAGGATTTGAAATAGCTCAACTGGATTTCCATCATCTCCACTAGCTTTGCTCATAGTGATGCTTCCTAAGGCCCACCTGACTTCACATTCCAGGATGTCTGGCTGTAGGTGAGTGATCATGCCATCATGATTTTCTGGGTTGTGAAAATCTTTTTTGTATAGTTCCTATTTCCAAGGTGAACCATTCAATATCACAGTGATCAAAGCCTATCTCCCAAGCAGTAATGCTGAAGAAGCTGAAGTTGAACAGTTCTATGAAGACCAACAAGACCTTTTAGAACTACACCCATGGAACTAACACCCAAAAAAGATGTCCTTTTCATTACAGGGGACTAGAATGCAAAAGGAAGAAGTCAAGTAACAGGCAAATTTAGATATCTAGTCTTTCCCTTTCTATTATTTTCCTCCTCTATTCCTTTGCACTGATCACTGAGGAAGGCTTTCTTATCTCTCCTTGCTATTCTTTGGAACTCTGCATTCACATGGGTATATATTTCATTTTTTCCTTTGCTTTTTTCTTCTCTTCTTTTCACAACAATTTGTAAGACCTCCTCAGAAAGCCACTTTGCTTTTTTTGCGTTTCTTTTTCTTCGGGATGGTCTTGATTCCAGTCTCCTGTACAATGCCATGAATCTCCGTCCATAGTTCTTTAGGCACTCTGTCTATCAGATCTAGTCCCTTAAATCTATTTCTCACTTCTACTGTTTAATCTTAAGGGGTTTGATTTAGGTCATACCTGAATGGTCTAGTGGTTTTCTCTACTTTCTTCAATTTAAGTCTGATTTGGCAATATCAGGTTCATGACTTGAGCCACAGTCAGCTCCTGGTCTTGTTTGTGCTGACTGTATGATGACGACTTCACCATTTTTGGCTGCAAAGAGTATAATCAATCTGATTTCAGTGTTGACCATCTGGTGATGTCCATGTGTAGAGTCTTCTCTTCTGTTGTTGGAAGAGGGTGTTTGGTATACCAGTGAGTTTTCTTGGCAAAATTCAGTTAGCCTTTTCCCTACTTCATTCTGTACTCCAAGGCTAAATTTTGTCAAATAACTGGAAAATGTGCAAGCATATCAGTCCTGATTTTTACCTCAAATTCTTTCCTCATTTACTTCTCTCCCTTTCTTCTTTTTTCTCCTCCTCCTCCTCCTCTCTTCCCTGTCCTTATTTTTCCTACTCTGTTATTTCTTGAAGTACTTCTTTCAGCTCCAGTCAAAATTTGTTCCTTTTCTGGGTTATAAATCAATATTTTCCCTTGACTACTCTTTCATGTTCATTTAGATCAACCATAGTACATCTGCTGCTGCTAGTCACTTCAGTTGTGTCCAACTCTGTGTCACCCCATAGAAGGCAGCCAACCAGGCTCCTCTGTCCCTAGGATTCTCCAGGCAAGAATACTGGAATGGGTTGCCATTTCCTTCTCCAATGCATGCATGCATGCATGCTAAATCACTTCAGTTGTGTCTGACTCTGTGTGACCCCATGGACAACAGCCCACTAGGCTCCTCTGTCTACAAGATTCTCCAGGCAAGAATACTGGAGTGGGTTGTCACTTCCTTCTCCAAGATAAAGACTGCTGCTGCTGCTGCTAAGTCGCTTCACTAGTGTCTGACTCTATGCGACCACATAGACGGCAGCCCACCAGGCTCCCTCATCTCTAGGATTATTCTCCAGGCAAGAATACTGGAGTGGGTTGCCATTTCCTTCTCCAATGCAAGAAAGTGAAAAGTGAAAGTGAAGTTGCTCAGTTGTGTCCGACTCTTAGCAACCTCATGGACTGCAGCCTACCAGGTTCCTCTGCCCATGGGATTTTCCAGGCAAGAGTACTGGAGTGGGTTGCCATTGCTTTCTCCAAGTACATCTTCTAGTCGTTTCCTAAGAAAAATCATCATAGTAAATAAATTGCTTTACCTTGAATGTCTTTATCTACTCTCACATATGATTCAGTTCACTTCAGTTCAGTCACTCAGTCGTGTCTGACTCTTTGCGATTCCATGAATTGCAGCATGCCAGGCCTCCCTGCCCATCACCAACTCCCAGAGTTCACTTAAACTCATGTCCATTAAGTCAGTGATGCCATCCAGCCATCTCATCCTCTGTCGTCCCCTTCTGCTCCTGCCCCCAATCCCTCCCAGCATCAGGGCCTTTTCCAGTGAGTCAACTCTTTGCATGAGGTGGCCAAAGTATTGGAGTTTCAGCTTCAGCATCAGTCCTTCCAATGAACCCCAGGACTAATCTCCTTTAGAATAGACTGGTTGCAGTCCAAGGGACTCTCAAGAGTCTTCTCCAACACCACAGTTCAAAAGCATCAATTCTTGGGTGCTCAGCTTCTTCACAGTCCAACTCTCACATCCATACTTGACCACTGGAAAAACCATAGCCTTGACTAGATGGACCTTTGTTGGCAAAGTAATGTCTCTGCTTTTGAACATGCTATCTAGGTTGGTCATTACTTTCCTTCCAAGGAGTAAGCGTCCTTTAATTTCATGGCTGCAGTCACCATCTGCAGTGATTTTGGAGCCCCAAAAAAACAAAGTCTGACACTATTTCCACTGTTTCCCTATCTATTTCCCATGAAGTGATGGGACCAGATGCCATCATCTTAGTTTTCTGAATGTTGAGCTTTAAGTCAACTTTTTCACTGTCCTCTTTCACTTTCAACAAGAGGCTTTTTAGTTCCTCTACATTTTCTGCCATAATAGTGGTGTCTGCATATCTGAGGTTATTGATATTTCTCCTGGCAATCTTGATTCCAGCTTGTGCTTCTTCCAGCCCAGCTTTTCTCATTATGTACTCTGCAGAGAAGTTAAATAAGCAGGGTGACAATATACAGCCTTGATGTACTCCTTTCCTATTTGGAACCAGTCTGCTGTTCCATGTCCAGTTCTAACTGTTGCTTCCTGACCTGCATATAGATTTCTCTAGAGGCAGGTTACGTGGTCTGGTATTCCCATCTCTTTCAGAATTTTCCACAGTTTATTGTGATCCACACAGTCAAAGGCTTTGGCATAGTCAATGAAGCAGAAGCAGATCTTTTTCTGGAACTCTCTTGCCTTTTCCATGATCCAGCGGATGTTGGCAATTTGATCTCTGGTTCCTCTGCCTTTTCTAAAACCAGCTTGAACATCAGGAAGTTCATGATTCACGTATTGCTGAAGCCTGGCTTGGAGAATTTTGAGCATTACTTTACTAGCGTGTGAGATGTGTGCAATTGTGCAGTAGTTTGAGCATTCATTGGCATTGCCTTTCTTTGGTGTTGGAATGAAAACTGACCTTTTCTAGTCCTGTGGCCACTGCTGAGTTTTCCACATTTGCTGGTATATTGAGTGCAGCACTTTCACAGCATCATCTTTAGGAATTAAAATAGCTCCAGTGAAATTCCATTATCTCCACTAGCTTTGTTCCTAGTGATGCTTTCTAAGGCCCACTTGACTTCACATTCCAGGATGTCTGGCTCTAGGTGAGTGATCACACCATCATGATTATCCAGGTAATGAAGATCTTTTTTGTACAGTTCTTCTGTGTATTCTTGCCACCTCATCTTAATATTTTGTGCTTCTGTTAGGTCCATACTATTTCTGTCCTTAATCGAGCCCATCTTTGCATGACATGTTCCCTTGATATCTCCAGTTTTCCTGAAGAGATCTCTAGTCTTTTCCATTCTGTTGTTTTCCTCTTTTCTTTTGCATTGATCGCTGAGAAAGGCTTTCTTATCTCTCCTTGCTATTCTTTGGAACTCTGCATTCAGATGCTTATATCTTTCCTTTTCTCCTTTGCTTTTCACTTCTCTTCTTTTCACAGCTATTGTAAGACCTCCTCACACAGCCATTTTGCTTTTTTGCATTTCTTTTTCTTGGGGATGGTCTTGATCTCTGTTTCTTGTACAGTTTCACGAACTTCCATCCATAATTCACCAGGCCCTATGTCTATCAGATCTAGTCCCTTAAATCTATTTCTCACTTCCACTGTTTAATCTTAATGGGTTTGATTTAGGTCATATCTGAATGGTCTAATGGTTTTCTTTACTTTCTTCAATTTAAGTCTGAATTTGGCAATAAGGAGTTCATAATCTGAGCCACAGTCAGCTCCTGGTCTTGTTTTTGCTGACTGTATAGAACTTCTCCATGTTTGGCTGCAAAGAATATAATCAATCTGATTTCAGTGTTGACCATCTGGTGATGTCCATGTGCAGAAGCTTCTCTTGTGTTGTTGGAAGAGGGTGTTTACTATGACTAGTATGTTCTCATATTAATCACATATGATTCAGTTCCGTTCAGTTCAGTCGCTCAGTCATGTTTGACTCTTTGCGACCCCATGAATCACAGCACGCCAGGCCTCCCTGTCCATCACCAACTTCAGGAGTTCACTCAGACTACGCCCATCGAGTCAGTGATGCCATCCAGCCATCTCATCCTCGGTCGTCCCCTTCTCCTCCTGCCCCCAATCCCTCCCAGCATCAGAGTCTTTTCCAATGAGTCAACTCTTCGCAAGAGGTGGCCAAAGTATCGGAGCTTCAGCTTCAGCATCATTCCTTCCAAAGAAATCCCAGGGTTGATCTCCCTCAGAATGGACTGGTTGGATCTCCTTGCAGTCCAAGGGACTCTCAAGAGTCTTCTCCAACAGCACAGTTCAAAAGCATCAATTCTTCGGCTCTTATCCTTCTTTACAGTCCAACTCTCACATCCACACATGACTACTGGAAAAACCATAGCCTTGACTAAATGGACCTTAGTTGGCAAAATAATATCTCTGCTTTTGAATATGTTATCTAGGTTGGTCATAACTTTTTTTCCAAGGAGTAAGCGCCTTTTAATTTCATGGCTGCAGTCACCATCTGCAGTGATTTTGGAGCCCCCAAAAAATAAAGTCTGATACTGTTTCCGCTGTTTCCCCATCTATTTTCCATGGAGTGATGAGACCAGATGCCATGATCTTCGTTTTCTGAATGTTGAGCTTTAAGCCAACTTTTTCACTCTCCTCTTTCACTTTCATCAAGAGGCTCTTTAGTTTCTCTTCACTTTCTGCCATAAGGGTGGTGTCATCTGCATATCTGAGGTTATTGATATTTCTCCCAACAATCTTGATTCCAGCTTGTGTTTCTTCCAGTCCAACGTTTCATTGAGAAATCATTTTCCATCTGTATTTTGAAACCTTCACTTCATTTATCCTTTCTCCCATAAGTTGTTACTAAAATGTTTGAATCTTAGTCCAGCCTAATATTCCTACCTATGTTCCTCTCAGAATTTCTGTATTACAAATTCTCTCACTTTTAATTAGAATTTCCTGTCTCTGCTTGAAAATGGCTCTGTTTTCCCTCCTCAACTATTTATCATTCTTCCAAGTGTTCTCTCTGTTTCAAAAAGATTTTGAATACGTTTGATTATTGACTGCCAACATTTTTAAACATCATTCATTCCTGTACCTCTTGTATTCTATATCTCAGCAAACTGGAAGCAGGCCTGGGTGCTTGCTTCTTCTTTGTGGTACCAGCAGAAGAGTGAGACTTCCCAAGTCTCTGCCCATGTGTGAAAACTCTGCATCTGCTTCCACACTCTAACCCCAGTAAAAACCTAGGTCAGTATCCTTTCCTTGCTGTTTCAAACCATTTTTGACCTTCTTGAGAGGCCTACCCTGATCTTCCCAGAGAGTTCAGTTATGTAAGTAACAAATCTTCTCATTCTTTCTTGGTGTGTATAGTGTCATCAGTCTCAACATCCAAAAGAAACTTTGTGTAGGGAACCTCTGCTTTTTGCTGAATGACCATAACATTTATTATTTTCTTCTGCCCCATTCTCTTTGTCTTTATATGTCATTAACTTTTAATTCTTCACTGCATTTTAGTGATAATCTTGCAGAGAAATCTCACCATCATTTCCTTTAATACCCAAACTTAATCCTTAAAATCATACTTGACTCTTAATTATCCTTTTCTGCCATATCCAAGCTTTGTTGGGTTTTTTTCTTTCTTAGTGTCTCTATGGTGGTAACTTACTTCTTCACTGACACTTTAAATATCCTAATTTGTTTGTTTATTAACACAGTTTAAAAATATAATTCTTTCTGCCTCAGCTTTAGCTGAAAACAAACCTATGGGTGTATCTTCTCTCATATTCTTAAGTGAGTTACAAGGACAAATATGCAGGAATTTCAGTGGAGACGGTTCAAAAGCTAGTTTCAATCATACAAACTATATTAAAGGGCTGATTTTGGAGTGGTGGTCCTGGATCAATTTAAATTGACCCCATTCAAGGACTTCGTGCAGCAGCTCTGAGGTCTGAATGGAGGGAGGCCTGCAGAGTGCTGCAGGATGCAGGTGCTAAGGACGGTGGTAGCAGCTGGCTGGTGGAATGGCTTTGTCCTCATTTAGGGATTTGCAGTTAGTTGTTCTCAGTAGGAGGGTCTTTGAGAAACCTATGAAGAACAACATGATATACATATTCAGTTTTGAATACCTGCCAGAGTACACTAACTTTAGAATATGACTATTCTAGCAAGTAAAACCATCTCTATACCTTATGTCTCTTCCAGCTGGCCAGTTTTACTACCTGCCAGCATTTTGTGACTCCTATTCTGGTTCATCCATACAAGGACCACATTCAATCCATAGGAAATACACACCTCTGCAGAGCCTCCAGTAGGGTAGTGGCTTGATCTGACAGTGGTCACTTCTGTGAATTTTACTGCTTCTGAGGTAGTCCATTCAGAGGCTTTCATTTTCATTTCTCTCCAACACTGATTTGAAATCTAGCCCCTCTGCCCCATGAAGCTCCATGAGACAAATATCAAGCTATCAGAGTGATGACATGTAAACCCTCCTCCTTGGCATGAAGTATGAGACAAGAGCTCTCTCCCTATGCTGGAGGAGAGTAAATGCTTAAGCATATCAAATTATTTCTCAAAATAACTCCTTTGCTTGGTACCTAAAAAGTCTTTCTGCTGAGGTAGCCTTGCCTCTGTTAGGAGGCTTTTCTTTATTGGATATGGTTTTAAGTGACCCTCAGGCCACTTCTTCAGGGTTTCCCAAGTGGCTCCGTGGTAAAGAATCCACTTGCAATGTAGGAAACTTGCAGGAGACACGGGTCCAAGTCCTGGGTCAAGAAGATGCCCTGGAGGGGCAAATGGCAACCTACTTCTGTATTCCTTGCCTGGAAAATTCTATGGACAGAGAAACCTGTAGGCTACCATCCATGTCACAAGGAGTCAGATACGACTGAGAGCATATGCAGGTCACTTTTTCAAATCAACCATTTTATAATTTTGAGATAAATATTAGGCTGCTGATCACAATACTGGTTTTTTTAGATACCCCTTTGGCATTTTTTTTGCCTAATAGTTTACTCTTTCGCTTGAAAACCTGGGGATACTTGCTACATCTTCAGCCTTTGGGACTTCAGTGAAACTAATTAGAAAGAATCCAATTTTTAAAAATGTGTTGCATTTTAATTGATTGATTTATCTATTTTCTAACTTTCAGCTTAGAAACAAATTCATACAAGTTAACGATGAGAATTAGGGGGAAAAATACCCAATAGAGAGAGAAAACTTGAACTATCGGTTCAGTTCAGTTGCTCAGTCGTGTCCGACTCTTTGTGACCCCATGAATCACAGCATGCCAGGCCTCCCTGTTTATCACCAAATCCTGGAGTTCACTCAAACTCATGTCCATTGAGTCAGTGATGCCATCCAGCCATCTCATCCTCTGTCATCCCCACTCTTCCCGCCCCCAATCCCTCCCAGCATCAGGGTCTTTTCCAATGAGTCAAGTCTTTGAATGAGGTGGCCAAAGTATTGGAGTTTCAGCTTCAGCATCAATCCTTCCAATGAACACCCAGGACTGATCTCCTTTAGGATGGATTGGTTGGATCTTGCAGTATAAATGAGGCTAATATAGAAATCTATTCCATAAAAATACTTATCGTCACAACAGATGAGACAAACATAGCTCTGAGTCTTATTATAATCAAGATCATGGCATTTTTTTTACTTATTTAATTTTCTGTCTCCTTTAAATAAACTACAAACTCCATAACTGCAGGTTTCTATTCTTGCTTTTGTGTTTTTACTTATGTTCTTTTGTTTCCTCTGGTATTAGCCCCAGCTTCTGAAACTGTATGATGAATGACATACGCCCAAGACTGTTGAATGAAAGAATGAATAAATAAATGTGTTTGTAAAAGGTTTTTTCTTTTGCAGTTGAAATACATATATTCATACTTTATAGAGTATATGTATTGCAAGTATGTTATCCCTGTCTCCTATTTATTTTTCAGCATTGTTTATGGATGTTTATTATCAAAGAAAAGTTGTTGTTGTTTATTTCAACTCTATTGAGGTAAAGTGTGTGTTAATCACTCAGACTTTTTTGCGAGACTTTTTTGCGACCCCATAGACAGTAGCCCACCAGGCTCCTTTGTCCATGAAATTCTCCAGGCAAGAATACTGGAGTGAGTTGCCATTCCCTTTCCAGGGAATTTTCCTGACCTAGGAATTGAACTCAGGTCTCCTATCTTGGAGGCAGATTCTTTACCAATTGAGCCATCAAGGATTTATATGAAATATATTTCACCAATCTGAAGTGTACAACTTTGTGTGTTTTACCAGTTGTGTGTAATTGTGTAGCCTCCATCACAATTGTGATATAGAGTATTTCTATGACCTCAAAAGAGTACTCTTGTCCCCTTGGGAGTCATCTCCTAACCACTGTCCCTTGCCTGAACTTGATTCTGATCGTTTTCCATTGACTTTAATCCTAGACCTTGGTGGTATTAAGAGATGCCTTAAGGGATTTCCTGTATTCCAGACAGTCTTCAGTTCAGTTCAGTCGCTCAGTCGTGTCCGACTCTTTGCGACCCCATGAATCGCAGCACGCCAGGCCTCCCTGTCCATCACCAACTCCCAGAGTTCACTCAGATTCATGACCATCGAGTCAGTGATGCCATTCAGCCATCTCATCCTCAGTCTTCCCCTTCTACTCCTGTCTACAATCTCTCCCAACATCAGAGTCTTTTCCAGTGAGTCAACTCTTCTCACGAGGTGGCCAAAGTACTGGAGTTTCAGCTTTAGCATCATTTATTCCAAAGAAATCCCAAGGCTGATCTCCTTCAGAATGCAATGGTTGGATCTCCTTGCAGTCCAAAGGACTTTCAAGAGTCTTCTCCAACACCACAGTTCAAAAGCATCAATTCTTTGGTGCTCAGCCTTCTTCATAGTCCAACTCTTACATACATACATGACCACAGGAAAAACCATAGCCTTGACTAGACAGACCTTAGTCAGCCAAGTAATGTCTCTGCTACTGAATATGCTATCTAGGTTGGTCATAACTTTTCTTCCAAGGAGTAAGCGTCTTTTAATTTCATGGTTGCAATCACCATCTGCAGTGATTTTGGAGCCCCCCCCCAAAAAAAATAAAGTCTGGCACTGTTTCCACTGTTACACCATCTATTTCCCATGAAGTGATGGGACCGGATGCCATGATCTTCGTTTTCTGAATGTTGAGCTTTAAGCCAACTTTTTCACTCTCCTCTTTCACTTTCATCAAGAGGCTTTTGAGTTCTTCTTCACTCTCTGCCATAACGGTGGTGTCATCTGCATATCTGAGGTAATTGATATTTCTCCCAGCAATCTTGATTCCAGCATGTGTTTCTTCCAGCCCAGCGTTTCTCATGATGTACTCTACATATAAGTTAAATAAGCAGGGTGACAATATACAGCCTTGATGTACTCCTTTTCCTATTTGGAACCAGTCTGTTGTTCCATGCCCAGTTCTAACTGTTGCTTCCTGACCTGCATACAGATTTCTCTAGAGGCAGGTCAGGTGGTCTGGTATTCCCATCTCTCTCAGAATTTTCCATCCCCCCCCCAAAAAAAATAAAGTCTGGCACTGTTTCCACTGTTACACCATCTATTTCCCATGAAGTGATGGGACCGGATGCCATGATCTTCGTTTTCTGAATGTTGAGCTTTAAGCCAACTTTTTCACTCTCCTCTTTCACTTTCATCAAGAGGCTTTTGAGTTCTTCTTCACTCTCTGCCATAACGGTGGTGTCATCTGCATATCTGAGGTAATTGATATTTCTCCCAGCAATCTTGATTCCAGCATGTGTTTCTTCCAGCCCAGCGTTTCTCATGATGTACTCTACATATAAGTTAAATAAGCAGGGTGACAATATACAGCCTTGATGTACTCCTTTTCCTATTTGGAACCAGTCTGTTGTTCCATGCCCAGTTCTAACTGTTGCTTCCTGACCTGCATACAGATTTCTCTAGAGGCAGGTCAGGTGGTCTGGTATTCCCATCTCTCTCAGAATTTTCCAGTTTACTGTGATCCACACAGTCAAAGGCTTTGGCATAGTCAATAAAGCAGAAATAGATGTTTTTCTGGCACTCTCTTGCTTTTTCTGTGACCCAGCAGATGTTGGCCATTTGATCTCTGGTTCCTCTGCCTTTTCTAAAACCAGCTTGAACATCAGGGAGTTCACAGTTCACATATTGCTGAAGCCTGGCTTGGAGAATTTTGAGCATTACTTTACTAGCATGTGAGATGAGTGCAATTGTGCGGTAGTCTGAGCATTCTCTGGCATTGCCTTTCTTTAAGATTGGAATAAAAACTGACCTTTTCCAGTCCTAAGGCCACTGCTGAGTTTTCCAAATTTGCTGGCATATTGAGTGCAGCACTTTTACAGCATCATCTTTCAGGATTTGAAATAACTCAACTGGAATTCCATCACCTCCACTAGCTTTGTTCCTAGTGATGCTTTCTAAGGTCCACTTGACTTCACATTCCAGAATGTCTGGCTCTAGCTGGGTGATCACACCATTATGATTATCCAGGTCATGAAGATCTTTTTTGTACAATTCTGTGTATTCTTGCCACCTCTTCTTAATATCTTCTCCTTCTGTTAGGTCAAGACCATTTCTGTCCTTTATCGAGCCCATCTTTGCATGACATGTTCCCTTGGTATCTCTCATTTTCTTGAAGACATCTCTAGTCTTTCCCATTCTGTTCTTTTCCTCTATTTCTTTGCATTGATCACTGAAGAAGGCTTTCTTACCTCTCCTTGCTATTCTTTGGAACTCTGCATTCAGATGCTTATATCTTTCCTTTTCTCCTTTGCTTTTTGCTTCTCTTCTTTTCACAGCTATTTGTAAGGCCTCCCCAGACAGCCATTTTGCTTTTTTGCATTTCTTTTCCATGGGGATGGTCTTGATCCCTGTCTTCTGTACAATGTCACGAACCTCATTCCATAGTTCATCAGGCACTCTATCTATCAGATTTAGGCCCTAAATCTATTTCTCACTTGCACTGTATAATCATAAGGGATTTGATTTAGGTCATACCTGAATCGTCTATCCATTTTCCCTACTTTCTTCAATTTAAGTCTGAATTTCATAATAAGGAGTTCCCAGACAGTCTTACCTCAAATGTGTAGTAGCAGCCAAATTTCCCCTTGATGATCAGGATTAATCATCCAAACCAGTATTGTAACTGTCTTCTCTCCCTATTAATTAAAAAACATTAGGCATTCAAAGTGGCTGGGTGAACATCTTAACTTCCAGTTCAGGGCAATCACTATTGTGTCTCACTGTAGAAGCATTCTTTCTTTTGGAGCTAATATACCTAGACCAGCAAGAGCCTATGGTTGTTGGAAAAGGAAGCAAAAATTTTGCCATTGGATCTGAGGGCTAAAAGTGAGTAGTAACACTGACTTGAGGTGAGATGAAGTCGCTCAGTCGTGTCCGGCTCTTTGCGACCCCTGGACTGTAGCCTACTAGGCTTCTCAGTCCATGGGATTCTCCAGGCAAGAATACTGGAGTGGATTGCCATTTCCTTCTCCAGAGGATCTTCCCAACCCAGGGATCGAACCCAGGTCTCCCGCATTGGAGGCAGTCGCTTTAACCTCTGAGCCATTACATCCCTTTGATTCTTGGATACCTGATTCTTGACTATGATAATATTTAGAGCATATTCACAACCCTGGAGGACATTTTTCCAGCCCCACATGGTATTGCCACCCAGTTGGCTCTGTAATTGAGTCTTTTTTTTTTTTTTTTTACCATAAAGTGAGTTCCCTGATCAGAAGCACTGCTATGTGGAATACCATGTTGGTAGATAAAGCATTCTGCTAGTCCATGAATGGTATTTTTGACAAAGGCAGTGCAACAAAGAAAGCAAAATCATATCCAAAGTGTCTATTTATTTCAATAATAAAAAAAAATGAATTACTGCTTGCATGACAAAAGCAGTCCAATATAATTAACCTACCACCAGGTAGCTGGCTGATCTCTCTGAAGAATGCTGTAACAGGGACTTGGTGTTGATCTTGGATACTGGCAGATTGAGCGTCCAGTAACGGTTGGAGCCAAGTCAGCTTGTTAAGTAGAAGTTCTTGTTACTTAACCCAGAGATTACCTCCACCCCTGCCAACAGGACCACTTTATTCATGAGTCCATCAAGAAATGACAGGAATGACTGGGGAAAGAAGCTGACTGGTATCCCAAGACTGATTATTAGATTGATTACTAAAATCCTCTCTTGATGTCACCTTTTCATGTGGGACACAACCATCTTCATATTCTTTGCCTGTTCACAAAGTTCTGTTTATATACCACTTCCTTAGACTTCCTTGTCTTAAATTTGTCAATTACATTTCTTCCAAGTCTCTTGCCAAATGTAAAATCATTTTCCACAGCTCACGAATCATTATATATGCTTTTATCTGACTGTTTCTCCTCTCAGGCAAAGTGATCAGCTAGATACACTGCTATAAATTCTGTCCTTAGAAGAACTTCCATCTACCTCTGTCCTTTAGAGATGTCCCAGAAAGGGGCTGCAATCCTGCAGCTGCCTACTTTCAGGTCATGTCTATGTACAGCAGAACCATCTGTTAACTAGTTCTTAGTTTTTTATTTCTCAGTCTTCTGGTCCTAGGAAACTCTCCTTTAGAAGCTCTCTTCATTAACCTAAATAGAATTTCCTTCTCCTTACACACTAGCTAACTAAAAACACAGTAAAACGTTCTACTGACTTAATTATTGGAGAAGGAAATGGCAACCCACTCCAGTGTTCTTGCTTGGAAAATCCCAGGGATGGGGGAGCCAGGTGGGCTGCCACCTATGGGGTCACACAGAGTCGGACATGACCAAAGTGACTTAGCAGCAGCAGTAGCAGTGATACTGACAGTGATTTAGTTATGTAAATAGAAATCCTATAATTCAGCAAGATATAATAAAATATGGAAACTATCATACATGTGAGCTTGATTAGACTATAGGCTATCTGAAAAGTGTGCTGAAATATTGTCCATCTCTAATTTTAAACAGCTAGTTTGTGATTGTGAAACATTTTTCATGATTTTAACCTTAAGCAATTTTGTAACACAAGCTAGAACAATTCTTAGACTTCAGTGAATATAATTATCATTGGGAGAGTTACAATGTAATGTTATTTGATACTTTGGTATGTGCAAATGTAAGCAAATTTGTAAAGTACATTTTAGATTTCCAAGATCAATTTTAACATCTTTTCTCTTTCTCCTTGCTATGTTGACCTTTGTTGCATCTATAATTTTATCAACCTTTGTTCCATTCCTAATTTTATCTGATAGCTTCCTTGTTTGTTGAGGTCTTCTCGCCCCTATCCTTCCTTTTCTATACACCTTCCCATGGGTGGTTTTTCTTCCATTAGTATTACACAGATTTCATAACTTATATTCCTTTTGCAAATCCAATGACTTTTCAAATGTCCAAACAAAAGTTTTAGAAGAAATATAATACAAGTAGAGATATTCTTGATGAGGTCTGAGACACATTGCAGAACTTTTCAGTTCCCATGAAGCAGCAATTAAAAATTACTTTTCTGGACTGGAATGCAAAGTAGGAAGTCAAGAAACACCTGGAGTAACAGGCAAATTTGGCCTTGGAATGAAGCAGGGCAAAGACTAATAGAGTGTTGCCAAGAAAATGCACTGGTCATTACAACTGATTCAAATGTATTCTTTTTAATGGCTGAGTAATACCCCATTGTGTATATGTACCACAGCTTTCTTATCCATTTGTCTGCTGATGGACATCTAGATTGCTTCCATGTCCTGCCTATTATAAACAGTGCTGCGATGAACATTGGGGTACATGTGTCTCTTTCAATTCTGGTTTCCTCGGTGTATATGCCGAACAGTGGTATTGCTGGGTCATAAGGCAGTTCTATTTCCAGTTTTTAAAAGAATCTCCATAGTGGCTGTACAAGTTTGTATTCCCACCAACAATGTAAGAGGGTTCCCTTTTCTCCACACCCTCTCCAGCATTTATTGCTTGTAGACTTTTGGATCGCAGCCATTCTGACTGGTGTGAAATGGTACCTCATTGTGGTCTTGATTTGCATTTCTCTGATAATAAGTGATGTTAAGCATCTTTTCATGTGTTTGTTAGCCATCCATATGTCTTCTTTGGAGAAATGTCTATTTAGTTCTTTGGCCCATTTTTTGATTGGGTCATTTATTTTTCTGGAATTGAGCTGCATAAGTTGTTTGTATATTTTTGAGATTAGTTGTTTGTCAGTTGCTTCATTTGCTATTATTTTCTCACATTCAGAAGGCTGTCTTTTCACCTTGCTTATAGTTTTCTTTGTTGTGCAGAAGCTTTTAATTTTAACTAGATCCCATCTGTTTATCTTTGCTTTTATTTCCAGTATTCTGGGAGGTGGATCATAGAGGATCCTGCTGTGATGTATGTCAGAGAGTGTTTTGCCTATGTTCTCCTCTAGGAGTTTTATAGTTTCTGGTCTTATGTTTGGATCTTTAATACATTTTGAGTTTATTTTTGTGATGTTGTTAGAAAGTGTTGGAGTTGATTATACAGAGTGAAGTAAGCCAGAAAGAGAAACACCAATACAGTGTACTAACACATATATCGGACACGACTGAAGTGACTTAGCAACAGCAGCAACACATATATACGGAATTTAGAAAGATGGCAATGATAACCCTGTATGCGAGACAACAAAAGAGACACAAACATAAAGAACAGACTTTTGGACTCTGGGAGAGGGAGAAGGTGGAATGATTTGGGAGAATGGAATTGAAACATGTATACTATCATGTAAGAACAAAAAGCTAGCCTAGGTTCAATACAGGATACAGGATGCTTGGAGTAGGTGCACTGGGATGACCCAGAGAGATGATATAAGGAGGGTGGTGGAAGGGGGGCTCAGGGTTGGGAATTCATGTACACCTGTGGCAGATTCATGTCAATGTAGGGCAAAACCAATACAGTATTGTAAAGTACAAAAATAAAATAAAAATTAAAAAAATTATGTATTACCTTCCGAAGAAAAAATAAAAGAGCAGTACTAGTCAGTAAATAAATAAATAAAAACTCTAGAAATAATAAATACTGGAGAAGGTGTAGAGAAAAGGAAATCCTCCTATACTGTAAGATGAGAATGTAAATTGGTGCAGCTCCTATGGAAAACAGTATGGAAGTTACTTAAAAAACTGAAAACGGAGTTACCACATGATCCAGAAATCCCACTACTGGGCATATATCCAGAGAAAACCATAATTTGAAAAGATACATGCACCCAATGTTCATAGCAGCAGTTTACCATCTAAGACATGAATCCATCTAAAAAAAAAAAAAAAGAAAATGCACCGGTCATAGCAAACACCCTCTTCCAACAACACAAGAGAAGACTCTACACATGGACATCACCAGACGGTCAACACCGAAATCAGACTGATTATATTCTTTGCAGCCAAAGATGGAGAAGCTCTATACAGTCAACATAAACAAGACCAGGAGCTGACTGTGGCTTAGACCATGAACTCCTTATTACCAAATTCAGACTCAACTTGAAGAAAGTAGGGAAAACCGCTAGAGCATTCAGGTATGACCTCAATCAAATCCCTTATGATTATACAGTGGAAGTGAGAAATAGATTTAAGGGCCTAGATCTGATAGATAGAGTGCCTGATGAACTATGGAATGAGGTTCATGACATTGTACAGGAGACAGGGATCAAGACCATCCCCATGGAAAAGAAATGCAAAAAAGCAAAATGGCTGTCTGGGGAGGCCTTACAAATAGCTGTGAAAAGAAGAGAAGTGAAAGGTCAAGGAGAAAAGGAAAGATATAAGCATCTGAATGCAGAGTTCCAAAGAATAGCAAGGAGAGATAAGAAAGCCTTCTTCAGTGATCAATGCAAAGAAATAGAGGAAAAGAACAGAAGGGGAAAGACTAGAGATCTCTTCAAGAAAATTAGAGATACCAAGGGAACATTTCATGCAAAGATGGGCTCGATAAAGGACAGAAATGGTCTGGACCTAACAGAAGCAGAAGATATTAAGAAGAGGTGGCAAGAATACACGGAAGAACTGTACAAAAAAGATCTTCATGACCCAGATAATCATGATGATGTGATGACTAATCTAGAGCCAGACATCTTGGAATGTGAAGTCAAGTGGGCCTTAGAAAGCATCACTACGAACAAAGCTAGTGGAGGTGATGGAATTCCAGTTGAGCTGTTTCAAATCCTGAAAGATGATGCTGTGAAAGTGCTGCACTCAATATGCCAGCAAATCTGGAAAACTCAGCAGTGGCCACAGGACTGGAAAAGGTCAGTTTTCATTCCAATTCCAAAGAAAGGCAATGCCAAAGAATGCTCAAACTACCGCACAATTGCACTCATCTCACATGCTAGTAAAGTAATGCTCAAAATTCTCCAAGCCAGGCTTCAGCAATACGTGAACTGTGAACTTCCAGATGTTCAAGCTGGTTTTAGAAAAGGCAGAGGAACCAGAGATCAAATTGCCAACATCCGTTGGATCATGGAAAAAGCAAGAAAGTTCCAGGAAGACATCTATTTCTGCCTTATTGACTATGCCAAAGGCTTTGACTGTGTGGATCACAATAAACTGTGGAAAATTCTGAGAGAGATGGGAATACCAGACCACCTGACATGCCTCTTGAGAAAACTATATGCAGGTCATGAAGCAACAGTTACAACTGGACATGGAACAGCAGACTGGTTCCAAATAGGAAAAGGAGTACATCAAGGCTGTATATTGTCACCCTGCTTATTTAACTTATATGTAGAGTACATCATGAGAAACACTGGACTGGAAGAAACACAAGGTGGAATCAAGATTGCCAGGAGAAATATCAATAACCTCAGATATGCAGATGACACCACCTTTATGGCAGAAAGCAAAGAGGAGCTAAAAAGCCTCTTGATGAAAGTGAAAGAGGAGAGTGAAAAAGTTGGCTTAAAGCTCAACATTCAGAAAACTAAGATCATGGCTTCCGGTCCCATCACTTCATGGGAAATAGATGGGGAAACAGTGGAAACAGTGCCAGACTTTATTTTTTGGGGCTCCAAAATCACTGCAGATGGTGACTGCAAGCCATGAAATTAAAAGGCGCTTACTCCTTGGAAGAAAAGTTATGACCAACCTAGATAGCATATTCAGAAGCAGAGACATTACTTTGCTGACTAAAGTCTGTCTAGTCAAGGCTATTGCAGATGGTGACTGCAAGCCATGAAATTAAAAGACGCTTACTCCTTGGAAGAAAAGTTATGACCAACCTAGATAGCATATTCAGAAGCAGAGACATTACTTTGCTGACTAAAGTCTGTCTAGTCAAGGCTATTGCAGATGGTGACTGCAAGCCATGAAATTAAAAGGCGCTTACTCCTTGGAAGAAAAGTTATGACCAACCTAGATAGCATATTCAGAAGCAGAGACATTACTTTGCTGACTAAAGTCTGTCTAGTCAAGGCTATTGCAGATGGTGACTGCAAGCCATGAAATTAAAAGACGCTTACTCCTTGGAAGAAAAGTTATGACCAACCTAGATAGCATATTCAGAAGCAGAGACATTACTTTGCTGACTAAAGTCTGTCTAGTCAAGGCTATTGCAGATGGTGACTGCAAGCCATGAAATTAAAAGGCGCTTACTCCTTGGAAGAAAAGTTATGACCAACCTAGATAGCATATTCAGAGCAGAGACATTACTTTGCTGACTAAAGTCTGTCTAGTCAAGGCTATTGCAGATGGTGACTGCAAGCCATGAAATTAAAAGACGCTTACTCCTTGGAAGAAAAGTTATGACCAACCTAGATAGCATATTCAGAAGCAGAGACATTACTTTGCTGACTAAAGTCTGTCTAGTCAAGGCTATTGCAGATGGTGACTGCAAGCCATGAAATTAAAAGGCGCTTACTCCTTGGAAGAAAAGTTATGACCAACCTAGATAGCATATTCAGAAGCAGAGACATTACTTTGCTGACTAAAGTCTGTCTAGTCAAGGCTATTGCAGATGGTGACTGCAAGCCATGAAATTAAAAGACGCTTACTCCTTGGAAGAAAAGTTATGACCAACCTAGATAGCATATTCAGAAGCAGAGACATTACTTTGCTGACTAAAGTCTGTCTAGTCAAGGCTATGGTTTTTCCTGTGGTCATGTATGGATGTGAGAGTTGGACTGTGAAGAAGGCTGAGCGCCGAAGAATTGATGCTTTTGAGCTGTGGTTTTGGAGAAGACTCTTGAGCGTCCCTTGGACTGCAAGGAGATCCAACCAGTCCTTTCTGAAGGAGATCAACCCTGGGATTTCTTTGGAAGGAATGATGCTAAAGCTGAAACTCCTTGGCCACCTCATGCAAAGAGTTGACTCACTGGAAAAGATTCTGATGCTGAGAGGGACTGGGGGCAGGAGGAGAAGGGAATTACAGAGGACGAGATGGCTTGATGGCATCACTGACTCAATGGATGTGAATCTGAGTGAACTCCAGGAGTTGGTGATGGACAGGGAGGCCTGGCGTGCTGTGATTCATGGGGTCGCAAAGAGTCGGACACGACTCAGCGACTGAACTGAACTGAACTAGTTGACTTTAGAGAAAGAATGTCACAATGTCATTTGCATTACGTTGTCATAAATGCTAAATTTTGCATATATTATTTCCTGTGATATATACATTGAATAGAAAAACAATTTTCTTAAAGTATAGTTAATTTACAATGTTTGTTAATTTCTGCTATACAGCCATGTGATTCAGTTATACATATATATGTTTTATTTTTTAATCTTCCTTTCCATTATGTTGCATCATACGATACTGAATATAATTCTCTTTGCTACAGTGGTACCTTGTTGCTTATCCATCCTCTATGTAATAGCTTTCATCTGCTAACCCAACCTCTTATTCTCTCTCCCAGTGCCCTGCCCACTGGCAACTACAAGTCTGTTCTCTCTGTCTGTTAGTCTGTTTCCACTTTGTAGATAGGTTCCTTTATGTCATATTTCAGATTCCATATATAAGTGTTATCATATGATATTTGTATTGCTTTCTCTGACTTACTTCATTTAGAATGAAAGTCTGTAGTTGCATCCATTTTGCTAAAAATTGTATTATTTCATTCTTTTTTATGTCTGAGTAGTATTCCATTGTATATATGTACTCCATCTTCTTGATCTATTCATTTATTGGTGGACAATTAGGTCATTTCCATGTCTTAGCTATTGTAACTAATGCTGCTATAAACAAAGGGTGGATGTATCTTTTTGGATTAGTTTTGTCTGGATATATGCCCTGGAGTGGGATTGCTGGATCATTGCTGCTGTTGCTGCTGCTTAGTAACTTCAGTCATGTCCAACTCTGTGAACCCATGGACTGTAGCTCACAAGGCTCCTGTGTCCATGGGAATTCTTGTGACCACCATGGGCTCTAGTCTGCCAGGCTCCTCTGTCCATGGGATTTCCCAGGCAAGAATACTGGAGTGGGTTGCCATGCCTTCCTCCTGGGGATCTTCCCAACCCAGGGACCAGACCCAGGTCTCCCACATTGCAGGTGGATTCTTTACTGTCTGAGCCACCAGAGAAGCCCAAGAATACTGGAATGGGTAGCCTATCCCTTTTCCAGCTGAATCAGATGATAATTCTATTTTTAGCTTTCTAACGAAACTTCATTCTGTTTTCCATAGTGGCTTCATTCTGTTTTCCAACTTACATTCCTATCAACAGTGTAAGAGGATTCCTTTTTCTTCAACCCTCTCCGGCACTTATTATTTGTAAAATTTTTAATGGTGATTCTGGCTAATGTGAAGTAGTACCTGATTGTAGTTTTGATTTGCACTTCCCTAATTAGTGATATTAAGTATAGTTTCATGAGCTTAATTGGCCATTTGTATTTTTTTCCTTGGAGAAAAGCCTAGTTAGTTCTTCTGCCCGTTTTTAATTTTGCACTAGATTTGAAGATTCACTGGTGGAACTTAAGACATCAATAAAAGTCTTTAAATAGAGTAGAAAAAATATTCAGCTAAGGGCTTTTAGAGTTCTAACACCCAGTCTGTTTTTTTCATAAGAACAATCTGAGTCATATGTAAATTACAGTAAATAATATTAGAGTGAATATTCACTCAATATTTAGGGAGCAGGAAATTAAGAAGAGCAAAAGTCCTGTTAAATATTTTGTCTCAAATTTATACCTAATTTCCAACTCGGACTTTCACATTATATACAACTTCCCAGTATTTACTTACCTTTTGAATTTATAAAATTATTGTTTCAGGGAAGAATAGGATAACTTATTAAAATAGCATTACTTCCCAACTCACTGATAAGTTAAAGTGTGGGGAGACATTGACTGGACTTGTGCTAGTGAACAAATAGGAAGTCATATTATTTAAAAACTCAGAAATTTTGTAATACATATTAGAACAATGACCTACTAACAAGCAAAGAGGCAAAATTTTAATTTCAAATGTGGTAGAACAATGACCTACTAACAAGCAAAGAGGTAAAATTTTAATTTTAAATGTGGCACCATGAGAAAACTAGTGTGAAAAGTTACTTCTTCATATAAAAAATAATGGTGATAATTTTAATTTTTTATTATTATCAAGATATCTGTTACAAAGCATTACTATCTTCTGGTAAAATGGCTAGATTCTGAGGTGATAATTAACTTGTGTAATTCTAAACATAGGATATATTCCTTGTATATGTACATATATATTATATATGCTTTATATATGTGCATAATAAACATTATATGCTATCATTATAGGACCTAACAGACATTATACACAGTAAATATCACATTTCATATGTATACCCCAAAGAAGTATACATTAGATTTTATTCTGAGTGGATCAGTAACATTTTAGAAGTAGAATAAATACCCAATTTCATTAGTGAAATATGCAAATTCATTAAGGACAGGGAAGCCTGGCATGCTGCAGTCTATGGGATTACAAAAGGTTGAACACAACTTAGTGGCTGAACAACAACTTATTGTATAGCATATGACATCAAGATCCAGAAAGGTAAAATGATTATGGAAGGTCAAATAACTGGCTAATGGAAGAGCTGGTATGAGAGCCCCAGGACCACAAACTCCCAGCCCCAAATTTGTTCTTCATTTCTGCATGCCGAACAAAATGTTATTGGTTATACATAGATTATGTCTACATTTGGATAAGATTTGGGTTGATTCTGAATTGAAAGAATATTTCTCAATTAAGCTTCTTGATTTAATTTTGGATACATAAATGCTGCCGTGAATTTGAACACATTCATGGCTTCAGACAAGTTCATAAACCCAATGGAACCAGAGCTTTAATCAAGAGAATAGATTGGACCTTTGAAATGCTAAACAACGTAATTGAAGGAATTCACCCAGTTCTTTTCCTTTTTACTATGTAACTTTGAACCAACTTGAAATCCCCTGGAGAGCTAACTTCAGCTGATGAGTAGAGTGGGATATAAAACCCCCAACTTCATAGCAATGTGAAGTGTTAGTACTTTACTAACTTGAAAAGTTTCTTGATCCTTATTTTTTAAATCTCATGTCTTCTTTTTCTATCTATGACATTTTCATTTTTAGGTATGGTTTTGTTTGTACAGTAAGGCAAATACATAAACAAACAAACCAAAAATAAAGAGAGTCTATTGGAAATTCAGACATGTCTTTAGCTATTTAAGAGAATGACTAAGGGTTGCCTTTGACTTTTTAAAAGGGCAAATAGATTATACAAGTAAATAACCTGATCTATATGTAGTCGAGATTTTTGTTTCATTAACACTATAAATGAAGATTGTATTGTGTGTACTAGTTGCTCAGTGGTGTCCAATTCTTTCCAGTCTCATGAACTGTAGCCCGCCAGGCTCATCTGTTCATGGAATTCTCCAGGCAAGAATACTGGAGTGGGTAACCATTCCCTTCTCCAAGGGATCTTCTCTTGGGATCAAATCCAGGTCTCCTGCATTGCAGGTGGATTCTTTACCATCTGAGCCACCAGGGAAGCTCGAGTCCATGTAAAAAGAACTTCACTACAAGTCTGGGTAAAAACCCACCTGTCAGTGCAGGAGACAAAATATGCGGGTTCAATCCCTGGGTCAGAAAGATCCCCTGGAGGAGTGCATGGCAGCTTACTCCAGTTTTCTGGCCTGCAAAATCCCATAGACAGAGGAGCCTTGTGGGTTACAGTCCAGAGAGTCACAAAGAGTTGGACAGAACTAAAGGGGCATAGCACACATGCATGCAAATAGTTAAGTAAGATACCTATTTTGAAAGATGCATGGAGAACATTATAAATCACTATGAAATCACTTTTAGACTTCTTGTTTAAGTCAGATACACTTGGCAGATGAAAGAAAGCATCTCTGAATTTAAGGCTAAAATGGACATTTTTAGAAACTACATTTCAAACTAAAAAAGGAATCATAGTATTTATAGTTTGCAATGAGGGGGAAAAGGGAAAGCAAACAAAGGAACAACTTAAATGTATGAGCTACAGCAGTGATTCATACATATTTAACGTTCTATGTGTTTGAGTGTTTATTGATGTTGTTATTCCCTATGATGAATTTGTATTAAGTAAGGTACAAGAGAGAAAGAAAAATATAATTCAAAGATTTAGGTGGAAGGATAGAAAATATTCTTGAATTCACTACTGTTAGAATGTAAATTTTGCTTGAAAATTCTTCTCAATTTAACTCCCTCTGACTTGCTACCTCATTTCTACCTCAGCTACTCCCTACTCTCCTCAGTATTCCCATTCAACCTCTCTACTCGTATTAGCATAATATTACTCCTATCTCTGGAGAATGCAAAGCCACCTGCTGAAGACTCCCTCAGGGCACTATTTCCACCTCACAATCCGTTTACTTTCCTCCTCTGAGTTATTTTTTTCCCTTTTCTCTAAGGAAGAGTACTCCTCCTTTCTAAACCTAATTCATCCACATTTCCTGCCGCCTTCTTAAGGAATTTCCTTCACTAATTATATACTCCCGTATATTCATGTGCAATATCTTCTCTTGATTTTTTTTCCCTGAGAAAAAAAACTTGCTATTGATTTAAGTCACTATCCTACTTCTCTTTTTTCCTTCATCATCAAAATGAATCATAACAAAAAATTTAGTCACTGCTTAATCACTCATTGATCACTAACTTTTTTATACTTTAAATTTTATATATCTCCCTCATTTATCTCTTGTACTTTTATAAAATCAAATATTCATTTTGTTTGGACAGACTCTAAATAGGTATATCTAGACTTTGTCTCTCATTCTTGGTGGCAAGGAAGAGATAGCCACTGAACTTGATATAAGCCAAAAAAGCAATTTAATGTAAGAACATTGGGTCAGACAAAAGGAAGACTATGACTAAGAACATGATTCAAAAATCAAGCAGGAAAGAGGGTTTTTAACTTAATAATAAAAAGAGAACTAACCCAATTAGAAAGATGGACAAATTATGGGAAAAGGCATTTCTCCAAAATATATATGTGAATCAGTCAGTTCAGTTCAGTTCAGTCACTCAGTCTTGTCCAACTCTTTGCGACCCCATGAATCACAGCACGCCAGGCCTCCCTGTCCATCACCAACTCCCGGAGTTCACTCAGATTCACATCCACCGAGTCAGTGATGCTATCCAGCCACCTCATCCTCTGTCATCCCCTTCTCCTCCTGCCCCCAGTCCCTCCCAGTATCAGAGTCTTTTCCAATGAGTCAACTCTTCGCAAGAGGTGGCCAAAGTAATGGAGTTTCAGCCTCAGCATCATTTCTTCCAAAGAAATCCCAGGGTTGATCTCCTTCAGAATGGACTGGTTGGATCTCCTTGCAGTCCAAGGTTCTCCCGCCCCCAATCCTTCCCAGCATCAGAGTCTTTTCCAATGAGTCAACTCTTCACATGAGGTGGCCAAAGTACTGGAGTTTCAGCTTTAGCATCATTCCTTCCAAAGAAATCCCAGGGCTAATTTCCTTCAGAATGGACTGGTTGGATCTCCTTGCAGTCCAAGGGACTCTCAAGAGTCTTCTCCAACACCACAGTTCAAAAGCATCAATTCTTCTGCGCTCAGCCTTCTTCACAGTCCAACTCTCACATCCATGCATGACTACTGGAAAAACCATAGCCTTGACTAGACAGACCATAGTCAGCAAAGTAATGTATCTGATTTTGAATATGCTATCTAGGTTGGTCATCACTTTTTTTCCAAGGAGTAAGCGTCTTTTAATTTCATGGCTGCAATCACCATCTGCAGTGATTTTTGAGCCCCCCCACCCCCGAAAAAAAAAAAAAAAGTCTGACACTGTTTCCACTGTTTCCTCATCTATTTTCCATGAAGTAAAGGGACCGGATGCCATGATCTTTGTTTTCTGAATGTTGAGCTTTAAGCCAACTTTTTCACTCTCCTCTTTCACTTTCATCAAGAGGTTTTTAAGTTCCTCTTCACTTTCTGCCATAAGGGTGGTGTCATCTGCATATCTGAGATTATTTATATTTCTCTCAGCAATCTTGATTCCAGCTTATGTTTCTTCCAGTCCAGCATTTCTCATGATGTACTCTGCATAGAAGTTAAATAAGCAGGGTGACAATATACAGCCTTGATATACTCCTTTTCCTATTTGGAACCAGTCTGTTGTCCATGTCCAATTCTAACTGTTGCTTCCTGACCTGCATACAGATTTCTCAACAGGCAGGTCAGGTGGTCTGGTATTACCAATTCTTTCAGAATTTTCCACAGTTTATTGTGATCCACACAGGCAAAGGCTTTGGCATAGTCATAAAGCAGAAATAGATGTTTTTCTGGAACTCTCTTGCTTTTTCCATGATCCAGCAGATGTTGGCAATTTGATCTCTGGTTCCTCTGCCTTTTCTAAGACCAGCTTGAACATCAGGAAGTTCATAGTTCACATGTTGTTCAAGCCTGGCTTGAAGAATTTTGAGCATTACTTTACTAGCATGTGAGATGAGTGCAATTATGTGGTCGTTTGAGCATTTTTTGCATTGTCTTTCTTTGGAATTGGAAAGAAAACTGACCTTTTCCAGTCCTGTGGCCACTGCTGAGATTTCCAAGTTTGCTGCCATATTGAGTGCAGCACTTTACAGCATCATCTGTCAGGATTTGAAATAGATTAATAGGAATTCCATCACGTCCACTAGCTTTGTTTGTAGTGATGCTTTCTAAGGTCCACTTGATTTCACATTCCAGGATATCTGGCTCTAGATGAGTGATCACACCATCGTGATTATCTGGGTCGTGAAGATCTTTTTTGTACAGTTCTTCTCTGTGTTCTTGCCATCTCTTCTTAATATCTTCTGCTTTGGTTAGGTACAGACAATTTCTGTCCTTTATCGAGCCATCTCTGCATGAAATTTTCTCTTGGTATCTCTAATTTTCTTGAAGAGATCTCTAGTCTTTCCCATTCTGTTCTTGTCCTCTATTTTTTTTGCATTGATTGCTGAAGAAGGCTTTCTTATCTCTTCTTGCTATTCTTTGGAACTCTGCATTCAGATGCTTATATCTTTCCTTTTCTCCTTGGCTTTTCGCTTCTCTACTTTTCACAAATATTTGTAAGGCTTCCCCAGACAGCCATTTTGCTTTTTGCATTTCTTTTCCATGGGGATGGTCTTGATCCCTGTCTCCTGTAGGGATGAACCTCATCCATAGTTCATCAGGTACTATCAGATCTAGGCCCTTAAATCTATTTCTCACTTCCACTGTGTAATCATAAGGGATTTGATATAGGTCATACCTGAATGGTCTAGCGGTTTTCCGTGCTTTCTTCAATTTAAGTCTGAATTTGGCAATAAGGAATTCATGATCTGAGCCACAGTCAGCTCCTGGTCTTGTTTTTGTTGTCTCTATAGAGCTTCTCCATCTTTGGCTGCAAAGAATATAATCAATCTGATTTCAGTGTTGACCATCTGGTGGTGTCCATTTTAGAGTCTTCTCTTGTGTTATTGGAAGAGGGTGTTTACTATGACCAGTGCATTTTCTTGGCAAAACTCTATTAGTCTTTGCCCTGCTTCATTCTGCATTCCAAGGCCAAATTTACCTGTTACTCCAGGTGTTTATTGACTTCCTACTTTTGCATTCCAATCCCCTATAATGAAAAGGACATCTTTTTTTTTGGGTGTTAGTTCTACAAGGTCTTGTGGCTTCCCTGGTGGTTCAGAGGTTAAAGCGTCTACCTGCAATGTGAGAGACCTGGGTTCTAACCCTGGCTCGAGAAGATCCCCTGGAGAAGGAAACAGCAACCCACTCCATTATTCTTGCCTGGAGAATACCATGGACAGAGGAGCCTGCGGGGCTACAGTCCATGGGGTCGCAAAGAGTCAGACACGACTGAAAGACTTCACTTTCACTTTCTAAAAGGTCTTGTAGGTCTTCACAGAACCATTCAACTTCAGCTTCTTCAGCATTACTGGTTGGGGCATATACTTGGATAACTGTGATCTTGAATGTTTTACCTTGGAGATGAACAGAGATCATTCTTTCATTTTTGAGACTGCATCCAAGTACTGCATTTTGGACTCTTTTGTTGACCATGATGGCTACTCCATTTCTTCTGAGGGATTCCTGCCTGCAGTAGTAGATATAATGGTCATCTGAGTTAAATTCACCCATTCCAGTCCATTTTAGTTCGCTGATTCCTAGAATGTCGACGTTCACTCTTGCCATCTCCTGTTTGCCCATTTCCAGTTTGCCTTGATTCATGGACCTTCATTTCTTCTGAGGGATTCCTGCCTGCAGTAGTAGATATAATGGTCATCTGAGTTAAATTCACCTATTCCAGTCCATTTTAATTCGCTGATTCCTAGAATGTCGAAGTTCACCCTTGCCACCTCCTGTTTGACCACTTCTAATTTGTCTTGATTCATGGACCTGACATTCCAGGTTCCTATGCAATACTGCTCTTTACAGCATCGAATCTTGCTTCTATTACCAGTCACAGCCATAGCTGGGTACTGTTTTTGCTTTGGCTCCATCCCTTCATTCTTTCTGGAGTTATTTCTCCACTGAGCTCCAGTAGCATATTGAGCACCTGGTGACCTGGGGAGTTCCTCTTTCAGTATCATCATTTTGCCTTTTCACACTGTTTATGGGGTTCTCAAGGCAAGAATACTGAAGTGGCTTGCCATTCCCTTCTCCAGTGGACCACATTCTGTCAGACCTCTCCACCATGACCCGCCCGTCTTGGGTTGCCCCACAGGCATGGCTTGGTTTCATTGAGTTAGACAAGACTGTGGTCCTAGTGTGATTAGATTGACTAGTTTTCTGTGAGTATGGTTTCAGTGTGTCTGCCCTCTGATGCCCTCTTGCAACACCTACCATCTTACTTGGGTTTCTCTTACCTTGGGCGTGGGGTATCTCTTCACGGCTGCTCCAGCAAAGCACAGCAGCTGCTCCTTACTGTGGATGAGGGGTATCTCCTACTGCCGCCATTCCTGACCTTCAACGTGGGATGGCTCCTCTAGGCCCTTCTGCGCCTGCGTAGCCACCGCTCCTCAAGTTGCTTCTCCCAGCCTCTGGTCCTGGCCTCGGACGTGGGTGGCTCCTCCCAGCTGCCACCTCTGGCCTCAGGCTCGGGGTGGCTCCTCAGGGTCACCACCCCTGGCCTTGGGTGCGAGGTGGCTTCTCCCAGCTGCCCCTGACCTTGGACCTGTGGTGTCTCTTCCCGGCCGTCCCTGACTTCGGACGCGGGATAGCTCTTCCTGGCTGCTGCCCCTGACCTCGGACATGGGGTGCTCTTCCCGGCCTCCACTGGCCTTGGACGTGGGGTAGCTCCTCCTGGCTGCTGCCCCTGACCTCAGACGTGGAGTGTCTCCTCCCTGCCGCCCCTGACCTCGGATGTGGAGTGTGTCCTCCCGGCTGCTGCCCCTGACCTCGGACATGGAGTAGCTCCTCTCGGCCGCTGCCCCTGACATTGGACGTGGTGTAGCTCCTCTCGGCCGTTCCTGTACCGTCGCAGCCTGGCACTCTAGGCCGTTGCCCCTGACCTTGGAAGTGGGGTAGCTCCTCTCAGCCGCCAGCCCTGGCCTCGGGCGTGGGTGGCTCCTCCCAGCTGCTCAGCAATTTTCTAATCCTATCTTCATAGCCTAAGCTTGGTTTTGCCACCAAGCTCAGCAGACAGTTGCCACTGAACTGTCATTCCTGTTGACTCAGAGAAAGATACACTTCTGACGAACTGTGTTCAATGGAAATGAGTATGGAATCCACACTCTTCTCCAAGCATAAGGAGGTTCTAGCTGCTTCCTGGAGCTGCTCATCCATGGTATCTGGTCCTAAGATGTTCTAAAGACTTTTTAGTGTCCTGTGGTTTTCTCCACCTTCTCCATTTCAGCACTGCCAGTCAGTGCAAAGAGCGTGTGAATCTCACTTTCCTCTTCTTATAGTGCATGGTGGTGGTAGTTTAGTCATTAAGTCAGGTCTGACTCTTACAACCCCATGGACTGTGGCCCGCCAGGCTCCTCTGTCCATAGAATTCTCCAGGCAAGAATACTGGATGCAGGATGCTTGGGACTGATGCACGGGGATAATCCAGAGAGATGGTGTGGGGCGGGAGGGGGGAGGTGGGGGTCGGGATTGGGAGTTCATGTACACTCGTGGCTGATTCATGTCGATGTGTAGCAAAACGAATACAGTATTGTAAAGCAAAACAAACTAAAAAANCGTTAGGAAACAGATAAGATTGTTGTAAAAAAAAATTCTCTCTGATATTTTTATTGTTTAAATGTTTTCTATCATCTAATTTTCTTTTTCCTGAAAAATATCCTTTCTTAAGATTGACTTTTTGATAAAGTACTTATCTTAGGTGGTAGGCAACAGGAGTAGAAGAAATTAAATATATCATTGGCTGACATGAGTCAATAGGATTTTGTTGCCTTTTTCCTAATATTCTTCAAATTTTAGTCCTCAAAATTAATGTAAACAAGCCATTTAGTGAGTAAGTCACTAATAAAATCATTTAGAGATACATATATCTAATCTTATGAAATGCTGTCAATCTTAGAAATTTATTCTTGATAAAATTTAGTTATGCTCTTCTGAAATTACTTTTTGATTCCAAAATCTCTCTAGGGCTTGTGATCAATATTTTATTTCAAAGTTATAGATAAAAGATTTACTGTATGAATTAAGAAAATAAAATCTAATCTTCAGTGATCTAAAATTAAGGAAAAATAGATCACATTTCAGAAGAATGTATGTTAATTAAGTTTGCATAAAATACATAAGTTTGTGATTCCATGAACTGTAGCCTGCCAGGCTAGTCTGTCCATGGAATTCTCCAGGCAAGAATAATGGAGTGAGTAGCTACTCTCTTTTCCAGGGGATCTTCCCAAGCCAGGAATTGAACCCAGGTTTCCTGAATTTCAGGCAGATTCTTTACCACTGAGCTACTGTTAACTGGTAAGTTGCTTCAGTGGTGTCTGACTCTGTGTGACCCCATAGATGGCAGCCCTCCAGGCTCCCCTGTCCCTGGGATTCTCCAGGCAAGAACACTAGAGTGGGTTGTCGTTTCCTTCTCCAATGCATCAAAGTGAAAAGTGAAAGTGAAGTCTCTCAGTCGTGTCTGACTCTTAGTGACCCCATGGACTGCAGCCTACCAAGCTCCTCCATCCATGGGATTTTCCAGGCAAGAGTACTGGAGTGGGGTTCCATTGCCTTCTCCTAAGGCATAGTATCAAATATCCAAGTTGGATTGTCATAAAGCTCAAATAAATGATTGTCAAAGCATATGAAAAAATCACAATGTATTTTACTACCCATAAACATGATTATAATAGTAATAATTATAATTACTATCACAGTGGGTCCTAGAATGTGCAAATCTACATTTCTATTGAAATGGGAAGTTCTCATATACATTACATTGATGATTCTCTGAAGAAATATTTACATGGTATAAGTGTTGCCCCCAAAAGTTTGGCATTTCCTCAATAAATTGGGAGTTCTTGTACACTTGTGGCTGATTCATGTCAATGTATAGCAAAATGAATACAGTATTATAAAGCAAAACAAACTAAAAAAATAAAAATTAATTAAAAAAAAAAGAATACTGGAGTGGGTTGTGCATACTTTTCTTTTTTCTTATTTGCTATAATTTCTGGCCTTCCAGAAAATAAATTTTGATACTCTCTCTACCTTCCTGGTAGAGAGAAAGAGGGAATTCTAGAATCTGGAGCTTGCTTTAATTAGGATTCTTCCAAATGTAGACCCTAAAATAAGAACCTGGGTTCAAGTAGTTTATTTGGTTAATCATTCTAGTTGGCACAAGACAGAGAGTGAGGAAAGTGACCCAGGGAAAGGAGAGAAGATGTAGAGAATGCATTGATCTGTGGGGTCACCACTGTGAATAACTGAAACTCAGTCCTCCTTGAGAGATCCTGAGAAACCATGTTGAATGTGGTTCATAATTGAAGGGTGGAAAAACTGGGGTTTATCCACCCCTTATTGTTAGAAATCGTCTCTTGGTACATGGGATTCTTGGCTGCTGATTGGTGCAGACTTCAGAAGTGATGACCCATTGATCACAAAACCAAATAACTTGGCCTGTATTCACTACTATATACTCTCCGTCCATGGATTCCAAGAAATCATTTTATCCTTCTAGCCTACTTTTCTGTATAAGTTTGAAGGCATGTGTGTGTGTATCTTCCTGATACTAACAGCTGCTGAGGGAGTGGAGGCAGTGTGCTGAGAGGGAATCAGATGAGGCTGGCTTAGTTGGCACTGTGCCACTGGGGCAATTCTGCTGCAGCCGGAGACCTCCTATATGTCAGATTGGAATCAAACTTCCTATTGCTGAAAATCACAGTGCCTCTGATCTCAGCACCATCAGATAAGCTGCCAGAAAATAACATCTTAGATATTCATTTAACAGGAGGCAGGGCTGTTGATAGAACTGTCTGGCTTTGAAAATTCCTACAAGAAGGCAGAGCCAGCAAAACTTTAGTAGAAACACCGAGAGACAGAAGCTAAAAGTATGGCAGAGACAAAGGATGTGGGAATCTTTGAAATGTGTTCCCTTTTAAGAACATTAGACAAGCACATGGCAGAGACTGCATACCCCTTTATTATTTCCTGGCCTCTGTGCTGACAAACAAGCACCATTTCCAGCATGAGAAAAGGGAAAAGAATGATTATAAGAAAGCACAGAAATGTTCTAGAAATTATCCTGGTGGCCACTTGCCTTAAGCCCTGGGATGAAGCTGGATCTGGGGACACAGCCTGAATGATGTGCAGGCTTGCCCTTTAGAAGCTGTGAGGGTACTAATCATGGTAACATTCCATCTGTAAGTCTTGACCCTGTGGTTCCTCTCTGCATTCCCCGTGCCTACCCCCAAAGCCTGGTCCCATCATTTCCTACACGAGTCACTGAAAAACCTTTCAGGCTCCTCTTTCTCTTCTCACACTGCAAACTGCTCTAATATGATCTCTTCCCAGCAGAATATTTATCACATCACACCAGCGCTCAAGAAGCAGCAGAAATTTCCCTGCTGCCTATAGAACAGAACCTGAGGAGGTTCTCTAGTTCCTCACAAGGATGGTCTGCCAGTGGCCTGCTTGACTGATTCACCTCATTTAATCAGACAGGTCACAGTGCTATTTTTGACACATCATGCACTGAGTCTGGGACCAAGCCATTTATTTATTTAGTATTTTTCATCACTAGGTATTTAGCTGGGTGGCTGTGGTCACATCTCTTATTCATCCTGGATGTAAGTTTGCTCATCTAGATGAACTCTTGATTCCTTTTAAGTGCAAAAAAGTCTTTTCTTTTAGACATTAGCTGATTTCCTCTTCTGGGTATGATAAACTAAAACCTCATGAGATAACTTCTCTGGGCAGAAAATAAGTATACAATTTGGTCACAATACAAAAAAGCACCTACCTGATGGTATTGGAGAGTGAACAGAGGCAGACAGACTCAACTGAAGAGTGTACACGTGGGAGGGTGGGTGATGGTTCACTATAGAAGTCAGTTTTATATCCGTGCTTTTTGACTAGAGCTCAGTGCAACCCTCGCAGAGCATAGAGCCAGTGGAGTACAAGTGGGAAAACCATCATCTCTGTGGCTTGGAAAATAAAGAAAAATGAAGCTAGGAACCTTAATGCTCTGTGATGACCTAGAGGAGTGGGATGGGGAAGGTGGGAGGGAGCCTAATGAAGGAGGGGATGCTATTTATACTCATAGCTGATTCACGTTGTTGTAAAACAGGAACCCAAACAACCTCATACCATTAGATTCCAATAAAATAAATACAATTTTTTAAAACTGCTCATACTTTTACTATTAATTCACTTGAATTTTGATATATGTTTTGTACCAGAAAAAAAAATAGAGAGTGGAGAGATCATATTAGGAAAAAAGCCAATGAAAACACCTGTAAGATCTGTCTATGCATATTTCTGACCCTTGAACCACATGTCCATGGAACAGAATAAGAGTTTCAGCCAAAGATTAAAAAAAAAAAAAAAAACTAATACCGGAGCTGCCACCCTGAAGGTACTGAAGAGAAAAGCAGACAAGTTCTGGTTGGGGAATTGATCCTAACTTGGGGGTGGGGGAGATGGAACTGTACAAGTAGGTCCCCATATCTGCAGCTCTTAAACTGAGTTTAAATGCATACTATGCATATAGAAAACTATAGAGAATCCATAAAATGTTATAGCATTAAAATCAAATTAGTGTGTTTGCAGCCTAATCTACTCTAGTTAATGTATATACACATACCCATTTCATGGATTGAAAGGCTCAATATTTGAAGATAGTGATTTCCCCAAATTATCCTAGATATTCAATGCAATTTCAAGAGGTTTTAGAAATAAGAAATTAGCAAGCTGATTTTAAAATTTTATGGAACTCTAAATGACTAAAATATAGCTTCAAATTTTTTTAAAGGAACAAAGTTGGAAAATTTATACAGATGGGTTTCAAAATGTACTAAAAAGCTACAGTTATCAAAACATTGTGATATTAGTAAGATTTGACATATAGATTGATGATAGAGCCTAAAAATAGGTGTATACTGAGATGATCAATTGATTTTTTAAAAAACATGTTTGTTTATTTGATTGCAGCAGGTCTTATGTGTGGCATGTCAGATCTAGTTCCCTGACCAGGGATCAAACTCAGGCCCCTGCAGTGGGAGGATGGAGTCTTAGCCCCTGGACCACCAGGGAAGTCCTGATCAATTGATTTTCAAAGTAATGTAGTCAGTTGAGTAACTAGGCATGTTAACTAGAGTACGTGAGGCTGTAGTAGCAAATGAATTGCCAACTTAAGTGGCTTAAACAGTAAGAATTCTATTTTTGTTCCAGAAAATATGTTTATATTGGTAGGTCAGCTCTCCTCCATGAAGAAATTTAGTGACCCAGGCTATGGTAGTACCGACATTTTCAGTATGTGGCTTCTAAGACTATTCTGGGTCTCATTATAGACATCATAAGTCTTATCACTGAGACATGGATGTAATGAGGTGGTATATGTGAAAGGTTTTTAAGGGACCAGATATAGATGTTTTTACTGGCCAGACTTAGACCTCAGTGACTTGGTCATACTCAGCCCCAGTGGAGGCTGGGATATGTATTAATAGTTTAGCTGTATGTGTAGGAAGAATAGAAAGTACACTTTGGTGAGGAGCTAATAATCTCTGTCACGGTATGGGAGGATATGTAATTTAAGTGGACAGATAAAAATAAATAAGTAAATGATAAATAACAACTGCATCAACAAATGCAAAAGTTGTCATTGTATATGTGCCAGTGTAATTGTAGAGGCATTGCTACCAGGTAAGATGATATTAACTTAGTGAAGATAAGAAAGATGGAATGCAGTATTACACAATGAATCTGTATCTAATGCCACATTGCTCTGGTTTTCCTTTTAAGTCCTAAATCTAGAGAGTGTATGTTGTATAGAGCAGTCATGAGTAGTGTGATGGTAACTGATTATCAAAATGTAATCATAGTGCCTTCATTAGATTCATCAGGCACAGTGTTATGTGGACATCAGATATATCCTGAATGAAGCTGTCTTAGATTCTTGTTTGTGAAGAGCCTTGACATCACCATTTTCCCATATATATGAATGCATCTTGCATTCTAACCCATGGTAGTCCCTCAGGTAGTGCTTGTGAATGAATGAATCAAAAGAACATTTGCTATTGGTATTCTTGGTTTTCCTCAGATGAGTAAACTGGGAAATTACTTTGTGTATATGAGAATATAGGTTTTGTTTTTCTGCTTCTACTTGTTAGAGGATACAGAAAAAATTATGGAAAACTCTAAAATACCATGAAAAGAAATACAAGACAAAATAAATCCTGGGGTCCTGGTAATAATTAATGATGTCATGTATCTTCTGAGTGTGTGCCTGATGGCCAAGTGAAAAAGGCCAGATAAATTCCAGGTTATGTCAGGGGAAGTATGAGATCATAAATTCTTGTTGTAAAATTATATCACCAATTTTTAAGTGAAAAATAATTTTAAGAAACAACTACAGAATATCTTCTAATGCCTTACTGCTATTCAAATATTGAGTAGAATACTTGAAAGAAATCTTAGAGAAACTGCAAAAATCTAAGGAAACTCTGAGTTTTATAAACATAAATGGTTGAGATAAACTACCACTTTCCTAAAATATTCATAGCACTATAGCTGTAAAGAGGATATTATGGGAGTGTGCTCTGACCCAAATATGGGGAGTTCAAGAAAAAATAGTCATTCACTAAATATTTCCTTTGTGTCAGGATATTTGCTTGCTGCCTTCATATGCATTTACAAAAGAATCCTCAAAACATCCATACAAATCAGATATTACCTCTCACTGAAAAAATGGAAACACTGAGGCTCAGACAGAGTTCAATAATTTGATTGCTGAGATTTGATTTCAGATTTGCCTGATTCCAAATTCCAGTTTCTCTCAAAATCTCAGTGTAATTAAACAGTAGGTCATGTGTCTCTATCTTCCTATGGAGAAAATATTAGGACAAGTCTTTCCTTCCTGTTAGGCTCAGTTCAGTTCAGTCGCTCAGTTGTTTCTGACTCTTGCGACCCATGGACTGCAGCACGTCAGGCTTCCCTGTCCATCACCAACTCCTGGAGCCTGCTCAAACTCATGTCCATCTAGTTGGTGATGCCATCCAACCTTCTTATCCTGTTATCCTCTTCTCCTCCTGCCTTCAGTCTTACCCAGCATCAGGGTCTTTTCCAGTGACTCAGTTCTTCACATCAGGTGGCCAAAGTTTTAGAGCTTCAGCTTCAGCCATCAGTCCTTCTAATGAATATTCAGGGCTGGTTTTCTTTCGGATTGACTGGTTTGATCTCCTGGCAGTCCAAGATCCAACTTAAACTGTTTCCCTCTTCCTGCCTAGCTTTTCTTAAACCTTTCCGTTGTTAATTCTCACTTCTTTTGCATGGGGTTTGCCTCCATGAAAATGAGCAGGAATTGGGTATAGCGTAAGCTGTCCACATTAGATGTGGTAGGAACTATTCAGATGCCAAAGTCCCCACTATTCCTCTGGACACTACAGCTGAGTGCTTCTGATCCTTTATTATCATTCTTGCACCATTGCTTTTCTCATAAAAGAGTTCAGAGGCATCTGCCATATTTATTGTTCTCATGTTTCTACCACAAGTGGGAAATTAAATACAGATTGAGGAAGCCATGCAAGCTCTACTCAGCTGAACTTGCTCATTCATGTTATCTGCCTGTCTTGGAGACATTGGAGTTTGTGATTCCTGAGATAGAAACATTCCATGAGCCTTTCAAGGTGACAGCAAGCCCATTTGATGAACTCATCTCTCTTGTATGAAGAGAGGTTTAGAACCTACAGGTTTTAGCAGCATTTCTCCTTTTTCTCTATATTCCTTGATTGTTTTCTAAATTAATAGTATCCAAGTACTGGGTTATCTAGGCCAACTATCACATCTGGAAAACTGGTTAAAATATACATCCCCTATGCCCTGACTGTCAAGATTGTGATTCAGGGTTTGGAAATATGAGTTTTTTAGCAAGTTCCCCGGGTGAATCCAGTGTATTGCCGTGTTCAGTAACCACTGACAAAGAAAAACTCTACAGGGAGCGATACTTTAGGACATATATCAGGCTGGTAGAGAGCATTTGAGGGGAGGCAGAACGTCTCAGTACTTATGTGTGTTGCAGTTATAGACTGTTGAATAAGCCTGAATGATCAGTTTTATGTCACAGACACCATTGTCAGATTTTCCTGTCTCCACCGCCCGCCCCTACCCTTTCCCCTGACCCCAGCAGTTTACATCCCAGGCCAGTTAAGACTCTGTTTCTACAAACTCTAAGAAAAAGCAGATTCTGGAGATTTTGAAAAGAAGCATAGCTCTTTAAAACACTCACCTTCCAGACAGGGACTTAGGTCTTATGAAGATAAAATTTTCTCTCTTTTGTTCTAATAAGCAGACTACAAATATAGAGGCCATTAGGTAGTGGACAATCTCATATCCTTACATAATTTCCAAGGTTGTTACTTTTTATGTAACATCCTTAGTTGGAATTCATTTGGTGTTGAATTTTAGATATGGAGGTTCATTGTATATGCACTCTAAATTAGAGATATTAACTGCTTAGTTTAACTAAAACTATAATTAAGGTATTTAAAATGCTTAGGGTTAAGTATATACACTTAAGAGTTTCACATCCCCCTGGTTAATGTATTACATATAGCTAAAAATATGGAATACACATTTGAACTCTTATTACACAGCTGGACCCAGAGGAAGTAATAAAAAAGAAATTGTACTTGTTACCAGGGGAAGAGTTGGTTTCAAAGGTGAAGCATTAGGTGTTAGTATTTACCTGAGTACATGTTTGAGTGATGGTTGATATGCAGGACACCTGTGTGAGTAATGATTTTGAACACAATTTGGTTGGTTTGCAGTGGTGGTGGTTTAGTCACTCAGTCATGTCCACCTCTTTGTGATACCATAGACTGTAGTCCATCAGGCTCCTCTGTCCTTGGGACTTCCTAGGCAAGAATACTGGAGTGGGTTGCCGTTTCCTTCTCCAGGGGATCTTCCCGACACAGGGATTGAATCCTGGTCTCCTGCCTTGCAGGTAGTTCTATATCATCATCCAAGCCACCAGGGAAGCCCAGTTTGGGGTAGTCATGGTTTTGGTATTGTCTTGTTCTCTAGAACCAGTGGTACCAGGAATTATCTTGGAGGATCAAAGTCACAGCAGTCTAAAGGAATAGGAGTTTTACGTTTTTACTTTCAAATGTGCTCCATTCCATTTTTGTCTAAAGTGCAGCCTCCTTTCATCTTTTGGGGGGAAGTTCACTGAATTGAAGAGAGAGAAAGCCGCATCGGATCTTGGTCAGGTTCCCTCAGGAAGCGCTCATTCAGAGCTCACTCCCAGGGTCAGCATTGAGGCTTTCCTGGCTTTTCTTCTGTAGTGTTGTTGCACTTGTGCATCATTTTATAAACAAAATGGTGTACAACAGAGTGCATTTATCACGCAAGAAAGGCAAATTGCAGAGCCATGGAAGTGAATTTCATTAAACTGAAAAGCTTTCTCTGTATTATGATTTTTACTACTGGTTTATAGTAACCCATCAACCTAAAATAATTGGAGAGTCAAAACTCACCTATTAAATGGCCTTACTTAATTCATTATATACTCCCCCATCAGGCTTCCCTGGTGGCTCAGACAGTAAAGCATCTGCCTGCAATGTGGGAGACCCAGGTTTGATCCCTGGGTTGGGAAGATCCTCTGGAGAAGGAAATGGTACCCCACTCCAGTACCCTTGCCTGGAAAATCCCATGGACGGAGGAGCCTGGTAGGCTACAGTCCATGGGGTTGCAAAGAGTCGAACACAACTGAGCGATTTCACTTTCTTTTCACTTTCACTTTTCCCCCATCATCAGTTCTTTGCCCTAGTTTCTGATACAATTTTTGATGATCGTGGTTGTCTATATAACCAAATTTCTTAAAAGTTCTCTTCACTAGTAAACATTTAAGGAATTCTGTTTTAGTAGCTCCCAGAATGCACCTGAAGTGGAAGTTAATATGAAGTCTGATGGCTACATGGTGCAGCAAGGGTCTGGGAAATAGAAGGAAAGTTATCCCAGGGTCATATTCGGCCAAAGATAACAATGTGCTTAGCTCATGCAGAGAGTTATATTAAGCTGTCATCCTCTGATGGGTTTCACAGGATTAAACACGGATGGGTTTGCAGTGTGCAGATGTGCATGGCTTCAGACTGGAATGTTGTCTGTTTGTGCTAGGGGTATTTCCTGACTCAGTCCAAGACCTAAAAGTGTTGACAGGGAGCTTGGGTGAAGTATAGTATGAAAGACCACTGGGAAGTTTTCTGTCACCATAGCCAAATGATTTCATCTACAATAGATCATAACTTTCCTTCAGATGAGTGCAAGCAAGGAGGTTGTTTTCTCTGGCCTGTTTCTTGCTACGCTGCTGTTTTTGGTGCATGTTTGGGTATGTGTACACACACGTGTGTGTATATTGAGCAGACAGACATATGTCTTGATACCAACAGTCATCTAGAAAGTCATGTCTTGTTAACTCTAAAACTTTAGCCTTTGGCATTTACACTTGGATGTGCAGATAGGAAGGCTTAGTCTTGTCAAAACAGTGTTATGTGTCTAAGTGAAGGAATATGTTAAATTAGAATCCTCAGGCTTTGTGACATTCGTCATCACCCTGATGCTGTACGTTCATGTACGTTCACACACACACACACACACACACACAGGCACACACTAGTGGTGGTTGAGAAAGTACTAGTCTCAGCGAAGGGGAGTTTCCTGACTCATTTCCAAACAGAAGCTTATTTTCTACTTCAAATTAAATGGCCAGTGTTGCACTTAAAGCATTAAGGCCTCCAAAGTCAATAATTCCTCTAACTCATCACTTTACCCTTCACTTAACATAAGTCACTGTTTCCTCTTCTAGCCATTACTTAGAAATACATCTTCTATCCTCTTTTTTCATCCATTAGTTCACCCTATCAGGATTTTGGCATAGAGTCAGACATAGATGTATAAATAATACCATACAATTCCACTGAGCACAACCAACATTTCCCAAGTGGGTATTTTGTGCCAACTTTTGTGCTAAGCACTCTAGGCAGTGTAAGAGTGAGATTCATGGGCCAGAGTTTATTTTCCTAAGGAGTCTCCAGAGATGCTTTAAACTCATAGTCAGATGATCAGTAGTATTTACTGGGCATCTGTGGGGTATAGGAACTGGCTCGTTGCAATTGTGAAGCGTGTATTTCAAATGCCTTTTCTAACTTAACTGGATACTCACAAGACCTTTCTATTTCAAGTATTCACAAGCATGTGGTGACATGACTGAGGGGTTTAGAGAGGCCAAATAAAAGCACCTGTTTCACCATTGCATGTGAATGGAGAGATATAAAGAACATAGCTTTGCTCATCATAGAGGCAATTCATCCATTTAGTCATCATCAGCCACCAGCCAAGTCCTTGTGCTATATTTGGATTATTCTTCATGGTAGTGACAATATGGGCTTCCCTGGTAACTCAGTTCAGTTCAGTTCAGTCACTCAGTCGTGTCCAACTCCTTGTGACCCCATGAATCGCAGCATGCCAGGCCTCCCTGTCCATCACCAACTCCCGGAGTTCACTCAGACTCACGTCCATTGAGTCCGTGATGCCATCCAGCCATCTCATCCTCGGTTGCCCCCTTCTCCTCCTGCCCCCAATCCCTCCCAGCATCAGGGTCTTTTCCAATGAGTCAACTCTTCACATGAAGTGGCCAAAGTACTGGAGTTTCAGCTTTAGCATCATTCCTTCCAAAGAAATCCCAGGGCTGATCTCCTTCAGAATGGACTGGTTGGATCTCCTTGCAGTCCAAGGGACTCTCAAGAGTCTTCTCCAACACCACAGTTCAAAAGCATCAATTCTTTGGCACTCAGCCTTCTACACAGTCCAACTCTCACATCCATACATGACCACAGGAAAAACCATAGCCTCGACTAGATGGACCTTAGTTGGCAAAGTAATGTCTCTGTTTTTGAATAAGGTATCTAGGTTGGTCATAACTTTTCTTCCAAGGAGTAAGCGTCTTTTAATTTCATGGCTGCAGTCACCATCTGAAGTGATTTTGGAGCCCCAAAAAAAAAAAAATGAAGTCTGACCTGTTTCCACTGTTTCCCCGTCTATTTCCCATGAAGTGATGGGACCAGATGCCATGATCTTCGTTTTCTGAATGTTGAGCTTTAAACCAACTTTTTCTCTCTCCTCTTTCACTTTCATCAAGAGGCTTTTTAGTTCTTCTTCACTTTCTGCCATAAAGGTGGTGTCATCTGCATATCTGAGGTTATTGATATTTCTCCCAGCAATCTTGATTCCAGCTTGTGTTTCTTCCAGTCCAGCATTTCTCATGATGTACTCTGCATATAAGTTAAATAAGCAGGTTGACAATATACAGCCTTGATGTACTCCTTTTCCTATTTGGAACCAGTCTGTTGTTCCATATCCAGTTCTGACTGTTGCTTCCTGAGCTGCATATGGATTTCTCAAGAGGCAAGTCAGGAAGGTCCCCTGAAAAGGGAAAGGCAGCCCACTCCAGTATTCTTGCCTGGAGAATTCCATGGACAGAGGAGCCTGGTGGACTGCAGCCAATGGGGTCACAAAGAGTTGGGCATGACTGAGAGATTAACACTTTTACTTTTCACAGTGACAATATGTTTGTATTTATTTATTCAGGCTAGCTGCCCTGGGCCCCTTTATGGCAAGGAAGAGCTACTTTTGAGATATCTTGGTAACAGAAAGGGTGTTAAAATGAGGGAATTCAAGTCAAAGACCAGGTTTCATACATGTCATTTGCTGAATAATTAAGCCATGCAGTCGCTTGAGACACCACAGAGATACCTAAAAGATATCTCAAACTAGGATGATATGAGTATAATAGGATAATGTGAGATTCTGACTGAGATCTTTTCTTTCCTTAGAGAATAGTGAGGAGTACAAAAGTTCCAGCAGATGTGGAACCTGTAGAGGACAGAGCCATTAAATTCTCCATGCCTGAGCTTTTAAAAAAATGCCTGGTTTTTCTGTAAGACTCCCACTCAGTTCCTGACATGAACAGAGTTAAACTTGTTTGATGATCTGTGACAACTGGGGTGAAAACTGGGGACTGAAAGAGTCAGGGAAATGGAATGGTGTTCATGAGAAGAAGAAAAGGGAAGAAACACACATCTTGTCCCGTTCCCTCCATCAAATGGAATTGGAGGTTGGTGAGCAAGCGGAAGTATTCACAGAGTTTGTGGGCATCTGTGTAAAGCGAGACTGTCACTTACTCCCCAGTTGACTGAGAAATAAGACACCAGTGATGCTGATGTGTCCTGATGCTACTGGAGTAGGGCAAAGAGCACCACGCAGAGGTGGATTACCAATTAGGCCAGGCAGGGTTGTCACGGCCCACTTGTTAAGTATTTGGTTTCTGAGAGGTATGGAAAATAGATCTCACCACATAAGCCCTCAGACTTGGGTAAAATAGGGAAGATGGGGGAAAAAGACCTTCTTGGTGGGGATCACTGTGGCAGGGGACAGAAAGAAAGGCATGGTCATGCTGCTGTCTGGAGGTGAGCTGAAGAAAGCAAAATTTCTCAAGAGATTATTAATATGGAGATTAGCTGCATGGGATTGAGTCCCCTGTCAAAGAGTTTGGAGGCCTGTAGGTACCACTTTATAAACTACATATAACAAACTAGATCAGCAGATCAGCAGTGAAGACCAACGGAAAGGGAAAGACATTTGCTTGTCTAATCTATGGCTATTCAAGTGTATTAGGTTCTAATTATTGCTATAATAAATTACAACAAACTTTTAAGAGAACATGGGTTTATTCTCCTACAGTTCTAAAGGTCAGAAGTCCAAAACGAGTCTTAAGGACCTAAAGTCATGATGTCAGTAGAGTCGGCTTCTTCTGGAAGCTTTAGGGAAAAGTTCTATTTCGTACCACTTTCAGTGTCTAGAGTCTGGCATTCCTAGGCTCATGGTTCCATAACTCCAATCTATGATGCCATCACATGACTTTCTAATGAACCTGAAGTCTCCTGCATCCTTCTTATAAGGGTGTTTGTGGTTATATTGAGACCACTCAGATCATCCAGGAAAATCTCCCCACTTAAGATCCTTAACTCAAAATTATTATGTTGAAATTCTAACTTCCAGTACTCATATTATGTCTTTATTTGGCAATATGATTTTTAAACAGATCATTGCTGCTGCTGCTAAGTCGCTTCAGTTGTGTTCGACTCTGTGCGACTCCCTAGATGGCAGCCCACCAGGCTCCGCCATCCCTGGGATTCTCCAGGCAAGAACACTGGGATGGGTTGCCATTTCCTTCTCCAATGCATGAAAGTGAAAAGTGAAAGTGAAGTTGCTCAGTCGTGTCCAACTCCTAGCGACCCCATGGACTGCAGCCTACCAGGCTCCTCCATCCATGGGATTTTCCAGGCAAAAGTACTGGAGTGGGTTGCCATTGCCTTCTCCAAAACAGGTCATTAAGCTAAATTGGATATGAGCAGATATGAAAGGAGAAATAGACAACAGCACGGTGATAGTAAGGGTTATATTCATCAATGGATAGATCATTCAGACAGAAAATTCATGAGGAAATGCTGGACTTGACCAGTAGACTTAATGTACACATGCAGAACATTCCACACAACATCAGCACAGTGCACATGCTTCTCAAGCGTACACGAAACATTCTCCAGGATAGATTATATCACAAAACAAGCCTTAACACATGCAAGAAGACTGAAATCATACCATGTATCTTTTCCAACCCCAATGGTATAAAACAGGAAGCAGTAATAGGAGGAAAACTGGGAAGTTCACAAAGGTGTAGAAAAGAAGATGACATAGGTATCACATGAACAATTATATGCTAATTCATTGGATAACCTAGACTAGATGGATAAATTATTAATACTAGAAACATACAACCTACTAAGAGTAAATCATGAATAAATTAAAAAATGTGAACAGATTATAGTGGTTGTTTGCATACTGGTGGAGAAGGAAATGGCAACCCACTCCTACCAGACAGAGGAGCCTGGTAGGCTACAGTCCATGGGGTTGCAAAAAGTTGGACACAACTGAACAACTTCACTTTGTTGGGACTGGGGTGGTGATTGTGAGTAGGAGCAGAATGAAGGAATTAGAAAGAACACAAAAAACTTTTGGGAAAGTGGATATATTCAGTATTATTATGGACTAAATGTTTGTATCTCCCAGAATTTCACTTGTAGAAGCCCTAACCCCATTTTGGTGGTATTTGGACCATTGGGAAGTGATTAGGTTTAGATTAGGTAATGAGTGTGAGTCCTCATGATGGAATTAATACCTTTATGTGAAGGAGACTTCTCTCCTTCTTTTTGTGCACAAAGAGATTTCATGAGGACACAGTGAGATGGTGGCCATCTGCAAGCCAAGAAGAGAGCTACCAAGATTTGAATCTGCCAGATCCTTCATCTTGGACTTTCCAGCCTCAAGAGCTATGAGAAGTAAAGTCTATTACTTAAGGCACTCAGTCTATAATTTTTGGTTACAGTAGCTCAGGCAGGCAAAGATCCTCACCTTGACTGTACTGATGATTTTACAGGCTTTTAAACCTTTATAAAGCTGTTTAAAAATAACATTTTCCATATTCTTACTGCATAGGTGTTTAAAGATTTCAAAATTCTATCATGAGGTTACTACCAAAGATATTTAGCACCTGCAGGTTACAGGTTGAGAGAGGGATGCAGAAAGGCACAGGAAATAGATCAGAAGCCATGTTATCCAGTGTGAAATGTAGTTGTTATACAATCAGATTCTCTGATTTATATTGTGATCTGACTGAGCAGCCTTAGCTATTGGCTTCTGGTCATTTACACTGAAATCCGGTGTTTTTAGAAATTTCTCTTAATAAAGAAAAGAGATAGCACAGCTTTGAATCACTGACATGAAGTGTACCCTTCAGCTTCTTGAAACAGAACCCAAGAAAGAATACTAAACATATGAAAAAGTACATGACAGAAATGGAGGAAAATAACTTTAGAGTAGAAAAGGGGATTCAGTGCCCTATCTCAAGCCCATTTCTTAATTAACCCTCCTCAGGAAAAAGAGTAGATTATCTTTATCCTAAAGACTGCCAGCCTTTTATGTTTCCTAATGCAGAGTGAACGTGAAAGTTGCTCAGTCATGTCCATTGCAACCCCATGGACTATACGTCTATGGAATTCTCCAGGCCAGAATACTGGAGTGGGTAGCCTTTCCCTTCTCCAGGGGATCTTCCCAACCCAGTGATCAAACCCAGGTCTCCCACATTGCAGGGGGATTCTTTACTAGCTGAGCCACCAGGCAGGCTCTCCTAATGCAGAGGGACACAGCAAAGTGGGTAGAAAGGGCCTGGCCTGGGAGTCCCACATCTCTGGGTGTCCTTGACTAAGTTATTTGGTGTGAATTATTACTTAGTGCATATAGGAAGAGGTTGCACTGGATGACTTCCCCTGCAATTATCTGTTTTAATTATCAAGAATGCAACAGTAGAATAAGTTAAGAGCTTGGAGCTATTGTAAGAAGGCAATACCTGGTGTTTGAAACTTTCATTAGTAAATGTTCAACGTAGCCTAGCTCTCCTGCTCACTTCAGCCCAGTTTCTCAAGACTGCTTATGCTGCACTATGTTCATGTTATTTACATTTTCAAATGCTGGCCAACTTTCAGAACAATAGAATTGGATTTGTTTTCTATCCAATGTATTTAATGAGCCTTCTCCACTCTAATCATTATAAGTTACAATAGGACAAAATTAAAATGATTCTCATGTTGGGGGAGTTGTTTATCCGTTGTCAGAGAGAACAGATTATTCCAGTCGCCTCTGAATATCTGAAAATTTTTCCTAGCAAAACAAAGGACATCCCCAGAAGCATGAACAGCCCTGGTTTGAGGATACACTAAATTGCAAAGCTGAGGAGGTAAATCTGAAGACTGCTGTTTTCAGAGGGAGAGCCTTTTTGGCCCCACCATAAGAATGTTTCACCCTGAGAGTTCTGACAATATTTCCCAGCATTCCTATACTCAGTGGTTTCAAGGACAATGTAAAAGCTTGCGAAGATTCCAAATAAGTGAATGAATAAAGCTCAGTAAGATTCCAAATAAGTGAATGAGTCGAATTCTTGAAAAGCACTTAATTTATTTTTTTAAGTGGAATAGATTCTCCCAAATAGGAGTACATGAGAGGTGAGTGAAATGGTTATCCCCCTCACATTTTCTTAGTGAAATGGATTATCCATTTGGTAAGTATGTTGAAAATGAGGCATCCACCCTGCCCCTCACACTCTGCTCTTCCAGCCTAGCTCCAATGAAGAGGAGAAGAATCCTTCCAGAGCCCTTGCCCATGGACAGGCTGCTTGCCTGATGCAAGAGGTGTTTAATCATGCAGCTCTGCTGAGAATGACTGTCCCTGATACAGTGCTGGCCTTTCCTTCTTGACAGTATTAGCTTTAGCCTATTGTTCATACACCAAACCTTCTGAAATCTATTGTTACAAATGACCCTGCTCTTTTGATGCTATTCATCATTTCTATAAATGGAACAACTATTGCTCTTAACATAGATATTTCCTTCCTGTTCTCACTTAGAAGGTAAGATGGACAGTTTCTAATAACTACATCTATGTGGTGTGGTAGTATGCCATTAAGAGACTCAGATTTTGAAATTAGATGAGATGAGACTTATTCAAAGAGTTCATTTGCCATTAAGAACGTCACTTCTAGACAGCCTGACAAACACAGGTGTGACAGCACTGGCTGTTAACAGTAGCTGAAGAGTATAGAAAAATATAGATGATATCACAATTCTCAATTTTGTTTCCCGGGGGAGGTTCATGTAGCACATGTGTGTGTGTGTGTGTGTGTATGTGTGAGTGTGTATTTTTGTGTGGGAAGAACTGATTAAGCAGTCTGTGTAAATGAGAGTAGTCTCTCATTTATCCACCATTAAATTGTATTTATCTACTCATTAAATTGTCTCAACTTGTTTGAAGTGGTGCCTTTTGCTGTGGTGTGTATACAGCCAAGTAGTCTAGCAAATGACCTTCTGACTTCAGAATCATTGGTTGCACAGTTCTAGAGACCATAGATGCATTGTATTTTGAGTGAATTATGTCTCCTGCAGCTGTGTTGTAGCTCTGACTATCTTGATTTCTGCAGCCAGTTTGATGCTGTTTTTCAAAAACAGGCTTTTTTATAGAATAGCCTGTTTAAGGCCTTCGTGTCTTCTAGAAGTACCTCCGCTGTCTCCCTCACTATCTAGGTTTCTAGCTATTACTGTGCCCCAACAGTGATCAGTTCTTCCCCATTGTCTGCTATTATGTTTTTTCTTTTGTTTCCTGAACCAGTATGTTGGTCTACCCACTCTGCTTCCTAATTGCATCTGGGTTTGTTCTTTGATAATGCTGAAGTAGGAAAGGAACTTTGCAATTAAATTCCAGCTGTGCCCATTACTAACTGTGAAATCATACACTCTCTGGTCTCAGTTTCTCTGTTTGTACAATGGAAGTAATAACATCCCCTCCTCAGGTTATGAGATCAGTAGGATGCTACCTAATCTCATAACTGGTTGCTCTGCAAATTGTCAACTCGGCTAAACTAATTTCCTCAGGTTTCCTTGTATGTTTCTGGATAGGATGGACTACAAGAGAGATTCTTGAGTGAGTTTTAGAGGGTGAAAGGGAAGTAGTAGTATAATCAAAGCCATTTTCTATCTCAGAGATACTGTTGCTTATCTGCAGGCTCACCTCACTGACCAGGTCTGTAACTGTTCCCCCTACTGACTCCTTCTGCAGTTTCTCAGATTCTTGATCCAGGTTTAGCTCTGGGTTGAAGGACTCAAGCTTCTGGAAGATATCATATCATCAAGATCAGAGGCAAGAGCAGCTGGCAAGTTTCAGTGATTATCATGGGCTCTAGCTTTCCTTGCGCCTTCTGGCTTGTCCATGCTCTGCTTCACCTTACATCTATCTTCTTCTGCCTGCTGTGTTCCTTGGGGACTGGAATTTCAACACCAGATCTGAAAACAGCTGTCTTATAGGGACTGCTTACTCAGCTCCCACAGTTATGTAACTCGAATTTCTGTAAAAAATTATTTTGAAGCAAGCACGGACTCAAAGTTATGTCTTTTAGTGGTTTAAGTGTTTGAACCTTAGGTGATACAAGTTTGATATATAAACGGTAAGTGCAAAGATTATGAAAGGTACTCAGTAATAGATAAATGAATGGACAGATGGATGGATGATGACACAAACTTACTGGCCTGCATGAGGATGGTAAAAATGAGAAACTTAAACTTACTGAGCACCTACTATATGCCAGAAACTATGCTAATGTGCTGAAGAGACCGTTGTATAAAAGTCAAACTAAGTCCTTTTATTCACGACAGTTGCAGTTCAGTAGCATTATTTAGTTTTGTTAACTTTGTTGACAGCTTACTTGGATTCCTGATGACAATATTTAAAGACCACATGGCACATAGATAATGTTTAGGTTATTAAAGAAGGCAGATAAGATATTTACACCTTCCTTTTTTTCCTCTATACCTTGGCATCATATCTGGTCCATAGTATATATTCAGTAAATGTTTAATGAATGAAGGAAATCTAGAGAAGACCTAGTTCTCACGGGCACCAAAGGAGACTGGGCATCTGTTTCTCTAGGAGATATTGGGTGCTAGTAAGGAGCACATGGGGCTTCCCCAGTGGCTCAGTGGTAAAGAATCTGCCTGTAATACAGGAGACATGAGTTCCATCCCTGAGCTTGCTCTTGGAAGGAAAGCTATGACAAATATAGATAGTGTATTAAAAGGAAGAGACATCACTTTGTTAACAAAGGTTCATCTGTAGTCAAAGCTATGATTTTTCCAGTAGACATATACGGATATGAGACTTGGACCATAAAGAAGGCTGAGCTCGAAGAATTGATATTTTTGAAATGTGGTGCTGGAGAAGACTCTTGGGAGTCGCTTGGACAGCAAGGAGATCAAACCAGTCAATCCTATAGGAAGTAGACTCTGAATAATTACTGGAAAGACTGATCCTGAGCTGAAGCTCCCAATATTTTGGCCATCTGATGGGAAGAGTTGACTCTTTGGAAAAGACCCTGATGCTGGGAAACATTGAGTGCAGGAAAAGAAGGGCAACAGAGGATGAGATGGTTGGATGGCATTACCAAATCAGTGGACATGAGTTTGAGCAAACTCTGGGAGATAGTGAAGGACACGGAAGCCTGGTGTGCTGCAGTCAATGAGGTCACAGAGTTGGCGCAATTTAGTGACTGAACAATAGCAACAAAGGAGGAACTCCGGCCACACTGAGCAGCGTTTCTATTCCTCTGATTAATCCCTCCCGTAAGAACATTCCAACCAAATAGGAAGCTCTAGCGGTGAGGGCTCTGGCTCTTTTTTTGCTGACATAATCTTTCAGCAGATAGGGCATTGTCCTGGCATAAGCTGGTTTGTGGTCTTGGGCTCTTCAGAATCACCATCTCTTTATGATATTGACTTAGCCATGATTTTTCTAATACATTGTATGTATTTGATGTATAGGATATCTAGAGAAAAATATACACTGTAAGGCAGGCTCTGGTAAGGTTTCTGCTTACCAGGGATTATGCTAAAAATAAATAGCAAAACTATGGCATGGATAGCAGTAGTCAAAACAGGTATCCAGAGTCCTGGAGGTCCGCTCCTTGCCTTGTTTAAATCCTCTAAGTTCTGGGTTCCAGGAAGATTCAAGAAGTCCTGGGAAATAGTTGGTTGAAGATTTAGGTTGGTTCTGGAGAATAGCCAGGGGCTCAGAATGGAAGCATGTTAATATTAGTGACTGATAGAGATGAACACAGCTCAGTATCACCTCCATTCTCACTTGGTTTTCCCTACTCCAGGCACGTAATTCTTGCTGCTGCCAGAGTAGTTTCATAAAGTCTATATTTATAACAGTGACCCAATGATTTTATAAATTAGGGCTTTACAAAGCCATCCATAGATTTGTTGAGAATCACTGACCCTACATTTTGCAGTACTATAAATTAAGTGTATTACAGTTTTTAGCTTAATGTAGGTAACTTATTGTGAAAGTCATTTATCTTTTGGTCTAGATTTCTTCTCTATAAGTTTGAATTTCATTGATACTTTTCTGGCACACACTAGTGTGCTCTAAGATGTCATATTCTGGTTCTCATCTGTCTTTCAGTCTCTGTCTCACACAAACACACACACCCCTCACCTTCCACCTCTCGTGCATTGGAATTATTCAGTTTCCAGCTCCTGATGGAAGCAGTTTGGGACTGACTTGCAAGGGGGCATCCTACATGTGCACAGCTTTCTAGGAGTGAGCCACAGAGGCAAGGGAAACTTCATGCAGGCTCAGAGAGCTCTTCTTCTGTGTATCTCCCTCCGCTCCTGTTCTCTGCCCCTCAGATTCCAGCCCCCTCAGCCTTAACTACCTCTGATCTCTTCTCACCTCAGTGAGATGGTTGTCCTTTGCCTGGTGAGCCCCCATTACCCCACACCTGCACAGTGCCTCCAGGCAGGAAGCCAGGGACTTGCGTGGGCTTGTGGTTCGCTTTCACTCAGAGATCACAGTCCTAGCCTCTGGACGGTGGAATGTCTGAAAACTTTCGTTTCCTTTATCTTGCTCAGTTTTCCAGTTGTTTTGGTATGGGGGAGGGTCAAGTTCAGTACCAATAACACAATGAGGCAAATCCAGAAGGTCTGCCTTCGAATAAGGACATGATGCTCAATATTCTCTTCTTTTTCTGGGTGCTCTCCTTGTGGGGGTGTGCTCATGCTTCTCAGCATGCTCTGGCAAAGGATGCTTTGGAGGAAAGAATCACTTCCTAATTAAACTCCAAACTGAAAACCATTCCCCTACTTTGAGAAGAGACGTGGATGCTATGCCATGCCTGACTTAGTGTGGGTGAATATCACTGGACACTCCCCTTTACTAGCCCAGAGCATATGGGTGCTCATTCTTTAACATTTTAATGTCCAGTGTCCTATAAGCTATACATCTCCATGTGTGCACTTAGAACATAGGACTCAACACAGAAAGCCTTCTGTCTAAAGAGACATGACCCTGGAGGCCTCTCAGCCTTGCTCTGGAGAGGACTGTAGGAATAACATTCAATTCAGTTCAGTTGCTCAGTCGTGTTTGACTCTTTGCAACCCCATTGACTGCAGCATGTCAGACTTCCCTGTCCATCACCAACTCCTGGAGCTTACTCAAACTCATATCCATCGAGTCAGTGATGCCATCCAACCATCTCATCCTCTGTCATCCCCTTCTCATCCTGCCTTCAATCTTTCCAGCATCAGGGTCTTTTCCAATGAGTTCTTCGCAGCAGGTGGCCAAAGTATTGGAGCTTCAGCATCAGTCCTTCCAATACATATTCATGACTGATTTCCTTTAGGATTGACTGGTTTTATCTCCTTGCTGTCCAAGAGACTCTCAAGAGTCTTCTCCCACACCACAGTTCAAAAGCATCAATTCTTCAATGCTCAGCTTTTTTTATGGTCCAACTCTCACATCCATACATGACTACTGGAAAAACCATAGCTTTGATTAGATGGGCCTTTGTTGGCAAAGTAATGTCTCTGCTTTTTAATATGCTGTCAGGGTTGATCATAGCTTTTCTGCCAAGGAACAAGCGTCTTTTAATGGCTGCAGTCACCATCTGCAGTGATTTTGGAGCCCAAGAAAATAAAGTCTGTCTCTGTTTCCATTGTTTCCCCATCTATTTGCCATGAAGTGATGGGACTGGATGCCATGATCTTAGGAATAACATTAATGATTCCTATTTTTGTATAACTTCACAGCTTATATAGACTTTCACATCATTATTTCATTGAATCCTTGCAAGTCATCTGTGAGATAAACAAGGCAAGTAACATTTTCCAAGTTTATCAGAAAGGAACTAAGGACTCCAAAATTCTTCCTCAGGTGTCTTCAACAGTTTTACCATGAGTCTTTTTGGGTCCATTGTCATGCATGCAGCTTAAATGCTAAGTGTGTGATGTGATTGGAATCATATTACTTTATATAATTTAACAATGTTGCTGCTTCAATTGTCTTAATTTTTAAAGAAGTAGCCTAAGTTCATTAAAAAGTGTGTTTCAAACATGCTTGTTCTTTGCAGTTCAGTTAATCATGCTTGTGGGGAGCTAAGCTTTCACCCTGTGGGGTCATACATCAAGTACCACTAAGTAGTGGCTTAAATAAATTGTCAGTATAGCCTCTGGATGGAAATAATTCCAGTATGCCAGCCTTAAAAATTTGTTATAGCACCTGATCAGAATGGCCAACATAGCTGTAGATATAGAATAATGAGACAGATCTTTTAGGAGACTGTGGATACAATGATGCGATAGATACCACCAGACTCCCTAGCCAGGATTCACACCTTTTATTTTAAAATATTCCCTAACTTACTAATTTAATAGAGTAATTCTCTAGAAAAGACATTTAGTCAACTAATCAGTCAGTCAAGTAATTTAAAATTTTCAAAGGAAACTATAAGCAAGGCGAAAAGACAGCCTTCAGAATGGGAGAAAATAATAGCAAATGAAGCAACTGACAAACAACTAATCTCAAAAATATGCAAGCAACTCCTGCAGCTCAATTCCAGAAAAATAAACGACCCGATCAAAAAATGGGCCAAAGAATTAAATAGACATTTCTCCAAAGAAGACATACAGATGGCTAACAAACACATGAAAAGATGCTCAACATCACTCATTATCAGAGAAATGCAAATCAAAACCACAATGAGGTACCATTTCACACCAGTCAGAATGGCTGCGATCCAAAAGTCAACAAGCAATAAATGCTGGAGAGGGTGTGGAGAAAAGGGAACCCTCTTACACTGTTGGTGGGAATGCAAACTAGTACAGCCACTATGGAGAACAGTGTGGAGATTCCTTAAAAAATTGCAAATAGAACTGCCTTATGATCCAGCGATCCCACTGCTGGGCATACACACCGAGGAAACCAGAATTGAAAGAGACACGTGTACCCCAATGTTCATTGCGGCACTGTTTATAATAGCCAGGACATGGAAGCAACCTAGATGTCCATCAGCAGATGAATGGATAAGAAAGCTGTGGTACATATACACAATGGAGTATTACTCAGCCATTAAAAAGAATACATTTGAATCAGTACTAATGAGGTGGATGAAACTGGAGCCTATTACACAGAGTGAAGTAAGCCAGAAAGAAAAACACCAATACAGTGTATTAATGCATATATATAGAATTCAGAAAGATGGTAACTATAACCCTGTATGTGAGACAGCAAAAGAGACACAGATGTATAGAACAGTCTTTTGGACTCTGTGGGAGAGGGAGAGGGTGGGATAATTTGGGAGAATGGCATTGAAACATGAATAATATCATATATGAAATGAATTGCCAGTCCAGGTTTGATGCATTATACTGGATGCTTGGGGCTGGTGCACTGGGATGACCCAGAAGGATGGTACGGGGAGGGAGAAGGGAGGGGGATTCAGGATGGGGAACATGTGTATACCTGTGGCGGATTCTTGTTGATGTGTGGCAAAACCAATACAATATTGTAAAGTAATTAACCTCCAATTAAAACAAATAAATTTATAGTAAAAAAAAGGTTTTTTCTGAGTACCCACTGCATACCAAGCTCCATGCCCCACCCTGCAAATGCAAACTGAACAAGCAGATCTTCGGGAAGACAGTAAGTTGTTACCTAACTGTAGCAGATTTTGGCAGGTAGTGAGGAGAGGAAGCCTCATTCTGTGATCCTATAGTGAGGGATCTTTTACCATTTAGAGGCGATGGGGCTGGAAATTGTGTCCAGTGGGAATTATCTGAAGGTTCTCTAAGAAGGAAATTGTCCCTGGAGTCTGTGAACAGAGACATAGTCTTCCTGCACATTCCAAAGCAAAAGGGGAGCTCTGAGTGCCCTCGGTGGCTGGGAGAGAGTGCTGGCTGGAAAAGAAGACATCAAGATGAACAATCAGTCCCTGCTGATGGCAGAGAAATGGGTCAATAGAGGAACAAAAGGATCCTTCTGTGTGAATGGAAGATGCTGATTTAATAATAACACTGATAATAATAACATTACTATTAGCTACCAATGATGGCATACCTAATATGGGCTGCATACTGTGTCAGTTAAGTACACAAAAGTTAGCTGTCATTATCCAGTTTCACAAATAGTAATACTGAAAGGCTCTTGAAAGTTAAATTACTTTCCCTGGGTTACACACCTAGTGAATATCTATGTGACCCAAAGTCTCTACATTGACCCTCAGCTGGTAACATTAAATGATATTGAGTGACTGTGTGCTTGCCAATGATGATATTTTTGTTGAGACTGAGTAAGAAATAGATGGGGAAACAGTGGAAAGAGTGTCAGACTTTATTTTTTTGGGCTCCAAAATCACTGCAGATGGTGACTGCAGCCATGAAATTAAAAGACGCTTACTCCTTGGAAGAAAAGCTGTGACCAAGCTAGATAGCATATTCAAAAGCAGAGACATTACTTTGCCAACAAAGGTCCGTCTAGTCAAGGCTATGGTTTTTCCAGTGGTCATGTATGGATGTGAGAGTTGGACTGTGAAGAAGGCTGAGTGCCAAAGAATTCATGCTTTTGAACTGTAGTGTTGGAGAATACTCTTGAGAGTCCCTTGGACTGCTAGGAGATCCAACCAGTCCATTCTGAAGGAGATCAGCCCTGGGTGTTCTTAGGAAGGAATGATGCTGAAGCTGAAACTCCAGTACTTTGGCCACCTCATGTGAAGAGTTGACTCATTGGAAAAGACTCTGATGCTGGGAGGGATTGGGGACAAGAGAAGAAGGGGACGACAGAGGATGAGATGGCTGGATGGCATCACGGGCTCAATGGACGTGAGTTTGAGTGAACTCTGGGAGTTGATGATGGACAGGGAGGCCTGGCGTGCTGCAATTCATGGGGTCACAAAGAGTCGGACACAACTGAGTGACTGAACTGAACTGAGTAGGCTTTAGTCTAGGCTTGGTGATATCTCCTTTTCGTTATTAAAAATGTATTTAGATGCACTGAGATCAGCATGCTTAGAAGTGAGCAGTTAACATCAATCTGCAGAGCTGTCTAGAGTAGAGATTGCTCCCTCTTTCTGAATGAGGGGCTTTTACCAAAAAAGTAGGCAATTCCCATAAAGCAACTCAGGCCGTTTGTATCAAGAGCATTGATACAGAAGAATTAAGTGAATAAATATTAGTTTGCAATAAAATGGAATAAATGGAAGAGGCGAGGGGCAGGAAATGCTAGTGGGAGAAAAGAAGAGTTATTAGGCTATTTATGGCTTTTCTGTGGCCTTCCTCTTGCTGTCTGCTAGACGTGGTCCTGAATAAGTAGCTTCAAGCACTGGTTGGTATCTTGCCTTGCTCAGTAAATTTGTTCAATGGTCAAGGGAAAATGATTATTTCCCACTGCACTGTTGTTAGAAATTGAAGTCCCCATATAACAGAAGCAATTTTTCAGTTCTGTTGAGCTGCAGTTTTCTACCTTGTGAAAAAATAAAGACTGTGCAAAATATATACTCTGATAATTTCAAGTTTTAAACCTTCAAAGAAAATTCATGTGGTTTTTTTCTTTCTATTTAAGGATCTATGAAAATATGTGTGTGTGTGTATATATATATATATGCACACATACACATAAACATATAAAATTAGAGGAAAATTAGGGAAATGGGAAATTATACTAATTTGCTACTTACACAACTCATGAAAACTCACAGCTTTTGTTCAGTTCAGGCAATGAAAGCCTGGTTCATTTCACTTTACAGAAAGAATAGAAACAAATATTAGAAGGGTCTTTTAGGCCCTTATCATTCTTCCTTGCCTGCAGCTCTCTCCCAGACATTTCCTTATTCAATCCTGTAGCAGCAATATGTTGGACAGTGTCAAGCCTCAGGGGCTCAGGGATGTACAAAACCAGTTTGGGCCTTGTATTCTCCATTTAAGTTAAGGTTACACTTTGTCCAGAGGCTGATTTTCATTTAGGCCTCAGGCCTCCAGGCCTGTACTCATTTGTGTGGCACATTATAGCAATTCTCTTCAAGCAGACTCTCACCAGAGGGATTTCTTTCTTGCAGAAATCTAAGTTAGCATAGGGATGGTAGCATAGGAACAAATGGCCGAGGAAGAAACTGATGTCCACCAGGCCCAAGGGTGAGTTGGTCTAATTTATTCTCTTATTCTCACCATCTTACAACAGACATTTAGCATTAGGGGTTATGGCAATAAGTTAAACATGCTCCCCACCTTCAAAGACATTATAGCCTAACAGGGGAGAGGCACCTGCAGAAGAGCAATTTATTAATAGATACCATAAAATGGTGGCCATAATATGGAATGGGCAAAATTAAGTAAAGTACATATGGAAGGAGCCATCCACCAACGCCTTTTGCCCAAACCCTGGACATTCATTTCCAGAATTAAGTTCTTTCCCTCCCTATTTTAAAAAGCCCCCACCTCACACCTAGATACCTGCTATCATTCCCTTTCTGAAAACCAGGTGTTTCATGGGGTGGGCGCACCATCGAGAGTTTGCAGGGTGTTTGTGTAATCTGTGAATTCACTGTGCTTATTTAACATCTGTAGCTCTTTGGCCCTTTCCCCTTCTTTTGTTTCTTTCCTGTATTCCCTAATTCCAAAACCTTCATTTCTGTTCAAAATATGCCACATTTTCAACTACTAAGACTTTGAAGTGAAGGGAAGTCATCCCAGAGAGGGGGAAAAAGGTTTTATCTGTGAAAGTGGAATCTACACAGGGCAAATCTGTTAAGTGGAGGATCATTAGCTGAGCAGTCCTCAGGTAAGTGGGCCTGGGTGTGTGGATGGCAGAAGCAGGCCTGCTGCGTGGATGAATGTGATGGGGCAAAAGTTTACCGCTTGTAAATTGTGAGCCCCTGTCTGAGAGAGGATGCATGAAGACAGAAGTATACTAGTAGGTTGAAATATGTATGTATATATTTCCTCTCTTGGGCCTTTATATTTTAAAGTTTATTTTAAAAGTTTTAACTTTTTCCCAGTCCGAAGTGGGGCTGTGTCTAAGTTAATGGTGCCTAGGGAACGAGCCATGGCTGCATCCCTTTCTGCAAGTGCTCGCCGGAGACTTGCCTCAGAAAGTCCCACTTGACACCAGAGCAAGAAACAAAACTGCTGATATTGTTCAGACAACAGGAAACATATTTTGTTTACAACATTACTAATAAATCCTTCCTACTACATTTTAAATTCTCCCTCTTAAAGTAAAGTAGACAGTATGAAATCTCATAAAAGGGGTGTATACATGGCATTGCTGATGAACATGCCTCTCTGGGAGATGTATCTCCGCTGCACACGTGCAGAAAGGTGCAGCCTAAATGAACCGGAGGATTCTCTCCTCAATATGACCCACCACGGCTTCTCTGTTTCCTACATCCTTTTAGATTTCTTTGTTTAAAGAAACCCAAGCAAATACCCCCATGAATACATTAGTTTCTTCTTTTCTCATAAACTTTTTCTTTCTTCCTCTGTCCCTCTGATGTTTCTTTTCCTTCTCAGTTTTTTTTTTCCTAGCTCTTTTTTTTAAACATCTTTTCAACCAGTTTTCTCATTTCTCCTCTCTTCTTTCTTTCTTCCCCACTTCTAGGCATTTATTGAGGGAGGAAGAGATATATTTTTCAAAGGTTAAACAGGATAGCTATCATTCTCAAGAATATATCAATCTAATATCAGAGAATGTTAGTCCTGTCTGCTCTTTAAGTCTTTAAAAAAATACTTGTCATGGGTTTAGGGTGATTCTGACAGTGATTACATCTTGCTTTTGTGTCTATTTTGTTTAGTATTCACAAAGTCTTCTTTAAGTTAGGTTTTATATACTGTAGGACTGCCAGAGACAGTATCCAGTATGTTGATTTTAGTCTTCCAGATTTGAGGTCGCTGATATTTCTCAGGCTATGACACCTGAGAGACAGATGATTGCTGATACGACTCAATTCCATAAGCATTTACTCACTGGCCCCTGCGTGCCGGGCACCGTGTGTCCAGAGATGAAGAAGCTGTAGCTTTGGCTCTCTTAGGAGTCCCCAGGTCAGTGCAGAGCACTAAGGGGTAAACTATTGGTGTCATCGTTGGAATATGAAGGATTGTTTATTATTATCGTTATATATTTTTGATTGAAAATGAATGTTATGGAAGATTTAAAGGCCTTAAAGAACAAGCAGGAGTTTTACATATTGTGATTGGAAGGGATGTATATGGAATAACCTAATCAAAGGAACAAGTGAAATGTGGACTATTATTGGCCATATCAACAATGGTTTCACCAGCTCTCAGGCAGCCTCTACCACCTTGATCTTATCAACACTGGGGAATTTCCACCATCTGCTTTTTCATATCCTACTTTTATTAACTGAGAATTTTCACTGAATCCATGTTGGTTCAGTGCACTCCTTTTTAACTCAAAAGAAAATAAGCCCCAGAGTTTCAGAAGGCAATTTCAATATGCTAGAGGGTTGGAGTGACATAGTGTCAGCAAGTAAGGTATGTGAGGAAAGCAGAGATCAAGGAATCAAAGACTATATCAACGGATGTGGGAGAACGAGTGACTTCCATTTATCTGGTTTCATGGAAAGTGCTGGGAATAGTGTGTATTTTCAGAGTCATAGTTACTTTGATACTATTTGAAATCATAAATGCCTATTTCACAAACATGCATGTAGTATGCTCATGTATTAGGTTGATCCATGTGAAATGCTAGTATCATATGATAATCAGAATGGGACTTCCAGGGCCTCCTCAATTTCTCAGCCATTAGAAAAGTAAAGGTTTTAGGAATCTTTAATAATTTTGCACAATCCATTTTAGATAACTGATGAAACTCAAAGATTTTTCTAATGCTATATGGGAAACATTTTTTTCACAGAAGGATATTTCTGTGCACAGCAAATGGGGTGTAAATGATCAAGTTTTTTGTCTTGTTTTGGATCTATATCACAGCAAACTACTCAACACTCTTTCAGAAACATTTTAGGAAATTCTGAAAATAGACTCTTTAGGAATTTTGTTTCTAGATCCAGCTGGAAATACTAGGAAACCAAACTAATGTGAAATAGTCCATCTTTTGGTTGAATACATTTGCTCTGTTCAGATTCAAATAACAGTTATTAAGTACTTGAGCATTTTCGAACTTACTAGCTCATGTGTGACTCAACTGAACTGAAAGGTACAGTTTATCTGAAATGTCGTATATATTTCCTATTACAAAATTTGAAGTCAAAATTTATAAAATAGACTATGATTATCTTACTGAAGCATTTTTTGGTTTACACAGGTACCATCACAATGTAAATATTATGTGATTTATATCTGACTTTTAAAGATGCATCCATTATGTAAAGCAACTTGCATTTTTCCATATGTAGTCTGGTTATGCAAGTCTATATAATTTCTGGAGAGTATGGACCTTCTTTCTTGCCTGGAGAATGCCATGGATGGAGGAGCCTGGTAGGCTGCAGCTAAGAGTCGGACACGACTGAGCAACTTCACTTTCACTTTTCACTTTCATGCATTGGAGAAGGAAATGGCAACCCACTCCAGTGTTCTTGCCTGGAGAATCCCAGGGACGGGGAGCCTGGTGGGCTGCCGTCTATGGGGTCACACAGAGTTGGACACGACTGAAGTGACTTAGCATGGACCTTCTTTATTATTTATATTCCTACTGTGATGTTTGATGTTTTATGGATAATGATCCCTTTGAGAATCTGATGAAGTAATGAAGCTTGTTCTAAAAATAGATACATGCATAAAAGTCTACAGTCTTGCATTTCATGCCAGGGATTCATCAACTTCTTGGCACCAATCCCTGGACCTTCAAGTTAAGAACAACTTGGCACTAAGTCTGCTACATAGTAGGTTTCATAGATACTTCTCTTATGCTTCTCAACCCATAGCTATGACATGTAAGTGTGAGTGAATGCATCACTCCACAGCTCAATCCTATCTCCTAATACTCTCTGACTCTAGTCCCATCCAAACTCTTCACTCTGACTGAAGGGAAAGGAAAGGGGCATAATTCCTGTGGATATGTAGTCAATCTTTCCTTTTAATGATACCATTTAGCATATCTACTCTGGCTTGGAAATTTTTGAATTAGACATAAGTAATAAATCTTCAAGTTTTTAAATCACCAGATGATGTAAAATAAGTGCCCTTTGTCCCTGAGCTTCACTGAGTCATGGAGACCCATTTGTGGAGACTGGATGAGGTGAAGTTCAAATATGAACTTGGGAAGAAACACAGCCGGAGTCCTCAAATGCATGAATTATGTTAAAAAACAATTATTTTACATTTTGATGTGGTTGTTGTATCTCTAAAGTTAGGCATGAGAAGAATGGTGGTGTAGAAATGCCAGTGTATTGGATGCTGCCAGGAATATTTTGGGGATCAATGACTGCAGAGTTGTGTCTGTTGCAAAGTTTGCCTTCAGGCTCAGGGTTTGAATTGGTATCATGGAAAAGCTTGGTTTATAAACAGACAGACTCAGGCCATTTCTAGTTTGTGTTGCATGGGATCAAATTAATGAACAGGGATTTTTTGATAGTAGAATACAAAACAGACATTACTATCTTCCATTAATATAATATTTTCCTTTCCTTCTGGACACAAGTTAAAATTGTACTTTCCACTCTACCTCCCTGAAATTAATTGAGGCCATTTGATTCTCTTTGGCCAGTGAAATGTAAATTAAATGAAATTTAACACCCGTGATTCTACACCTCCCCTTCCATCTACCTCACCGACCTATGGAGTTTCAGATGGTGGTGCCTCCATCATATTTGATCCCTGAGTGAGGATAACACGGAGCAGAGGCCACTTACCAACCTACACTGGTTGCATAGCGAGAAAAACACTTTGATTGTTATAAGCCACTGACGTTTATGGTTATTTGTCATAGCGGCACAGCCTAGTCTGTTATGTCTGCTATTACACAACTTCTGTTTAAACAATGTAAACAGATTAATGAGCTAGTGAGTAGATAGTACAATGTAAAAGGGAAAATTAGTAGTTTCTTGTTTTTAATAGTGGGTCTGTTCCTCATAGGAGCATCTCAGACAGTTGTTCTGGGATTCTTGGCTATTCCACAAAGCAAATACGTGTGTGCAAACATATCGATAGCAATGAAAACTTAGAGAATTCATAATGGCTTGGCTGGCCCAGTGGCCCAGGCAAATAAACACTATTTGCTTCCTTTCCCCTCTTGTTTTCTCTGAGAGCTAGAGAGTACTCGAGTCACTCAGCTTCCTCCACTGGGACAGTGGTGACAATGATCTTGTTGTTCTCTAGAGGCTCCATGTCATGGTTAAGTCACTTGAAACTGTTTAATAATCTGTGCAGGTCTTGTTGGGTCACAAAGTCCCAAAGCCTCTTCCTCACACATTATCTTCCACCACTCTCATTTTTTTTTTGGCCCATGACAAAAGAGTCTCTCAGGATCCTTTAAAGTGTATCCATCACAGGCTTGACTACACTGGAGAAGAGGTAGGAGAAAGTGCTTTCACCATTAGCAGGCACAAGCTGAACGAATCTCAATAAGTGACAGGCGTAGGCAATGAAGAGCTAATTCTTAGATTCCAGCAATTCACCAGTGTCACTTTTTAATTTGACGGAAGATGATATATAGGCAGAGAGGCAAGTGTTGTCATGAGAAGCACAATGGATTTGGAATAAATGATCTTGTCTCAAACATGCTCTTTACCATTTCCCAGCTTTGTGGTTGTAAATACTTGCTTAAGCTAATCCCATAGTCTTTACCAACACCAGTGGGTGCGGTGATACCTACCTTCCATGGTAATTCTAAAAATGTATTTCACAAAATAGGCTTTCAGGGACTTTCCTGGCAGTCCAATGGTTAAGACTTCCTGCTTCCCCTGCAGGGGATATGGGTTCAATTCCTGTTTGGGGAACTGAGATCCCACATGCTGTGTGGCCAAAACATGCGGGGAGGCTTTCATTCAATACTACTTTCATGTTCTTTGTTTTCATATTTAGGAAATAGTACTATAATCCCGGTGTCCAGACATCTCCAGTCCTCAATAGTCATGTTTCCTTTAATGCCCAGTCAGTAATAATCTAAAGTTTTACCCCAACCAAATCCAAGAAGTCCAGTGTTTTTCTTCATTCTACTCAGGTTTTCTGAGAACCTCTGAGGGATGTGTACGTATTTCACAAATGCATCCTGGCTGTTCTTGTCACTTTAGCCAGTTATCTGGCACCAGACTCTTACTCTAATTCTCTGCAAGTCCCCCTTGCTGTTGTGTAACTGTCTTCTCTAAGCTCTAGCTCTTCATCCCTACATTGCTTTTTCTTAAAATTTGACCCAAGTCTGTCTCTTTATTGTCTCAGCACAGCAAAAACCAGGCTCTGAGAAGATTATCGTGAAGGCTTAGGGACAATAGAAAAAGATTTCAACTCGATGAGGGGTTAAGTAGAGGAGGCGAATTTATATGTTCATTATGTAATGATCCCCAGATCCAGTGCTTTCCAAATGGTCTCTATAGCAAATGAACAGAATTCCCTGTTAAAGACAATCCTAGTGAATTAGAATCTCTGAGCGTGACTGCATAGGCGTGTATATTTTAATAAACTTATGAAATGTTTCTCTGTTGGGACACTGGAATGGAATTGTTCAGGAACTTGTGCCCCAGTGCCATGTTGCGAGCAGAAGTTTACATCAAACTCGAAAGAATGATTTGATCATATTTCCCTGACCTGGGTTTGTGCCTCCAACTTTTCCAGGACCAGACAGAAAAAAACAAAATGAACAATAACAACAGTAGCAGAAACAACAAACTTTACAAAGAGCTTTCCCTTGGGAAAACTTTGTCTTTTACAGTTTCCACACCATCTCTCCTTCCTTGCTCATGGAGCAATTATGTACCTAGCTTCTGGTGATAAATTAGAATTTGTCTGAATCACTTTTGATTATCCTGTCTCCTCTTTTTTAGCCTTCCTTCTATCTAAGGGGGTAGCCCTATGATCCAATTCTTGGCAATAAAATGCAGCAAGAAACTTTGAGGGGAACAATCTCTGGGAAAACTTTCACTTTTCTATCTTAAATATAGATGTCATGATTTGATAATTGATTCTGTAAGAGTCAAATTCTGATCATAAAGGAAAGGAAGAGAAAATTACAGGAATATTGTCCATTCCTAGACCAAAGTCAGTGCCTGCTTTACCCCCAGTCTTCTTTTGATGGGAGAAAGACCCCCAGTCTTTCTTAGGCCACTGTACCTGTTTCTTTGTTCTAGCTACTAAAAACATTTCCAGTCTCAGGCTGTCCTCCCCATAAAGGTCATGTTATTTCAGTGGTAACCACAATGATGATCGGCTTTTATGCTACATGACCTGTTTAGCTCCTCATTATTGCAAATATCTCCATTTCAAAAGAGAATTTTGGCTTTGTCAAAAATCTCATTGTTTTTTATCCCCTTCAAATTAATGAAGAGGCTTGTCCTTAAATTTGCTGTAACAGTGGTTTGTCCTCTACTAAAAAAAGCTTGGAAATAAGGTTTTTCTCTTCTATCTCATCTCCCCACATCCCTCATTCTCATGGTTTCAGAAACTGGCACACTTTGTACTAATATATAGTATGCTAAAATCTTTTTTATAATTTCCAAATATTCTTTATCATATAAATGCACAAACATGCTCATATGCATACATACACATATACATATGTAAAATCATATTTTCTCTCCTTTAAAATATTATGAAAGAAATATGTATACATTTATTATAGATACATTTAAAAATGCAGACTAGTATACAAATGGTAAACACTAGTGAAAATAGTATACAAATAGTACAGATAGTATACAAATAACACGCTAGTATGCTATTCACCAGCATTATCCACAGTCTCCTATGAAGCGTTTCCATATCTTGAGAAAATATTTGCAAGTATATATCAAATAAGGGGTTAATATACAAAATATAAAAAGAATTCATGCAGCTCAATAGCAACAAACAAACAACCTGATTGCAAAATGAGAAGAGAAACTCAATAGACATTTTTTCAAAGAATACACACAACTGGCCAACAGGTATATTAAAAGGTGTTCAATATCCTGGTCATCAGCAAAAGGCAAATCAAAACCACAGTGAGATATCACCTCACACCTGTCAGAATGGCTGTCATCAGCAAGACAAGAAATAACAAGTGCTAGTAGGAACATGGAGAAAAAGAAACCTTGGTACAGAGTTGGTGGGAATGTAAATTGGCACAGACATTATGGAAAACAGTACAGAGTTTCCTCAAAAAACAAAATATAGAACTATCATATGATCCAGCAATCCCTATTCAGGATATATTCCTAAAGGAGATAAAATCAGTACCTCAAAGAGATACTGCAATCCCATGTTCACACAGCATTATTCACAATAGCCTAAATGGGAAAACAGTCTGGATGTCTGTTGATGAAGGAACAGATAAAGAAAATACTGTGTGTATATGTGTGTGTATATATATATATATAGTCTAAGATCTATCTATATATGAATATTCAGTTCAGTCAGTCACTTCTGTTCAACTCTTTGTGATGCCATGGACTGCAGCACATCAGACTTCATTGTCCATCACCAACTGCCAGAGCTTGCCCAAATTGATGTCCATCAAGTCAGTGATACCATCCAACCATCTCATCCTCTGTCTTCCCCTTCTCCTCCTGCCTTCAGTCTTTCCCAGCATGAAGGTCTTTTCCAAGGAGTCAATTCTTCCCATCAGGTGGCCAAAGTATTAGAATTTCAACCTCAGCATCAGTCCTTCCAATGAATATTCAGGACTCATTTTCTTTAGGATTGACTGGTTTGATCTCCTTGCAGTCCAAGGGACTCTCAAGAGTCTTCTCTAACACCACAGTTGAAAAGAATCAGTTCTTTGGCTCTTGGTTTTCTCTATAGTTGAACTCTCATATCCATACATGACTACTGGAAAAACCATAGCTTTGAATAGATGGACCTTTGTTAGCAAAGTAATGTCTCTACTTTTTAATATGCTGTCTAGGTTGGTCGTAGCTTCTACAAGGAGTGTCTTTTAATTTCATGGCTGCAGTCACCATCTGCAGTGATTTTGTAGCCCCACAAAATAAAGTCTCTTACTGTTTCCATTGTTTCCCCATCTATTTACCATGAAGTGATGGGACTGGATGCCATGATCTTAGTTTTATGAATGTTGAGTATTAAACCAACATTTTCACTCTCCTCTTTCACTTTCATCAAGAAGTTCTTTAGTTCTTCTTCACTTTGTGCCATAAGGGTGGTATCTGAATTTCAGCTCAACTGAAATTCCATCACCTCCACTAGCTTTGTTCATAGTGATGCTTCCTAAGGCCCACTTGACTTCACATTCCAGGATGTCTGGCTCTAGGTGAGTGATCACATTATTGTGGTTATCTGCATCATGGAGATCTTGTTTGTACAGTTCATTTGTGTATCTGAAGTTATTGATATTTCTCCTGGTAATCTTGATTCCAGTTTGTGCTTCATCCAGCCCTGCATATTGCAGACATACTCTGCATATAAGTTCAATAAGGAGAGTGACAATATACAGCCTTGATGTGCTCCTTTCCGTATTTGGAACCAGTCTATTGTTCCATGTCTAGTTCTCACTATTGCTTCTTGACCTGCATACAGATTTCACAGGAGGCAGGTAAGGTGGTCTGGTATCATCACCTCCACTAGCTTTGTTCATAGTGATGCTTCCTAAGGCCCACTTGACTTCACATTCCAGGATGTCTGGCTCTAGGTGAGTGATCACATTATTGTGGTTATCTGCATCATGGAGATCTTGTTTGTACAGTTCATTTGTGTATCTGAAGTTATTGATATTTCTCCTGGTAATCTTGATTCCAGTTTGTGCTTCATCCAGCCCTGCATATTGCATGACATACTCTGCATATAAGTTCAATAAGGAGAGTGACAATATACAGCCTTGATGTGCTCCTTTCCGTATTTGGAACCAGTCTATTGTTCCATGTCTAGTTCTCACTATTGCTTCTTGACCTGCATACAGATTTCACAGGAGGCAGGTAAGGTGGTCTGGTAGTCCCATCTGTTTAAGAATTTTCCACAGTTTGTTGTGATCTACACAGTCAAAGGCTTTGGTATAGTCAATACAGCAGAAAGAGATGTTTTTCTGGAACTGTCTTGCTTTTTTGATGATCCAGCAGTTGCTGGCAATTTGATCTCTTGTTCCTCTGCTTTTTTATTTATTTATTTATTTATTTATTTTTTGATGCACTTCCAGGAGTCCACATTTTTTTTTCTTTAATTAATTTTTATTTTTTAGTTTGTTTTGCTTTACAATACTGTATTCATTTTGCTACACATCAACATGAATCAGCCACGAGTGTACATGAACTCCCAATCCCGACCCCCACCTCCCCCCTCCCGCCCCACACTCTGTATTCATTTTGCTATACATTGACATGAATCAGCCACGAGTATACATGAACTCCCAATCCCGACCCCCACCTCCCCTCTCCCGCCCCACACCCTCTCTCTGGATTATCCCCGTGCATCAGTCCCAAGCATCCTGCATCCTGCATCAAACCTGACCTGGCTATTCGTTTCACTTATGATATCACACATGTTACACTGCCACTCTGCCAACCCATCCCACCCTCTTCGTCTCCCACATAGTCCAAAAGGCCGTTCTATACATCTGTGTCTCCTCTGCTTTTTTAAAACCAGCTTGAACATCTGGAAGTTCACAGTTCACATACTGTTGAAGCCTGGCTTGGAGAATTTTGAGTATTAATTTGCTAGTGTGTGAGATGAGTGCGATTGTGCAGTAGTTTGAGCATTCTTTGGCATTGCCTTTCTTAGAGACTGGAATGAAAACTGACCTTTTCCAATCCTGTGGCCAATGCAGAGTTTCCCAAATTTGCTGGCATATTGAGTGCAGCACTTTCACAGCATCATCTTTTAGGATTTGAAACAGCTCAACTGAAATTCCATCACCTCCACTAGCTTTGTTCATAGTGATGCTTTCTAAGGCCCACTTGACTTCACATTCCAGGATGTCTGGCTCTAGGTGAGTGATCACATTATTGTGGTTATCTGCATCATGGAGATCTTGTTTGTACAGTTCTTCTGTGTATTCTTGCCACCTCTTCTTAATATCTTCTGCTTCTGTTAGGTCCATACCATTTCTGTTCTTTATTGTGCCCATCTTTGCATGAAATGTTCCCTTGGTATCTCTGATTTTCTTGAAAAGATCTCTAGTTTTTCCCATTCTATTGTTTTCCTCTATTTCTTTGCATTAATCACTGAGGAAGGTTTTCTTATCTCTCCTTGCTATTCTTTGGAACTCTGTATTCAAATGGGTGTATCTTTCCTTTTCTCCTTTGCTTTTGGCTTCTTTTCTTAGCTATTTGTAAGGCTTCCTCAGACAGCCATTTTGCCTTTTTCATTTCTTTTTCTTATGGATGATCTTGATCACTGCCTCTTGTATGGTGTCATGAACCTCTGTCCATAGTTCTTCAGGCACTCTGTCTATCAGTCTAATCCCCTGAATCTATTTGTCACTTCCACTGTATAATCGTAAGGAATTTGAATTAGTTCATACCTGAATGGTGTAGTGCGTTCCCCTACTTTCTTCCATTTAAGTCTAAATTTGGCAATAAGGAGTTCATGATCTGAGGCACAGTCAGCTCCTAATCTTGTTTTTGCTGACTGTGTAGAGCTTCTCCATTTTTGGCTGCAAAGAATATAATCAATCTGATTTTTCTATTGACCATCTGGTGATGTCCATGTGTACAGTCTTCTCTTGTGTTGTTTGAAGAGGGTGTTTGCTATGCTCAGGGCATTTTCTTGGAAAACTCTGTCATCCTTTCCCTTGCTTCATTTTATACTCAAAGGCCCAATTTGCCTGTTACTTGCCTTCCTACTTTTGCATTCCAGCCCCTTATAATGAAGAAGACATCTTTTTTTGGATGTTTGTTAGCTCTAGAAAGTCTTGTAGGTCTTCATAGAACCATTCAACTTCAGCTCCTTCAGCATTAGTGGTTGAGGCATAGACTTGGATTATTGTGATATTGAAGGGCTTGCCTTGGAAATGAAGAGAGATCATTCTGTTGTTTTTGAGATGCACTGAAGAACTGCATTTTGGACTGTTTTGTTGACTATGATGGCTACTCCATTTCTTCTAAGGGATTCTTGTCCACAGTAGTAGATATAATGGTCATCTGAGTTAAATTCGACTATCCAGTCCATTTTAGTTCACTGATTCCTAAAATGTCGATGATGCTCACTCTTCCCATCTCCTGTTTGACCACTTCCAGTTTACCTTGATTCATGTACCTAACATTGCAGGTTCCTATGCGATATTGTTCTTTACAGCATTGGACTTTACTTCCATCGCCAGTCACATTCACAGCTGGGCGTTGTTTTGCTTTGGCTCTGTCTCTTCATTCTTTCTGGAGTTATTTCTCCACTCTTCTCCAGTATCTATTGGGCATCTACTGACCTGGGGAGTTCATCTTTCAGTGTCATATCTTTTTGTATGACACTGTCTTTTCATACGTTCATGAGGTTCTCAAGGCAAGAATACTGAAGTGGTTTGACATTCCCTTCTCCAGGGGATCACATTTTGGCAGAACTCTCCAATGTGACCTGTCCATCTTGGATGGCCCTACACAACATGGCTCATAGTTTCACTAAGTTAGAAAAGGCTGTGGTCCATGTTATCAGTTTGATTTGTTTTCTGTGATTATGGTTTTCATTCAGTCTGCCCTCTGATGGATAAGGATAAGAGGCTTATAAAAGCTTCCTAATGAGAGAGACTGACTGAGGGGAAAACTGGGTCTTGTTCTGATGGGNGCATTCTTTGGCATTGCCTTTCTTAGAGACTGGAATGAAAACTGACCTTTTCCAATCCTGTGGCCAATGCAGAGTTTCCCAAATTTGCTGGCATATTGAGTGCAGCACTTTCACAGCATCATCTTTTAGGATTTGAAACAGCTCAACTGAAATTCCATCACCTCCACTAGCTTTGTTCATAGTGATGCTTTCTAAGGCCCACTTGACTTCACATTCCAGGATGTCTGGCTCTAGGTGAGTGATCACATTATTGTGGTTATCTGCATCATGGAGATCTTGTTTGTACAGTTCTTCTGTGTATTCTTGCCACCTCTTCTTAATATCTTCTGCTTCTGTTAGGTCCATACCATTTCTGTTCTTTATTGTGCCCATCTTTGCATGAAATGTTCCCTTGGTATCTCTGATTTTCTTGAAAAGATCTCTAGTTTTTCCCATTCTATTGTTTTCCTCTATTTCTTTGCATTAATCACTGAGGAAGGTTTTCTTATCTCTCCTTGCTATTCTTTGGAACTCTGTATTCAAATGGGTGTATCTTTCCTTTTCTCCTTTGCTTTTGGCTTCTTTTCTTAGCTATTTGTAAGGCTTCCTCAGACAGCCATTTTGCCTTTTTCATTTCTTTTTCTTATGGATGATCTTGATCACTGCCTCTTGTATGGTGTCATGAACCTCTGTCCATAGTTCTTCAGGCACTCTGTCTATCAGATCTAATCCCCTGAATCTATTTGTCACTTCCACTGTATAATCGTAAGGAATTTGAATTAGTTCATACCTGAATGGTGTAGTGCGTTCCCCTACTTTCTTCCATTTAAGTCTAAATTTGGCAATAAGGAGTTCATGATCTGAGGCACAGTCAGCTCCTAATCTTGTTTTTGCTGACTGTGTAGAGCTTCTCCATTTTTGGCTGCAAAGAATATAATCAATCTGATTTTTCTATTGACCATCTGGTGATGTCCATGTGTACAGTCTTCTCTTGTGTTGTTTGAAGAGGGTGTTTGCTATGCTCAGGGCATTTTCTTGGAAAACCTGTCATCCTTTCCCTTGCTTCATTTTATACTCAAAGGCCCAATTTGCCTGTTACTTGCCTTCCTACTTTTGCATTCCAGCCCCTTATAATGAAGAAGACATCTTTTTTTGGATGTTTGTTAGCTCTAGAAAGTCTTGTAGGTCTTCATAGAACCATTCAACTTCAGCTCCTTCAGCATTAGTGGTTGAGGCATAGACTTGGATTATTGTGATATTGAAGGGCTTGCCTTGGAAATGAAGAGAGATCATTCTGTTGTTTTTGAGATGCACTGAAGAACTGCATTTTGGACTGTTTTGTTGACTATGATGGCTACTCCATTTCTTCTAAGGGATTCTTGTCCACAGTAGTAGATATAATGGTCATCTGAGTTAAATTCGACTATCCAGTCCATTTTAGTTCACTGATTCCTAAAATGTCGATGATGCTCACTCTTCCCATCTCCTGTTTGACCACTTCCAGTTTACCTTGATTCATGTACCTAACATTGCAGGTTCCTATGCGATATTGTTCTTTACAGCATTGGACTTTACTTCCATCGCCAGTCACATTCACAGCTGGGCGTTGTTTTGCTTTGGCTCTGTCTCTTCATTCTTTCTGGAGTTATTTCTCCACTCTTCTCCAGTATCTATTGGGCATCTACTGACCTGGGGAGTTCATCTTTCAGTGTCATATCTTTTTGTATGACACTGTCTTTTCATACTGTTCATGAGGTTCTCAAGGCAAGAATACTGAAGTGGTTTGACATTCCCTTCTCCAGGGGATCACATTTTGGCAGAACTCTCCAATGTGACCTGTCCATCTTGGATGGCCCTACACAACATGGCTCATAGTTTCACTAAGTTAGAAAAGGCTGTGGTCCATGTTATCAGTTTGATTTGTTTTCTGTGATTATGGTTTTCATTCAGTCTGCCCTCTGATGGATAAGGATAAGAGGCTTATAAAAGCTTCCTAATGAGAGAGACTGACTGAGGGGAAAACTGGGTCTTGTTCTGATGGGTGGGTGGGCATGCTCAGTAAATCTTAATCCAATTTTCTGTTGATAGGAGGGGCTGTGTTCCCTCCCTGTTGTTTGACCTGAGGCCAAGCTATGATGGAGGTAATGAAGATAATGGCCACCTCCTTCAAAAGGTCCCATGCACGCACTGCCACTCTTGTTATGCCCAAGTAGCAAAATCTCCCAATGACCACCAGGGAGCCGGTATCTGATGCAAAAGCAAGAGAGTCTTTATTACCAAGCTCGAGCTGGGGCTCCCACTAACACCGATGCAGCAGCTGTAGGGAGGAGCCTCGAACGCTGGGTTTCATTGCTTATATAAGGTAGAAGTCTAATTGGTTAGGTGTTGGGTTCTGACTGGTTCCCATTTCCCGGGCCTAATTGCTTAATTCAAATTTCCTGAGCAGGTCATAAGTCCTCTAGGTAAAGTCAGGAGATCCTAATCTGGGATCTGATTAGCTCGCAGGTGGAGGGGTGAGATCAGGGGATTTCCAAAGACTCTTTGCTCAGAAATGGAGTCTTTTTTAACAAAATAGGGTGGCTTAGGTCCTTCACTCTCAGTGCCCTTGACCCTGCAGCAGGCCATAGCCAACCCGCACCTCCACCAGTGACTCTTGGACACTCACAGGCAAGTCTGGGTCAGTCTCTTGTGGGGTCACTGCTCCTTTCTCCTGGGTCCTGGTGTGCTCAGGGTTTTGTTTATGCCCTCCAAGAGTCTGTTTCCCCAGTCCTGTATAATTTCTGGGGGCTCTATGATGGGGTTAATGGCAACTTCCTCCAAGAGGGCTTATGTCACACCCAGGTCTCCTGCACTCAGAGCTCCTGCCCCTGCAGCAGGCACTGGTGACCTGTACCTCTTAGGAGACACTCAAACATTCAAAGGCAGGTCTGGCTCAGTCTCTGTGGGGTCTCTTGGTGCACACAAGGTTTTGTTTGAGTCCTCTGAGTGTCTCTGGGACAGGTTTGAGGTTTGATTCTAAACTCAATTTCGACTATTATTCAGCCTTAAACAGAAAGAAATTCTGCATTTTGCAAGGATAAATGGATTACTTGCTAGTCATTATGCTATGTAAAATAAGTCAGATACCTAAAAAAAAAACTTCAATCTCACTTATATGTGGAACCTAAAATAAGTCAGCTACATAGAAATAGAGAATAGAATGGTGGTTACCAGGTATGGGAAAAGGGTGGACAGTTATGGGAAATGGAGAGGTTTTGGTCGGAGCATATAAAGTTGCATTTACGTAGGATGAATAATTCTAGAGGTTTGTTGTATAGCATGATGACTATAGTTAATAATACTGCAGTGAATACTGAAAATTTGCTGAGAGAGTAGATTTCAGATGCTCCTATTACACACAAAATGATAACTACGTGAGGAGAAGATATGTTAGTTGGCCTGACTGTAAAAATCATCTCACTAAATATATATATATATATATATATATATATATATATAATCATTATGTTTCCTTTATAACTGACTGGTTGGATCTCCTTGCTGTCCAATGGACTCTCAAGAGTCTTCTTCAGCACCACAATTGAAAGGCATCAATTCTATGGCTTTCTTTGTGGTTCAACTATCATATCCATACATGACTACTGGAAAAACCATACATTGAACTAGACAGACCTTTGTTGGCAAAGTGATGTCTCTGCTTTTTAATAATGCTGTCTAGGTTTGTCATAGGAGAAGGCAATGGCAACCCACTCCAGTGTTCTTGCCTGGAGAATCCCAGGGACGGGGGAGCCTGGTGGACTACAGTCTATGAGGTCTCACAGAGTTGGACACGATGGAAGCGACTTAGCAGCAGTAGCTGCAGATTTGTCATAGTTTTCCTTCCAAGGAGCTAGTGTCTTTTTATTTTATGGCTAGAGTCACCATTCACAGTGATTTTAGAGCCCAAGAAAATAACATCTGCCACTGCTTCCACTTTTCCCCCATCTATTTGCCATGAAGTGATGGGACCAGATACCACGATCTTAGTTTTCTGAATGTTGAGTTTTAAGCCAGCTTTTTCACTCTACTCTTTCACCCTCACCAAGAGTCTAAGTTCCTCTTCACTTTCTGCATAAGGGTGGTATCATCTGGGTATCTGAGGTTGTTAATATTTCTCCTGGCAATCTAGATTCCAGGTTGTGATCCATCCAGCCCCACATTTCAGTTGATGTACTCTTCATAAAAGTTAAATAAGCAGGGTGACAATATATAGCCCTGATGTATTCCTTTCCCACTTTTGAACCAGTCTATTGTTCCATGTCTGGTTCTAACTGTTTGAACAATTCTGGGTTGTTACAGGTTTCTCACAAGACAGGTAAGGTGGTCTGGCATCCCCATCTTTTAAATTTTAAATTTTCACACTTTGTTGTGATCCACAAAGTCAAAGGGTTTCACGTAGTCAGTGATGCAGTACTAGAGGGTTCTGAAAACACACGTTAAAAACTCTTTTCTGAAGCACATTTGCCACACATTTTTATTTATTTGGAGTCTGAAGGAGTCTTAAAATTCATTTAGTTTAAACCATCATTTAGCAGAGAAGACGAAATCAAATGATTGTGTCTTTTTTAAGACCACAGAATTATTATTGGCAAATAATAGACTAAAAGTCAACTCTTCTAATGTCTAGTCTAGTGATCTCCATGTATCCTTCTATTACTTCCCCAAATTCAGAATTGTGTGAAATTTAGATGTTAAACAGTAGAAAAGGGAATGGCAGATTGCTAAGAATTTTATTTAGAAAGTTTTTCTAGTTTCTCTTCACTTTCATTAATGCATTTTTTAAAATTAGTTGGGTAACATATATTCAGACTTTATCATTTAATGTTAGTGACTACAACATTGTAACTCAAAACACAGCCATTGAATTTCATCTGTAGTGAAGATATTTTGTAACACTAGAAATTTCAGTTTCTACTTTGCAATATTACCTCCTGTTCTGATTTACTCTGATCTTACTAGCAATGATATGGCTTTCTTTGCTTGTCTCATAATCTTTTTCCCTAGCAGTTCTTTAATGATTAAAAAGATTTTCAGATTAAATTTGCAAGCCCTCAATGAATTCCTGGCAAGTGATGCTCACTTATTGAGTGGCCATCAGTGGTACCATGGGTCATCAACAGATACTGGATTGTTACTTTATCAGGGCCCTGGTGCCAAGATTTATTTTAGAAATTTGACCTGAAAAACTTTTGTTTTATAGATCTTCCTTTTGAAAAAAAGGAAAGAATTAAATATACCTTTATTATATTTTATTTTTTATAGTGAAGATTTCTTAGAATGGACAATATGATATAGCAAGAGAACAAATGAAGGGGGAAAATATGATACATAAGAGTATGGAGTAAAAAAAAATGGCTCAGTGAACAAATGATAAGAAATTCATAAATAATCTCTTATCCTAATGCACAGAGAATATTTGCAACCACATGTGGGTCCATTCATATGGTGTCTTCTCTTTTGAGTGTATGTGTCCATCTGTAAATGATTCTCAAAGCTGGCTCAAAATATGAACAAGCTTTAGAAAGTCCTTTATTCTACTCTGATATTTTTTCACCAGACTCTGGGATTCCTCCACCTATCCATCTCCATACTCTTACTGATTCCCAGATTTTCACACATACGAATTCTTTTCATGTATTGGAAGCAGATTTAAAATCACTTTGGAAAGCCAGTCACCCCAGTTTTAGAGCTAGTTGTTTCCTGAAAACCAGTTAGAAGGACAAAACTGTTGAAGGTCATTGCCTTGCCATAGGTCATGTATAATCCACAAAGAAACCAATTCAACCTGGAAAATATTATATGGAATCACTGTTGTATGCTAAACTGCAATGAAAGAAACACAGACAAATCAGAACAATCAAGAAATTGGATGGAACTTAAAGAAGTTTATGATCTAAAGAAGAAAAGAGAAATGGGGAATAGTATTTAGTGATATCTTCTATGTTTTGGACCCTGAGCCGTCTCATTGCTTTAATTGCACAGAAGCTTTTAAGAACAGTGTCCAGGTCCTAGGACAATGCCTAGCAGAGTATTAGACCTTGTAGAGGATCATGTCATCTGCAAACAGTGAGAGTTTTACTTCTTCTTTTCCAATCTGGATTCCTTTTATTTCTTTTCTGCTCTGATTGCTGTGGCCAAAACTTCCAGAACTATGTTGAATAGTAGTGGTGAAAGTGGGCACCCTTGTCTTGTTCCCGACTTTAGGGGAAATGCTTTCAATTTTTCACCATTGAGGAGAATGTTTGCTGTGGGTTTGTCATATATAGCTTTTATTACCAAATGAAAGAGTCAATGTGTAATCCTATGAAAAACGAAAAATTCAGAGGAGCCACATATCTGTTTGAGGTTAGGTTGAATTTACTTGCATGAAAACAGTAATGGGTCACTATTTATTGAGCATTTGTGTGTGCCCAGACTATTAGTGTAGAGGTTTGATCAACATAGCAGCCAAGTGCATGCGCTTTGGAGTTAAGCAGACATAGGTTTATACTTTTGCTCTACTAGAGTTACCAACATAGCACTGTAAAACCAGGTGGCCTCATATTGCCAAGCTACAGTTTCTTCATAAAATACAGATGCGTGTACCTCTATTTCAGGCATTTTTAAGAGACTGAATGAAAATATGTAAAGTGCTTGGCACAGAGTAGGAATTGAGAGACGCAACTAAGATTGGAACCCAGCTCTGGTAGAATGAAAAATGTTCCTATAAAGATGTCCATCTCTTAATCTCCAGAACCTATGAATGGTGATGGGGACTTTGCAGATATGATTAAATTAAGGCTCTTCAGATAGAGCTGTTATCTTGGATTATCTGTGTGGATCAAGGTAATGACATGGGCCTATAGAAGAGGGAGATAACAATGTCTGAGTCATGGAAGGAGATATGACAATGGAAGCAGAGGTCAAAGTAATGTAGCCACTGGTAAAGAATTCAGGCATCAACTGGAAGCTGGAAAAAGCAAAGAACTAGTTCTTGCCTGAAACATTCAGAAGGAAGCAGCCCTGACTACACATTGGTTTTAGCTCAGTGAGACCCATCTTGTACTTTTGACCTTAAGAATAAATCTGCATGGCTTTAAGTTTGTGGTACTTTGTTATCAGAGCCACAGAGAACAAACATATCAACCCATACTTTTACTCTATGCTTTGCTGCCTTTTGCTAATACAGAATTAAATAAGAAAGAAATCTCACACTGACAGCCTAGAATTGGTTTTCTTTTGAATTTCTTTTCTCTTAACCTGCTTGCTCTTTCTTCTCTCATGGCCAGACAATTTGACAGATCTGTTTCCTCTGTCTGATTGCTTCCTCTGTGGCCACTGACTTGGGAATTATATGGAAAAAGAGAGAGAAAAAGCAGAAGGGAAAAGCAAAGGGATCATTGGCAGAAACAAGGTTTTTTGTGAGAAAAGGCAGATACTCTGTATCTGTGGGTTGTTTTTCTAAGCTAGAAAATATGGGCTTCCCTTGAAAGGGCTTATTTTCTCCACCCTTCCCTGACATGCATCTCCATGCCTCTTCCTGTCTCTTCCAGACACAAACCCAGAACATTTTTGAGAAGCTGGACAACTCCTCTCATGGTGGCCCACGTTCAAATTCCAAATCCCCTGCATAGCTTTTTCCATTGTGTTTCTTAGAAGATGCCTTTACTGAAAATGATTATTGTAGTGACTATGTGGGGCTGTCTCTAATCTTTATTTAAAGACAGGTTGTTCCCTTGTTCATGTATTAATTCAAGATGTTTATTTGGAGAGCTTTGCATGGGTCAAATTTCTCCTGAGGAACACAGTGGTGAATGATCAGATCAGAGAAAATTCCTTTTCTAATGCATTTAGATTCCAAAGAGAGGCAGACCAACACAAGTAAACACATTTAAAATGTGTGTCAAAAGAATTGCAGATTGTGTTAAACATTTACTAAGGAAATGAACCAAGGGCTGAGGTAGCTAATAAGTGCATAGGGAGTGGGGCAGGGGAATAGGGTTACTTACATGGGGTTAGTTAAGGGAAAGTCCCAGACATTTTGGCTGAGACTACCTGACAGGATGGGTAGGAGGAGCCTTGAGAAGGAGAGGGTCTGGAGAGCATTCCAGGAAAAGGGAACAGAATGCTCAGAGACTTAAGGCAGGTTTAGTTCAGTTTAGTCCCTCAGTCATGTCTGATCTTTGTGACCCCATGGACTGCAGCACGCCAGGCCTCCCTGTCCATCACTGACTCCTGGAGTTTACCCAGACTCATGTCCATTGAGTCAGTGATGCCATCCAACCATCTTATCCTCTGTCATTCCCTTCTCCTGCCTTCAATCTTTCCCAGCATCAAGGTCTTTTCCAATGAGTCAGTTCTTTGCATCAGGTGGCCAAAGTATTGGAGTTTCAGCCTCAACATCAGTCCTTCCAATGAATACTCAGGACTGATCTCCTTTAGGATGGACTGGTTGGATCACCTTGAAGTCCAAGGGACTCTCAAGAGTCTCCTCCAACACCACAGTTCAAAATTTCCAGGAACTGAAAGAAGACAGTGCCATTAGAATGTGAGGTATGTTTGGAGCCTTTGCATGTTTAGCTCATGGAGAGTCTTACAGGCAAGAGAAGGGAATTTGATTTGATTTTGTGTGTAGTAGAAAGCAATTAGAAATTTAAGGAGGCAGTGACGTAAGCTGATGTATGTTTAAATCTGCCATGTGGTTATTTGGAGAATGGTTCTGAGAGGAGCAAGGCTGGAAATAGGGAGACTGGTTTATAGGCTTTGCCATCTCCCAAGTGAGAGCTGAGGAAGGCCTGAACTAAGGTGGTAGAAGTCAACTATATTCAGAAATATAATAGAAAGATTCTATGAATACATCTAATATGGTAGAGGATTCCTGTTTTGAGTACTTGGGTAGAAGGGCTGCCATTCCAGTTGAGATGGAAAAAAGATAGATGTGAAGAAGAAATTATCTTGACAAAGGCAGTGGGAGATACGTTTTGTGCATTGAAGTTTCAGATGTCTGGTAATTATCTAAGTGAAGCAATCAGGTTGAAAGTTGGATGCATATGTAACCCTGGAGTTCAAGGGACAGATCTGGGCTAGAGAGGAAAATGTGGGGATCATTAGCATCAGTTCAGTTCAGTTGCTCAGTCGTGTCCGACTCTTTGCACGCCAGGCCTCCCTGTCCATCACCAACTCCCGGAGTTCACTCAGACTCCGTCCATCGAGTCAGTGATGCCATTATTAGCATACTATGGCATTTAAAGCCAAATGCTTTGTGATACAACTAGAGAATATGTGTGGGGAAAGAAGGCAGTCAAGATGAAGCCCTGGGGAACTGCCCCACTGAGATGTCAACTGGACAGAAGGAGAGTGGTCAGTGAGGGAGAGAAACCTCCAGGTGAACAGCGCAGGCTGCAGATGAGAGGGCAGAGTGCCTGCACAGGGGGAGAAGACGTCTCTGTCTCTTGGTGCTGAGGGCTTGAATATAACAGACACAGAGAGTGGTTTTTTTTCCTAATAAGTTAAAAATAAGATTTTATACACAGTATTTCCTTTTCTAATTCATTCCATACTACCTTTTAAACTTGTGTATACATTCAGCTTTGGGAGACCATTTATGATATATTAGATTCTTTATCTAGATCTACCCATATCTGGGGAGTGTTTTTTGGATTAGCCAACATGGAAATCACTGATAACCTTGACCAGATGAAGGTATGCCTAGGTCACCAGGCCGACTGTAGTGGGTTAATGAGTTAATGTGTCAATAATATGAGGAAGTGCAGACAGCATTTGTGTGTACAAAACTTTCCAAGAAATATTCAAGAAACTTGGTTAGGATAAGGGACAGATAAATGGGGCAGAAGCTGACAGGAACTATGTGGACAGTGGAGGTGTTTTGGGCAAGGTGTGCAAGATGGAGATGCTAAAATATGTCTGTGCACTGAGGAGAAAGAGCAAGTGGATGGAGAGACGGTGAATGTGCAAGAGAGAATGGGTAACAGAAGGGTAAAGTTCTTGAGAAAACAGAAAAGGCTGTGAGCTTGACCTTCACTGGCAGATGCAGTAAGGAGGCAGGAGATGTGCAGGAGTCAGTGACAGAAAGAAGATGCTTCTCCCTCCCAGTGCTACTGTTCTTTACTGAATTATGAAAAGTCATCAGCTAGTATTAGTGGGAGGTTTGAGGAAGAGGAGAACACATGAAATGCTTGCCTCATTTGAATTAGATAACTAGCTCCCTTAAGCTGACTGCATGCTTACTAAGCAGCCTTATTGTTGTAATTGGGCTTCCTGTGGGATTTTCCAACAGAAGGAAGATGTGAGGGACAGAGGCTCCAAGTGTCAGCCTAGAGGAAGTTAGAATTCTCCCAATAAAATGTCTCTTGTGAGTTTGTCTCTGTGAGACAACTTACGTGGGTCAACTCAGGGAGGCAGAGAAGTCCAGATCAGAAGTGCAATGTGATATGTGACAACTTTATCAACTTTGTATATGATTCACCTGGCAAAAGGCTTGATTTATTCTATTGAACTTCAGTAGGGAGTATATAACTTACCTGCATTAGTTGCTGTTCAGTCATTAAGTCGTGTGTGGCTCTTTGGGACCCCATGGACTGTAGCACGCCAGGCTTCCCTGTCCTTCACTATCTCCTGGTGTTTGTTCAAATTCATGTCCATTGAGTTGGTGAAGCTGTCTAACCATCTCATCCTTTGTCACCCCTTCTCCTTCTGCCCTCAATATTTCCCAGCATCAAGGTCTTTTCCAGTGAGTTGGTTCTTCACATCAGGTGGCCAAAGTATTGGAGTTTCAGCTTCAGCGTCAGTCCTTCCAAGGAATATTCCTGACTGATTTCTTTTAGGATTGACTGGTTGCATCTCCTTGCAGTCCAAGGGACTATCAAGAGTCTTCTCCAGGACTGCAGTTTGAAAGCATCTATTCTTCAGCACTCAGCTTTCTTTATGGTCCAACTTTCACATCCATACATGACTCCTGGAAAGACCATAGCTTTGACTATATGGACCTTTGTCAGCAAAGTGATGTCTCTGCTTTTCAATATGCTGCCTAGGTTTGTCATAGCTTTTCTTCTAAGGAGAAAATGTCTTTTAATTTCGTGTCTGTGGTCACTGTTTGCAGTGATTTTGGAGCCCAGAAAAATAAAATTTGCCACTGTTTCCACTTTTCACCCACCTATTTGCATTAGAGAGCCAAGAAATAAGGATCTTTCATTTCAGTTCAGTTCAGTCGCTCAGTCGTGTCCGACCTTTGCGACCCCATGAATCGCAGCACGCCAGGCCTCCTCACAATAAACTATGCATTCTACCTCTTAAACAATGAATCTAGAGACTCATTGGTTGTAATCATTAATAGTCTTATATAAAAAGCGTTTTATACCTCCAAATGCTCCCGCTGTGTATCTTATAATGGAGAGTTTTCTGCTCTTCCTTACCTGTAGAAATAACACCAGCAAACAATTAATGGGGAGAAATAAGGAAGCTCTGAGATTAGCCTGAGAATTAAAGAGACTTCGTGCCACTATCAGGTGTATTATGCAGCAATATTTCCCTTGAAGATTTACAAAATGTTCATCTAATGGGTTCATAATTGCTGGAAAAATAGAGAAGGGATGAAAGAGTTGGTAGTATATCAGAATATTTAAGTGGTAAAAACTCAAGGTTGTCCCATGCTCCCATCATCAAGAAGATTTTGGTTTCAAACAATCAGGGAAATTTCATACCTCTGGTATTTTTAACAGAGTAAATAATGACCATCCAGAGAAAAAGACTACAGTTTTCTTTCTTAGATGGGATTCTTTTAATCCTCCCTTTGGGGACTTCTCAGTAGATCATTATGATAATCACTTTTTTTGTATCACATAGTTTCCTCTCAAAAATGCAGAAAAAAATGAGTGTGGATTCTGGACAAACAAAGCTATAGAATAATTCTTGTACCCAACAGCTGGGAGTGTGTGGTGAGGGAGCGGTTTGGCAAGAGAAAGAGAGAGAAGGAGGACATAAAAATGTTTGTTGCTGTAGAGTGCTCCTTACAAACAGAACTCAACAGAAACATCAGACAGAAAGAACAGGACAGAACGTTTATTCCAAAAGTATTTATTGAACATCTAAAGAACGGGGCACTGCTCTGGCTGGTGCCCGGACAACAGCACAGGGAAGCAGACTTCAGAAAAGCCTGCTGTCCCGGGGACTTGCATTCTGATGGGTGGCACCTGACTCCCCCTTTCCCAGAAATTTTCAGTACATCGCTATGAGACCCAAGGGAGTGGAAGCTTTTTACTTTCGTGGATCAAACACAACCTGACTTGGTACTTTGTCTGTCTAGTTGATTTAAATGAAACAAGAAGTGACTTTCAGGTTTATCATGGTAATAAAACTCGAGGCTGGTGAGAAGGGGATGATGATATTATTTGCTACAGAAAAGGAAGCATGTCTGTAGAGTGCTGAGATTAGATCTATCAAGGTAGCATGCAGGTAACTAGAAAGCAGCCACCAAATATGATTGAATCTTTCCCTCAGTAGCGATAACATTGTCTTCTGTTCTATTGAAACTTGCATTTCATTTTCTGAGGAAACAAGGATTCTCTCTCTTTCACTGCCAGACAAACTCTCAAACACACATGGGCACTGTCTCTCTGTTCTGTGTCTCTGTCATACACACACACACACCCCTCCAAGCCAGTTGCACCAGTGATTCATCTCAAAACTGCCTATCTAGAAACAAACCTGTTTTTCTCCCTCTTACCAATTATTCTAAACTTCTCCTTGAAGTAAAATTAGAAAATGCACCAGCGTAGTTTTTGGTTGCTAAAAATCCTGTCACTGTATTTTCACACCAGGATTCTCAAGCGGCCGATCTTACTCCTGAAGTAGCACAGGGACCATCTTCCTAATTTTATCTTTGTTCACATGTGAAGGAAGCAACACAGGAGTGTATTACATTCACACTTGTCTCCTTTGGCATGGTTTATAGATTCTGCGTCAACACTCAAGATCTTCGATGATAACGAAGAAGGTAATTAGTCTATAATTAGAAGTTAATCACAAATCTATAAGAGAAATTTCAGCATATTGACAAAGACTTTTCTTTAAGTGACATTTCTATACATAGTTAATTAATTACTGATCTCAAAATGGGTCACTGGAAATGGTATTCTTCTGATCTCTAGTAATTTTTCATCCAGACACACTTTTTTAAAAAATTCAGATTACATCTCTCAGTGCCCCTGTGCAGTTGAGTTTTACTGCAGTGGGAGAAAAGACAAACTGTCCAGATACAGCTGACGCATTTGCTTAAAAAAAAAATGACCATGCTGTAACTAATGTACCACTGGAGTCTACTTTGTGAGTGAAAAGACAGGACACACCCAATCTGTTTGTTCTCAACATCACTCATTATCAGAGAAATGCAAATCAAAACCACAATGAGGTACTGTCTCATGCCAGTCAGAATGGCTGCTATCAAAAAGTCTATAAACAATAAATGCTGGGGAGGGTGTGGAAAAAGGGAACCCTCTTACACTGTTTTGGGAATGTAAACTAGTACAGCCATTATGGAGAATAGTGTGGAGATTCCTTTAAAAAAATGCAAATAGAACTGCCTTGAAAGTGAAAGTGAAGTTGCTCAGTCGTGTCCAACTCTTTGCGACCCCATGGACTGTAGCCCACCAGGCTCCTCAGTCCATGGAATTTTCCAGGCAAGAGTACTGGAGTGGGTTGCCATTTCCTTCTCCAGAGGATCTTCCCAACCCAGGGATCAAACCTGGGTCTCCCGCACTGCAGGCCGACGCTTTAACCTCTGAGCCAACAGGGAAGCCTTATGAACTGTCTTATGACCCAGCAATCCCACTGCTGGGCATACGCCCTGAGGAAACCAGAATTGAAAGAGACACATGTACCTCAGTGTTCACTGCAGCACTGTTTACAATAGCTTGGACACGGAAGCAACCTAGATGTCCATCAGCAGATGAGTGGATAAGAAAACTGTGGTACATATACACAATGGAGTATTACTCAGCCATTAAAAAGAATCCATTTGAATCAGTTCTAATGAGGTGGATGAAACTGGAGCCTCTTATACAGAGTGAAGTAAGTCAGAAAGAAAAACACCAATATGATATATTAATGCATGTATGTGGAATTTAGAAAGGTGGTAATGATGACCCCATATGTGAGACAGCAAAAGAGACACAGATATAAAGAACAGACTTTTGGACTCTGTGGGAGAAGGCAAGGGTGGGATGATTTGAGAGAATAGCATTGAAACATGACTATTCAGTTCAGTTCGTGTCGGACTCTTTATGACCCCATGAACCCAGCACACCAGGCCTCCTTGTCCATCACCAATTCTCAGAGTTCACTCAAACTCACGTCTATTGAGTCCGTGATGCCATCCACTCATCTCATCCTCTGTCATCCCCTTCTCCTCCTGTCCTCAATCCCTCCCAGCATCAGAGTCTTTTCCAATGAGTCAACTCTTCGCGTGAGGTGGCCAAAGTACTAGAGTTTCAGCTTTAGCATTATTCCTTCCAAAGAACACCCACGACTGATATCCTTAGAATGGACTGGTTGGATCTCCTTGCAGTCCAAGGGACTCTCAAGAGTCTTCTCCAACACCACAGTTCAAAAGCATCAATTCTTTGGTGCTCAGCCTTCTTCACAGTCCAACTCTCACATCCATACATGACTACTGAAAAACCATAGCCTTGACTAGACATGTGTATTACCATATGTGAAATGGATTGCCCGCCCTGAGACTGGGTGCTCAGGGCTGGTGCACTGGGATGACCCTGAGGGATGGGATGGGGAGGGAGATGGGAGGGGATTCGGGATGGGGAGGGAGATGGGAGGGGATTCAGGATGGGGAACATATGTACACCCATGGCTGATTCATGTCAATGTATGGCAAAAACCATGACAATATTGTAAAGTAATTAGCCTCCAATTAAAATAAATAAATAAAATTTAAAAAAAAGGCACTCCCTCACCCTCCCTCCAATTCTCTAGGAAAGTCAATGACCCAGAAACAGCTCAGATTTCACTGTACACATGTAAATATGATATTAACATTACAAGAATGAGAAAAAAAAAACAGGAAGCAGTCCAGACATTTTTACTCAGTATATGCATATAAATAAATATAATATGTCTATCTGTGAAACTGCACTAAGGCTCGACACATGGAAATCTAATGGAATTTTAATAGAAAAGAACATGAGGATCAGTATGGAATGATATTGCTACTATACTCACTAATACCAAATGCATTAGTTACAGTTAACACTGTTACCATTACTGGCTAAAGAGGGGTGTCACGCCTCTAATAATTTGCTGAACAGTTTCAGAGACTTTCCATCAAGTAGGAATAAAGAGCAAAATGCTTCCTGAGGTTCCAACTAGAGAGAAAGATAATGATGTTGGAATTGTGAGTTAAGCTTGAAGCAATGTTCATTTCCTGTATTATGTTTCAACTTAAGTAACACAGCCATGGGCAAGCATGTGAGAGGATCTTAGTCTGCAGTCTTGAAATGGTTGAAGAAGGGTCATCCACATAGCTGAACTTGGATGTCAGTTCCGGCTCCATATTCCCATACATTGCCTGCCCTCCCTGTTATTAGTGGGAAGCTGTATGGCCACTATATCATAGTTCTAATGTTGTTAAACAGAGGGGTTCAGGAAAAATCTTGCCCCACTGCTGGGCTGATGCTTTTGGACTTCACAGAAGTGTTGGTGCTAATGCTCTGCAGTCCTATTTCTGTGTCTACACCCCATGCAATGTCCCCATGGGAAAGCTGAGCTGTTTTTCTGACTCTATCATGCCACAGGGAACTGAAGGTTTTGGCATTTTATGATACTGGTGTTTACCCATTTTAAGTATGAGAAAGTTGAAAGGCTCAGAAATTTTAGTAAACTATAACAATAAGGAAATGACAAAGCTAGGAGTCAAATGTAAGCTGACTTCAACATTCACCTATTAACCACACTCCTTCATATTTCTCCCTGTGTTCCTGAAACTGGGGCACCTATATCATTGGTTCCCAGGCCTGACTGCCCATGAGAAGCACCAGCAAGCTTATGACAAATGCAGATTCCTGAACAGTCTTCCTCCCTCTGTTTCTTGAGTAAGTAGATCTGGGGTAGAGCCCTGGAATCTGATATATTTTTAAGTTTCTGCCAAGAATTCTGAAGGATACCCAGGTTCAGGAACTGCTGGTCCTGATCAGGGCATTGAACACAAAATTGAGATTCATTCATTATTTGTTTCAATAAATAACTGTTGAATGCTGACTATCTACCAGGTACTGTTCTCGATGCTTAAGACAAGTCCCTGTGTTTGTGAAATTTACACTCTAGTTGGAAAGCCAGAGATGAGAAAAAAACCAATATGTTCTATCAAGTAGTGATAAATGCTACATAGAAAAGCATAGCATTTATTGTTGTTGCTAAATTGTGTCTAGCTCTTTTGCGACCCTATGGACTGTAGCCCACCAGGCTTCCCTGTCCATGGGTCCCAGGCAAAAGTACTGAAGTGGGTTGCCATTTCCTTCTCCAGGGGATCTTCCCAACCCAGGGCTCGAACCTGTGTCTCCTGAACTGCAGGCAGATTCTTTACTGCTGAGCCACCAGGGAGGCTGCATAATATTCCACTGAGCATATGTACCACATCTTAAGTCATAAAAAGGAACAGAATTGGGTCATTTGTAGAGACTCGGATGGATCTAGAGACTCTCATTCAGACTGAAATAAGTTAGAAAGAGAAAAACAAATATTGTATATTAATGCATATATGTGGGATCTAAAAAAAATGGTACAGATGGACCTATTTGCAGGGCAGGAATAGACGCAGATGTAGAAAACAGACGTGTGGATGTGGCATGGGGGAAGGGTGGTGGGATGAGCTGGGAGATTGGGACTGACACATACTGCCATGTGAAAAATAGATAGCTATCTGGAACCTGCTGTATAGCACAGGGAGCCGAACTCAGTGCTCTGTGGTGACCTAGATGGGTCACTTCATTGTACAGCAGAAACTATCACAATATTATAAAGCAACTACACCCCAATAAGAAAAGAAAAACAGCATGGAATCTTCAGGAGATGCTAACATTGTGACTGATGATAAAAATGAGCACGACTATAGGGAAAATGATAAGAGATGAATCTGGAGAGGTTGGAAGGAGTCAACAGATTCATGGATAACTTCCAAATAGGTTGATATTAAAGATATTTCCAGAAGAATATGCATGGTCTAACTTTTTTTCTCCAGCTGTTGTGGTGAATATAAAATGACAATACAATCTGTCCTTGTTGGGGAAGTAGGCTTCTTCACATGTGGAATTCTGGACCTCACAGTCTCATCTCTGCCTTTTCAGGCAGCAAGAAGAATTAGCTCAGCAGCACTGATGAATAACCACCTTTTGGGATCAAAGATAAAGTTCATTTTCTGACCAAAGATCCTGAGGGTGTTTTCAATGCCATTTGATTCTAAGTGCTGCTGAGAATCCTTTAGGTCTCCAACACAGCAGTGAAGGAATCTCAACAGAGTGGTTCACAAATAGATCTTGGGAGGTGTTCCTTCTATCTCATGGCAAACCTGGAGCCTATGCACACCCAGTCAGCATTTTCTGTAAGCCAGGACCCTCCAAGTACAAGTTCACTGTTTCCCCAAGGCATCTCCTGGGGAGTATCAGTAGTAAGCCTAATGCTTTGAAACTCAGTTTCTCCAAGATCCTTGGGGACTGAAGTCATCATGTATTCTTGAAGAATTTTGCAGTGTGTTTCCTCAAATTATTTCAGGTTGAGACTAGGGGCAGGTTATTTTAGTCCACATTTACTCAAGGCTGCGGCAGGTATATACGCAGCTTCTCTGAGGTCCTCTCTGAACTTAGGGGAAGGATCAGGAAAAGGCAAGCCTCTCAGAGAGAGAGCAACGCAGGTGATGAGGTGCATGGGTGACACACAGAAGTGCCTTACTCTCAGATTTCTAGCTGTTTTTGCTGAGAAGACTCACAGACTAGGATGACCAGCATGTTGTCCTCAGGACTAAACTTGAATTTCATAAGGAGTTAACCTAAGCAGTAATACTGCTTTCTGCCAGCTGGAAGTGGCAATGCTGTGGTAACTAAAGGGTAGTGATCTTCATGGGAACTGGAAAAGGGGGAAGTGGGGAGGAAGGATAAGGCTGTTTCTGATCCTGTCCAAAGAAGAGCACTTTGTCCACCTAGCACAAGCAACCATCTAACCTTTACCTGAAAATGGATGTGTCTGGCCTTCAAATCTTGAAGGTTTAAAATCATTAAGCTCCCTTGACTCTGAGCCAAGCACACGACAGTCCCAGAAGATTTGGGCATTCACGGAAAGGAGAATACACTGAGTGGGAGCCTGGTTATTCTGAGCTTCTTGAAGTTTGATTTTTTAAATCACTGAATTCATAATTTCTTAGTGTAAATTAATCATGTGTTATTTGATAAGAACAAGTCAGTCCCAAGAGCCTGAAAAAGTCTGACTGATAAAACTGGACTTCTGTACCACAAAGGAAATGATCCTGTCCAAGGGCAGCTGGTCTATCTCTTTAACGTCATTCATCCAAATTTTACCTGGATCATTAGCTATGACCTACTCCAAGGAAGTTTTAGATTCAATTTTATGTATAATAATGTATGTAGTATATATATATTTTCACATACAGTGATAGTGATTATATGTTCATAATAGTAACCTAAAGAAAAAGTAACCCTGACTTTAGAGTCTGAAAGGGACTTTGATATAGTCAGGGTAAAAGCTACACACACACACATATTCCAATACATACATATAAGGTGTATATACTGTTGATACATACATGCTAAGTGACTCACACATTATAATAAAATTGCATAGTGGAAAATTTAATGTTACGATCCAGTTCTCTGATCATCTAGCTAAATATCCTTTCTATTATCTCTACCATATTATTAAGATCACGCTATTCACTTTTATTTAGTCTGCTAGGGAAACAGACTTGCCCAGAGACATGTATGCCATTTTATTACTCTTAGTAACGTAACCTGGAAGTCAGCTGCAATACAGATTCTATATACCAAGCAAGAAAGATTAATAAAGACATGTGAAAAAAAGAAGATAACCACTTTTATTTTTATCTTCATTTCAATCTTATTTTCTATTTCTCAGTTGATTTCACCACCATTTTTTCCTTTAATAAGCTCACTTGCCAATTTTATCTTTTAGACAAGTTGTTTGTACTGTCTGTTTTTTTTTTAAGTTCTCCAAAATGTTTATTACCTTTTAGTGCAGAATTATTTAGCCTCAGATTCTTTTGTTTGTGAATATAAGCACTTGGGTTATTTTAATGATTTGTCTCTCATAAGTTTTTTTGGATTTATGTCAGCAGCATCTCTTTCCCAATTAAACTAAGTCACCCCAAGGTTCCAAAACCATAAGATCAAGCTTATTGATGACTTCAATTCTTAAGAGCCAATCTTCTCTTACTGAGTGCAAAGCCTCAGCCGAGTAACAAGATCTTATTACAAAGAAAATGCATAAAATGGTCATTATAATGAATATTGCCGTGATAAGTTATTACAATCCCTGAGAGAATTGCAGGAATTTGTTTGGAGTTCTGCCATCAGTAACCTGCTTTAGATAAGCAACTGATTTAAATGGGACCAAAGTATCCAGTACGTAGAAGATATAGTGAGTTGTCCCAAAGAAAATATGAAATATGAATGGAAATATGAATGTGCCTTGAGTGATCAAATCAATACTCAGTGAATAAGGACAGAGATACAGGAAATCATCTTGAAGATTTAGAGATGATATAGAGTGATTCCCAGGATAGAGAGAATATTCTTACTGATTAGCACACTTACACTTGAACCATGGCTGAACCTAAGCAAAGGGATTGTTTAACCATAAACATATAAGAAAGGGAATTTTCAAAGCCAGCAGTGCCCAGGAAGAAGGGAGTGTGTGAATTGTACATCAGGTTTGACAGGCAGTATCCTGAGAAGCTCTCAAATCCCCATTGGCATAGAATTCTACCAATCTTCTTATCTTATAAAATGGAGATTAAGAGTGTTGTGGCCCAGGTACTTAAGCAACAACCAGTGCAAGAGGGACCCTCTAACACTCTTCTCTGTCCTCCTGCAAGCAGGATATACGTCTTTCCCTATGAATGGTACACTCCCTGCACCTGGAGTTAGGACACCCTTATCACCAGAGATCAGAGACTTGGAGCCGAGAACTCTGTATAAACAAACCTCATTTCTTCTTTAACTTACTATCCCAAACTTAAACTCTGTTTAGATTCTTCAGTTTTTAAGCATCAAAAGCCTGAATTTCTTTGTCCCGCCAATTCCTCACAAATTTATTGTTTCTTTGTCTAAAAGCTAAAAGCTGACTGCTTTGGCAAGTTCCTGGGTCCTATTTCCGTGAGACCTCTGTGTACAGAATTGAGATTTGTTTCTTTTCTCTCTTGTTAATCTGCCTTGTTTTCATTTTATTGTTAGCCCAGCCACAAGAATTCAAGAGTAGTTAGGGGAAAAATTTCCCCTCTCAACAACAGTATCAACTTCACAACATTGTAATAAAGTTCATATGAAATCCTGTATTAAAATTAGAATGATCTGAAAGATATGTGTAAGTTCATTCTCTAAGTTTCCCTATCCCATAAGTCAGCTGAGCACCTCTGTTGAGATTTTTACGATCGTAATATACGCCTCTCCTATTACTTACTTGAAAATAGTTTCTTCCAGTTTTACTGAGAAATAATCAGCATACATCACTGTATAAGTTTGAAGTGTACAGCATGATTATTTGACTTATACATATGACCACAGTAAGTTAACATCCATCATCTCATATATTTATAAAATATAAGAAAAAGAAAAAAAAATTCTGTGTGATGAGAACTCTTAGGATTTTATTAACTTTTATATGTAACATGTAGGGGGCTTGTATATATTTATTATCTTGTACATTACATCCCTAGTACTAATTTACCTTTGTTGTTGTTGTTGTTCAGTTGCTAAGTCTCGTCCAACTCTTTGCAACTCCATGGTCTGCAGCACGCTAGGCTTTCCTGCCCTTCACTGTCTCCCAGAGTTTGCTCAGACTCATGTCCACTGAATCAGTGATGCCATCCAAACATCTCATCCTCTGTTGCCCTCTTCTCTTCCTGCCCTCAATCTTTCCTAGAGTCAAGGTCTTTCCGTGAGTTGGCTCTTCTCATCATGTGGCCAGAGTATTGGAGCTTCAGCTTCAGCATCAGTCCTTTCAATGAATATTCAGGGTTGATTTCCTTTAGTAGTGACTGGTTTGATCTCCCCACTGTCCAAGAGACTCTCAAGAGTCTTCTCCAGGACCACAGTTTGAAAGCATCAATTCTTTGGCACCCCGCCTTCTTTATGGTCCAACTCTCCTATCCATACATGACTATTGGAAAAACCCTAGTTTTGACTTTATGGACCTTGTCAGCAAAGTGATGTCTCTGCTTTTTAATACACTACCTTGGTTTGTCATAGCTTTTCTTCCAAGAAGCAAGCGTCTTTTAATTTCAGGCAATTTGTACATTTGACTACCTTCATCCAGTTCCCTGTCCTCCCACATCCAACCTCTGGGAACCACAAATCTGATCTCTCTGAGTTTGGTTGGTTGGTTGCATGATTTTTGGAAGTATAATTGACCTATGACACTGGTGCCCAACATAGTCATTTGATATTTCTGTACATTACAAAATAATCACCATGATAAGTTCTAGTTACCATCTGTTTCTATACAAAGATATTGCATTATTGAATAAGGACTAGGAATGTAATGAAAGGAAAAATATCATCCAGCAGCTTATTAGAAATGTAAAACCTCAGGCATTTTTTAGCTGATGGACCCTTCTTAAGTTTACTCCTTTATTATTTACTCTGTTTACCAAGCAACCTCAACTGGTGAGTTGGTGGGAAGTAATATACCAGTAAATCATGCTACCTTCATGACAGAATATATACATTCCTATACATTAATGAAGCTGACATCCAAGTTTTTATAGTAATCTCTGGGAACCTAGTTAATATCCATGTAGAGACTTAGATATACTCTAGGTTTATTGTCAAATCACATTTTTGAGCCTACAAGACTTCAAGTCTCACTGTGAACCATGGTAAATGAACCAGGAAAATTCCATCTGGTGAAACCTGTTCTAAAGAGATTGACAGCCAACCTCTTTTGTGCCACCCTGACCATAAATGTTCTTTTCTCATAAATAGGAACACCAAATCTACCTGGTTCTGAGATATGCCACCTGAAAATGATAAATAATTCATCAGCTCTGAGTTTCACGTAGAAGTATTAGCCTTCTTAAATTTTCAGTGCTTTGGCAACCCTAAAGTTTTCTGAGGCTTTGACTCACCAAGGGAGAGCTGGACCATCTAAAATACTCATCCCAGTCATCTCAATCTAGGCCACTTAAAACAATGGGTCTTCATCAATTCCTGCCTCCTAGCCACCTTCCTCTATTAAGGTTTTGGAGACTGGCAGATCTGAGAAATCTATTTGGGCTGCACCTGTGATAATCAGACACTAAGGAAAGTAAATTTGGGTAGAAAAAGACTTTGGAGTCAAGAATAAGAGAATCAGAGAACCCAGGAACCAGGAAGGAATCTAGAAATCAGCCAAACGAACCCCTTGGGGAACTGAGACCCAGAGAAATGAAAATATTGGCTAAGGTCATTGAGAGGGTAATTAAGTAACAGAGGTGGAATTACAATTAAGTCCAGTGACAGGTTCACTGCAGTGTATTCTTCATCACATAAGTGCATTGAACTGATTGCTGTTAAAGAAAGCGGAGGAGGTGGTAGAGAAACCAGGCAAGAAGGAAAAAAAGAGGATAAGATTTCTGAACTTGGTTTTCCCTGAAAAAACCTTCAGAGGTTGCTCTCGCTTTGATACGGATAATGTATTCCTCTAGCAGTATTCTAGCTTCTCTTTTCCTTTCTCTGCTGCATATGGTTTAGCTGAAGGCTCTGGGACTTTTCTCCTATAACCGTGGAACTATTTCCTAATCGCTATTCTGCATTCCTTTTCCATTCATCAAATAGTTCCACTGAGCATTGTCTGCCTCTCACTGAACTCTTTATCAGCATTCAGCCTTTCTTTCCACCTACTCTTCACCATATCTGACTGCGCTATTTCATTGTTTCTTATGGCCTGTGGGCAGTCACCTATTCTCCCACCCCACAGTGTCCCAGTCCCTGGGAAAATGTGACAGGGGGTTTCGAAGAGAGGAGGGCACATAAATGAGAAACAATCCCTCTAAATTTCACATCAAAATTGGAATTTTCTATGGGATTTATGTATTATATAGGAATAAAGAGTTCATTCTTTTTGTTTATTGTTCCTAACATGATCTAAAATCAGAATGTTTTTGCAAAGCTTAGACACATAAATTGTTAAAAACAAACAAACAAAAAAACTAATACCAAGTTTTCACTGGGTACAGACTATCTTAAATTCATTTCCATTTAGGGATTAAAAGGAAAAAAAGAAAAATGAAATCCTTTAAAGAAATTTGTCTTCCTTATCCTAGCAGATTTAATGCTCTGGGTTCTTTTTCTAAATGTTAGAGTCTTCAGTGTAATTCAGGAAATCCTGGACCTATTACATTTAGCTTTTCCAACCTCAAATGACTCCCATTAGGGCTTTGTGGCCCAAATGAAGTAGATGAAGCCAACCCTCAGAGTGAGTTTTGTTCTATAAAGCTCTTAATTTATACTTCATCAGCCAGAAATAGATGATTTAACTTTTTCCACAATGACAGATCTTTTGGGTTTTGAGGAAAAAGATGCAATCACTGTGTTATCACTTATAACACCCATCAAAATCCCAGTGTTAGTGTTGCCCAGTAAATGAGTGGGAGAACCACAGGGGGCATGTTGGACCTGGGGTCATTCTGAACATGAGCCCTCAGGAGAGATCAAATGGCACTGTAAAGAATTTAAAGAATGGCCATGGAAAATAAATATAGAGACGAAAATGCAACAAAAGAGAGAGAAGACTGAAAATTGAATAAAATTAAACAAATCAATATTTTGCCTAGAAAGATGAAGCTAGACATATTTGAGGTCTGAAACATCAGTATGGACAGTACAGATCCTCATTTGATGAAGCGTGTTACATGTCTGCTCAGTGTAAGGCTCTATGTTGAATCTGTGGGGGAAATAGATGAGTGAGACAAGGTTCATGCCACAGAGTTGTATGCGTTTTAGTGTTTTTAAATTTAGAAGTGTACTGGTAACATAAATATTGATAGAACATGGCACACGTCTTAAGAGGTGTAGATAAAGCATTAGAGTATTTCAGAACAGTGCTAAGTGAAAGCGTCAGGAAGGGAATAGTGAATAAAGCTGTATCTCAGCGGTTGAGTACAATCAGACATACATATATTGGAGAAAGGGGCATATGATATAGAAGAACTATAGCAGACAAATATACATCAGTGTATTAGTTAAGGTAAAGTTTGCTGGTATAGCAGATACACCAGAAAATTTTAGAGAATAGAAGCTTTCAGAAAGCTTCTTTTCATTAAGATTTTTAAATTCTTGTTTTCATGAAGTCCCAAAGGGGCCTTCCTATTCATTGGGTGACCATCTGCAAAGTAGTGATTGAAGGACTAGGTTCTGTCTGTCTTTTGCCATCACCAACATTAACACCTCCAAGGTCGCTATGCGCATCTTCATTAAGTTGGTAAAAGGAGAAAGAAAGTGGAAGTAAATGCTTGGGAGATTTACGTGGGGCAGGTCTGGAAGAGGAACATTACTTTGGTGTTCACTGGAACTTAGTCATATGGCCACTCTTGACGATGTGGGATGCTGGAAAATGTAGTATAGTAAGAATGGGTTTCATGAATGAATAATGAGTATATCTTTTCCACAGGTAAGGAAGTCTAAATGGAGATGCAATTCAATTTGGTTGAAACAGAGGATAGGATATAAAAGTCAATTTATTTAGCACCCACTATTTGCCAGATACCATACTAAGTGTTGAGGATTTAATAAGGAATGTGTCTAGTGGAGCAGACAGTTATGAGTAAATATTATAAGCACTGTAATAGAAGTATGTGTGAAATGCCATAAAAACACAAAAGAGAGGCAGTAGCATGGCTGGAGGAATCTAGGACTGAAGCTCAATCAGAAAGTCTGTTTATGTGAGGAAGGTGGGCACTGGGGGTGTGAAGGGACTGTTCCTGGGAGAGGAAGCATCATATGCAAATGCAGAGTACATGGAAAGGCATGGTGTGGTTGCAGAGTCGTGGGGAATATCAAACTTCTCACAGGATTCCAGGTTATTAGAACCTGGACCAACCCTGCAAGTCTGAAAAATATAAATTCAGGGAAAAAAGGAAAGAAATAACAGAAAATGCTGTATTTCACAGTGGATAATAAATTTACAAACTTTTTCTCTTTAAGAGGAAGGAAAAACTTTTTTCGTTAAGCAGCTGGTGAGGTGCACACTTACCAGTAGGTTAAAGAGATAAACTCATGGTTGATACATTCACAGTATAGGAAGGGTTACAGGTTTATCTGATCCCTTGCAATTAATGGTTTGCTCAGAATATGTTATTTGGAGTTGCTGTCAAGGACATGGGCTCTGAAGTCAGATAGACTTGAATTTGAATCATGGGTACAGCCCTTGATAGTTGTGTGGCCTTGGGAAATTTCTTCTGAGTCTTAGTTTTCCTTGTCTGTAAAATTGGGACATTGATATTATATACTCCAGTGTAACAGACTTTGTTGACTATAGTTCAGTAGCTTTAAAACCATTGGTTATCTCATGGTTCTGAGAGTTGATGATTTGGGTTGGGCTCAACTAAACAGTTTTTCTGCTGGCCCCACCTGGACTCATGCATGTGGTTGTATTCAGCTGGAAGATTGGTTGAGGTCTACAGTGGCCAAGTCTGGTGATTTATCTGGCGGCCATTTGGTGCTGGTTGTTGGTCGAGGTTATGGGGATGGATGTATACATGTACCTAGCAGACTAATCTGGGCTTATTCATATAGTGGCAATCTTAAGATTCCCAGAAGCATCAAGATAGGGTAAGCTACAATGCTTAGAATCTTTGCAAGACTCTGTTTGTTATGTTATTACTCCACCAACTAATACATGTCCTATTAGCCAAGCCCAGAGTCACATAACAGTTGACTATCGAAAGCCATGGATACAAGAAGATAAAAACAAATTGGAACTGCAGCAGTCTACCACATCCAATCATGGTGTTGCTGTATAGATTAAATAATATTATGTTTATCAAATTTATGGATGTAGTGAACAATTAATACATGAGAATGATAAAGATAATGATGATTATGCGTGGATCACTGCCAATGTGGCATATCTGATTGCCATTTACAGTTGAGGAAAATGTCTAATGAGGGATAAGAGATCTGCATGCTTGTCTAGCTTTGCTGTTATATGATTTAATGTAGAGATGTGAGACCAGAGGGACTAGGAGTGGTTTAGCTACAATAGTTGACAAATGAATAACATTTCTTTGTTAATTGCTACTCCATTGCAATTCTTCCACCATCACTCCTCTTCATATCACATCCCACCATACTATATTGTCCCCCAAAACCCACCCCTTGCCCAGCTCACCACAACCACCCTTTTCTGCCCACCATTTCCACCACAGTACACATAACTTACTATAGAACCTCTCACTCCATGTCAGATTTCTTGGGTACTTTTTCTTTCTGAATCTGTAACTGTATTTATTAGAATACAGTTTATAGTTTCTTGTAACTAAATTATGAAGTGAAATGGCTTAAACACTGAGAAATTATTATCTCATGTAACAGCTATGCAGGAAGCAGTTACTGAGTTGACTGATTGATTCAAAGGCTGGATAAATGGTGTCAGTGTTCAAAGATGGCTTCTCTGAGATCCTCTTTGGTTTCTCCTCACTATTATTGCAAGACAGCATCTATAAATTCCTAGCATCTGCTCTCACAAGAAAATAGCTAAAGAAAAGAGAGAAGGACCATTTCCCAGTCCCCACTGCTGGCCCTCACTCCCATTTATTTGTCAAAGAGGTAAACATCTCTCAAAACCTCCTCCCTTATTTCTCATTGACTAGAATGTGACCATATCTCCAAACCAATCAAAGGAAAGGGGAAAAAGATTTTCATTATCATGATTAGATCATATTCATCATGGTTTGTCTCCTAAAATTCAAAAGGGACCCATGTTTCCTGGACATACTGTTGCAGAATGCATTGCTCAAGGATAATAATTTTTTAAACTATTTTTTTATATTGGGGTATGCTGCTGCTACTGCTAAGTCGCTTCAGTCGTGTCCAAATCTGTGCGACCCCATAGACGGCAGCCCACCAGGCTACCCCGTCCCTGGGATTCTCCAGGCAAGAACACTGGAGTGGGTTGCCATTTCCTTCTCCAATGCATGAAAGTGAAAAGTGAAAGTGAAGTCGCTCAGTCGTGTCCAACTCTTAGCGACCCCATGGACTGGAGCCCACCAGGCTCCTCTGTCCATGGGATTTTCCAGGCAAGAGTACTGGAGTGGGGTGCCATTGCCTTCTCCAATATTGGGGTATAGTTGTTAATAAATAATGTTGTGATGGTTTCAGGTGAACAGCAAAGGGACTCAATTGTTTTTTAAAGGTTAATCATGACTCTCATAAGGATATGAAATTAACAGGTGTCAAAGATTTAATTAAATTAATTAATTAAGGAGAAAACTATAAAAGAAGTTATCAGTTCAGGTCAGTCACTCAGTCGTGTCTGACTCTTTGCAACACCATGAATTGCAGCACGCCAGGCCTCCCTGTCCATCACCAACTCCCGGAGTTCACTCAAACTCACATCCATCGAGTCAGTGATGCCATCCATCCATCTCATCCTCGGTCGTCCCCTTCTCCTCCTGCCCCCAATCCCTCCCAGCATCAGAGTCTTTTCCAATGAGTCAACTCTTTGCATGAGGTGGCCAAAGTACTGGAGCTTCAGCTTTAGCATCATTCCTTCCAAAGAAATCCCAGGGCTGATCTCCTTCAGAATGGACTGGTTGGATCTCCTTGCAGTCCAAGGGACTCTCAAGAGTCTTCTCCAACTCCACAGTTCAAAAGCATCAATTCTTCGGTGCTCAGCTTTCTTCACAGTCCAACTCTCACATCCATACATGACCACTGGGAAAACCATAGCCTTGACTAGATAGACCTTTGTTGGCAAAGCAATGTCTCTGCTTTTTAATATGCTATCTAGGTTGGTCATAAAAGAAGTTATAGACAGTTCCAAAGAGAATCCAAAAACCAAGACAAATATTTATGATCTCATGATTTCTGAAATGCATTTATTTAATCAGTTCAAAACTATTTTCCTGCACTGAAGAGGAAGAAAGTCAATTGACCCTTATAGAACAGAATTTATTTGCATATCTAGAGACAAGAAATACTTGTTTTACACCAGTTTTATACAAGTTAACTTCTATCTCTAAACAGCTGTAGAAAACAATGAAAAGCACAAATAATGTAAAGTCAGATGCCTTTGAGAAAGTGAGTTTCAATCAATACCCAATTTTCAACTGAAGACATTTTCTAGTCTTTTGGTCCACTTAAAGAGCTTTTGTTTTTCCTTACAATATGCACAAAATCATAGTTCAGTAGCAAAGAATAAAGAGGAAATGACTGTTGGGTGGACAACCAACAGTATCTGCCAGTCACATTGCTGAGAAGTAGGAGAAAAATAAGTATCATAATTTGCAGTGAGACTTTCATACTGCTTTACAGAGATTCCTTTGGAGGTGAATGATAAGCGAGGAGATACTGGTTGAGGCTGAGAAGGCCTGGCCACTTTCCCTGAGCCTAAACTGAGCTTATAGTGGGGATGGGACAGCAGCTCATTTCTTCCCTCCTGAAGAGTCGCTAAAATCATGTGTTAAGTAAGAGCTGTGACCAGAGGCACTTCTGTCATGAAGGATGAGACTATGAGTAATTCCTTTATGGAAGCTGCAGCTTTTAATTTTTCTAATGTACATGACCATTTTCTGTTCCCATTCTACCCCCTCCCTTGGTTCTTTCTGCATTTATTGGAAATTAAATTTCAAGGGAATAGTACCAATAATCACATACAATTCATTTCAGTCTGTTGACAGGAAATTTTTCTGTAATACCCTGCTGGGGATTTGATAGTGAGAGGGGGTGGTGTGAAAATGTGATATCTGATATTCGTACAGCCTTTGTCCCCAATCTGGTGTTTATGAGCTTCTTTTTTCCTCTTATACAATTCAGGATACTACATTTTTGTACCTTAATTAGTTTCAAAATTAATAAACCAAATGTTTTATATATATTTTAAAGTTCCAAGCCACATAGTATGCTTGCTGGTACTGTTAATGACTCAGTAAGTCTGTCATGAGAAAGAAATCTAGTCAGGATTTTGCTAAATGCTACATTTCACATGTATACATTTTGCATATATTGTTCTGATTTTGTCTGTGAGTAACCCCCTGGAGAAGGAAATAGCAACCCATGCCAGTATTCTTGCATGAGAAATCCCATGGACAGAGGAGCCTGATGGGACATGACTTAGCAGCTAAATAGCAACAATTGCTCCTTGAGAAGGAATTGCTCACATTTTAGAGAACTAACTTTTTTACATGGTTCTATTGTAACTACATACAGGTTCAATGGCTATTTCCATGACAGAGTTCAATTCTACCTGTGAAGACACTGCTTTCTCTTGGCTGCTGGCTCTTAACTATTAATGCCCATCATAATCACATGGCAGGGGCCACTTGTTACAACACAGATGGCTGTTCTCCACAGCAGAGTTTCTGATTCAGTAGAACTGAATGAACCTAAGAATTGGCATTTCTGACAAGTTCCCAGGAAGCACTGATGCTGCTGGCCTGGGGAAAATCATTTAAGAACCCATGCTCTGGGTCATGTACTTTCAGGTTAGAAAAGATTCTCAGTCCAGGAGACAGCCACAATCTACACATGACAGAAAAGGGAAGATATTTTGTTAATACAGGGAAGAATTTTTTGCCCTTCAAAGGAGCCTATTTGCACTTCCATTATCTTCATCCAGCGAAAAATTGATATGAATAATTCAAAATGGGAGGCCATTAAAAAAATCATCATATTGGAATCAATCTAGAACTTCCAATTAACTGATGATGCAGAACACAGAGAGGAGAAAGAGTCAGAAATGAAGACCAGCAGATCCATAAACCTGAGTACTAGTCTTAGCATGGGCTTCCCTGGTGATTCAGATTGTAAATAATCCACTGCAACATGGGAGACCTGGATTCAATCCCTGAGTTGGGAAGATCTCCTGGAGGAGGACGTGGCAACCCACTCCAGTATTCTTGCCTGGAGAATCCCCATGGACAGAGGAGCCTGGAGGGCTGCAGTCCACGAGATTGCAAAGAGTTGGGGGTGACTGAGCAACTAAGCACACAGTGTTAGTGTATCCTGACTGTACCACTTAGGCCAATCAGTGACTATAAATTTCATTAGTAGACAAAGATTGTGGACTGTTGGTTGCTAAGTTTCTTTCTAGCCCTATTCTTCCATGAATCTGATCCTAACCAGATGTCCAAAGAGTTCCCCAGCTTTATCTGCTGGTGTGGACATCTTGAGCCAAGACGTGTAGCAGGAGAAGGGGAGCATCTGCCTCTGAACCCACAGCAACAGTTTTGCCAACCCTGATGTCAGAGAGTAAAGTTCAGTGAAATTTCAAGGAATTAAAGACTATGTGACCAATGAGCAGGGTATAAAACTTCCTCTTCAGTAGAGCTGTCAGGGGCTTACTGCTGACCTCAGCTGTCTGGCTGCATTGTGTGCCTTTGCACAAGTGTGTCCTCAGCGTTTTTTTCAGAACTGAAGTTCCTCAATTAAGGGAAAAGCACCATCTCTACCTTTTCACTGGAAACTCTGGGGAATCTTCCTATGACATGTTTTGGGTAACTGCAAGCATCTGAAAGGTTACAAGAGAAAAACAGATTGCTTTCTTTTTTTAATTTTTATTAAAAAAATTATTATTATTACTATTTTTACTTTACAATATTGTATTGGTTTTGCCACACATCAACATGAATCTGCCACATGTGTACACGTGCTCCCAATCCCGAGCTCCCCTCCCACCTCTCCCCCCACACCATCCCTCCGGGTCATCCAAGTGTACCAGCCCTGAGCATCCTGCATCATGCATCGAACCTAGACTGGTGATTTGTTTCTTATATGATATTATACATGTTTCAGTGCCATCCTTCCAAATCATCACACCCTCTCTCTCTCCCACAGAGTCCAAAAGACTGTTCTATATATCTGTGTCACTTTTGCTGTCGCGCATACAGGGTTATCATTACCATCTTTCTAAATTCTATATATATGTGTTAGTATATTGTATTGGTGTTTTTCTTTCTGGCTTACTTCACTCTGTATAATCGGCTCCAGTTTCATCCACCTCATTAGAACTGATTCAAATGTATTCTTTTTAATGGCTGAGTAATACTCCATTGTGTACATGTACCACAGCTTTCTTATCCATTCATCTGCTGATGGACATCTAGGTTGCTTCCATGTCCTGGCTATTATAAACAGTGTTGTGATGAACATTGGGGTACACGTGTCTCTTTCAATTCTGGTTTCCTCAGTGTATATGCCCAGCAGTGGGAATGCTGGGTCAAACGCAGTTCTATTTGTAGTTTTTTAAGGAATCTCCACACTGTTCTCCATAGTGACTGTACTAGTTTGCATTCCTAAAACAGTGTAAGAGGGTTCCCTTTTCTCCACACCCTCTCCAGCATTTATTGCTTGTAGACTTTTGGATCACAGCCATTCTGACTGGCATGAAATGGTACCTCATTGTGGTTTTGATTTGCGTTTCTTTGATAATGAGTGATGTTGAGCATCTTTTCATGTGCTTGTTAGCCATCTGTATGACAATAATAGATGGAGAAATATACCATGTTCATGGATCGGAAGAATCAATATAGTGAAAATGAGTATACTACCCAAAGCAATCTATAGATTCAATGCAATCCTTATCAAGCTAACAGCGGTATTTTTCACAGAGCTAGAACAAATAATTTCACAGTTTGTATGGAAATACAAAAAACCTCGAATAGCCAAAGCCATCTTGAGAAAGAAGAATGGAACTGAAGGAATCAACCTGCCTGACTTCAGGCTCTACTACAAAGCCACAGTCATCAAGACAGTATGATACTGGCACAAAGACAGAAATATAGATCAATGGAACAAAATAGAAAGCCCAGAGATATATCCACACACCTATGGACACCTTATCTCTTCAACAAAAGAGGCAAGAATATACAATGGATTAAAGACAATCTCTTTAACAAGTGGTGCTGGGAAAACTGGTCAACCACTTGCAAAAGAATGAAACTAGATCACTTTCTAACACCATACACAAAAATAAACTCAAAATGGATTAAAGACCTAAATGTAAGACCGGAAACTATAAAACTCCTTGAGGAGAACATAGGCAAAACACTCTCCGACATAAAACACAGCAGGATCCTCTATGACCCACCTCCCAGAATACTGGAAATAAAAGCAAAAACAAACAAATGGGACCTAATTAAAATTAAAAGCTTCTGCACAACAATGGAAACTATAAGCAAGGTGAAAAGACAGCCTTCGGAATGGGAGAAAATAATAGCAAATGAAGCAACTGACAAACAACTATCTCAAAAATATACAAGCAACTCCTGCAGCTCAATTCCAGAAAAATAAATGACCCAATCAAAAAAATGGGCCAAAGAACTAAATAGACATTTCTCCAAAGAAAACAGGTTGCTTTCTATTTCACCTCAGAGTCTTAGAGTTCTATGCAAGCTTAAGGCAAGTAGATAGGAGAAAGCAGACTATTGGAAAGGAAAACTGTTGTTGCATCTTGTGGACAGTTGAGTATGTGTGTATATGTATCTCCTTGCAAAACTATGGGCTTTTAGGTAAAGGGCTATGCTTTTTCTCCCTCTTTGCCTCATTAATGAGTTTGTCTGTTGAGAGGACTTGGAACAGAAGTGCTTCATAAGGTTTGCTGAGTGGATAAATATGTAGAATGTTGCTGTGTGCATGGAGTTATTTTGTTGGTTTGCATCTTCTTTCAGAAAATTCTCCAAGGTCAATAAAAGTACTAGAAAGAAAGAAAGTGAAGTCACTCAGTCATGTCCGACTCTTTGCAACTCCATGGACTGTAGCCTACCAGGCTTCTCTGTTCATGGAATTTTCCAAGCAAGAGTACTGGAGTGATTGCCATTTCTTTCTCCAGGAGATCTTCCCGACCCAGGGATTGAACCTGGGTCTCCCGCATTGTAGGCAGACGCTTTACTGTCTGAGCCACCAGGGAAGTCCAAAAGTACTAATGAATGAATAAATGATTTTTAAATATATAAAACAAAGTTATGCTGAAGGCTCAGAAACTACATTGCCTCAATAAGGAGCCATTGTGTGGATGGGTGAATGAATTTTTTCTATAGAAGCATCAGTGAAAATGGGGTTGTTTCATGGCTTGCAAAATTAATATCTGAATTTCTAAGTCTTGATAAACTTTCAGTGGGTTCCAAAAGTAACTATGCCATTAAGTAAATATGAAAATTATTTCTCCCTGATCTTGACTCTTTGAGTCATATAAATTTTTATTCCTCTTTATACTTTAATATGAGAAGGCAATGGCGCCCCACTCCAGTACTCTTGCCTGGAAAATCCATGGACAGAGGAGCCTGGTAGGCTACAGCCCATGGGGTCACTACAAGTCGGACATGACTGAGCGACTTCACTTTTCACTTTGATGCATTGGAGGAGGAAATGGCAACCATCTCCAGTGTTCTTGCCTGGAGAATCCCAGGGACGAGGGAGCCTGGTGGGCTGCTGTCTATGGGGTCGCACAGAGTTGGACACGACTGAAGCGACTTAGCAGCAGCAGCAGCATAGTTTAATTATTATAATAAAGCAGTAACAATAATGATAATAATAGCTGACTTTAGTTAGGTACTGAAACCCAAACTCTCTGTAAGCCTTTTTGTTGTTGTTATTTAATACTTGTAGCAATCTGAGAAGTAGTTACTATATTATCCTCAGAAAGCCTGTGTAGCTTACTCAAGGGCCTCTAGCTGGTGATGGGTGGAGGCAGACATTTTGCAAAGGAATTCTGACCCTAGTGCTCTGCTTCTCATCACTGCACTGTATCAGAAGCACAAATGATAAATGAACCTTTGGAGAAATAGCTTGTGGTAGATTGAATAATGGCCTCCAAACATTTCTATGTCTTCCTGCTTGAAACTTGTGAATAAATGACCTCACATGGAAAAAGGGACTTTATGGTTGTGATCAAATGAAGGACCTTGAGATGAGGAAATTATCCTGGATTATCCAGATGTGTTTGCAATCACAAAGCTCCTTATAAGAAGGTAAACAAGGGGGCCAGAGTAAGACAATGCAATGTGGTGACAGAAGCAGAGGTCAGAGTGGTGCGGTGCCGTAAGGCAAGGAATGTAGGCAGCCCCTAAAACCTGGAAATGGCAAGAAGACTCCTCCTAAAGTCTCCAGAAGAAATGTACTTCTGCTGATCCATTGGGGACTTCTGACCTCCAGAACTGTTAGGTAATAAACCTGTGTTGCTTAACGCAACTAAGTAGTTATTACTGCAAATATTGTTTTTTGCAGTTTGTTAGAGTAGCTGAAAGAAACTGATACCCAGGCTATACAACCTGATGATGGTCACACTCTGCCTTGGTGGGAAGATGCTAACACAAGGCCCCACATCTGCTATAATGTCATCACAGACCTTACTCTGCAGAGAAACACCCTGTTGGTTTTGAGGTTTTCTGGTTTGCCTGCTGCTGTATTTATCAGTACATAAATACATGCCATTTCAGAAAGTGGGTGCCGTTCCCCAACACATTCACAGCAACCGAAATAGCAAAACAGACTGAAAATTGCCATAATAGCACTTTATTCTTGTCCTCACATTGGCTTATAAAATGACATGCTCACAAGATTTGTAAAAATTTCTGCTTCTCTTTGCTTTCCCCCACCCCTTCCTTCTAGATCTTTCTTATCTCTCTCTGCTAAGAAATTAAGCCCCTTAGTGGGTTTTCCATTCCCGGAAATATATTGTGAGCTTTGTTTTTCTTACTTTTTAAGTGAGCATATTTTTTCCCCTTTAATTATTTTTATGACATGTGTTGGGTGAGCAACAAAAGGGAACTTTGAAATGACAAACATAAACATGAGAAATGCAGAGTCTAAATTAATTTCCCCTCTGATTCAGAGGAAACCATGCTTAGTCCCTATTTGAGTTTATCAGAATTATGCAGTAGGGGAAGTAGAATTGTTTTAAACATTCAAAAGAAGAGAAGGAAACTAATGTCTTTTAGATACTTGCTGTAAGTTTAATGCTTTATGTGGGTTAGCATGTATATGTCTTACAACTTGTAAATGCTAGGTATTTCCTTCATTTTTTTTTTGAAGAAGAGTACGTAACTGTGCAAGGGCTCCTTTCATCATGGGCTGCCTCCAGGTAGCTTTCAGAGAACTTGCTGGTGCCTGGGAGCTGGTGAGGGTCCTGCTTCTTGTGTTGCTACCATTTCCCTGTTTGGAAGTTGTCTGCCCTCAGAGTCATTGCTTCACATCTAAGCCTCCTCTTGTCCTCTAAGTTGTGGAAGGTGGTCCTGCTCATTGATTCAGATTTTTGCCTGTGCTTTTCCCTCTCATGAACATGTCCTGATTGATGGAGATGGAATGTTTGGCGACAAGGTTCTTGTGATATTACCATGGCAGACCTGGTCCATCCATACATGTTTCATCTCCAAATATGATGGTTTCTCACCCACTGGTGAAACAAGACTGTTCTCCTTAGCATCTCTTGGCATTAGTTTCAAATGTTGGTGCCTATTACAAATATACCTGATAAAGATCATTCTATTGTTATAATACTATCTGATACTGATATATATATTGGGTTGGCCAGTAAGTTTGTTCGGGTTTTTCCGTAAGATGTAACAGAAAAACCTGAACAGACTTTTTGGCCAATCTGATATAAAGAGACAGAATATAATTTTGGATAAGCAAGTATAAGGGGATAGAAACAGAATACTGGGATACAGAAAAGTCATAAAAAGGGAGACATAAAAAAGAAAAAGAAAATCATGGTTTCATGTTAATCAAAGCTAGATAAGTTAAAACTAAGCATATTTGGAGACTTGGCAAATAGTCTCCTGAAAAGGGTGGGATCTCATTCTCCTATTGCACTTTGTAGGCATGGACTTCATTTGTTGACTAAAACTGAAATGGAATCCTGCTGAAGACAAGAGAAAGAACATCTGATGGACAGTAGATTGTCTCAGTACAGTTGCTCTTCTCCTTTTGTCCTGTCACCTCTCCCTGATTCACTTTCTGTCCTGCTCTGAGCTCCTCCAGCCTGAACCTTTGGACCACAGCCTCCAGACTTCTATGGCTTCATCTTTTCATTGTGTTCTGCCAATGAAAGGTACTTGTGGGAGATTTTAGGATGGAGGAAAAGAAGAGTTAGGGAATTTCTTGCTTGCTTGCTTGCTGTTAAATGTTACAGGTGTTGTGATGTCTACACTCTTCAGTTACTATCGGGTTGTTGTTGTTTAGTCCCTAAGTTGTGTCTGACTCTTTTGTGACCCCATGGAATGTAGCCCCCCAGATTCCTCTGCCCATGGGATTTCCCAGACAAGAATACTGGAGTGGGTTGCTCTTTCCTACTTCAGGGGATCTTCCCCACCCAGGGATTGAACCCACATGTTTGTGTCTCCTGCATTGGTAGGTGGATTCTTTACCACTGTGCCATCTGGGAAGCCCTAGATATTGGGTCCTTCTCCATAAATCTGTCACTCACTGGGCTTCCCTGTCTCTTTCTTTTGCCTCTTTATATGCACAAGTAGTCATGAGTTTCCACTATTGCTGAGCTTTGGGTGCCTCAGCCTCCCTAGCTGGTCACCTAAAGCTGCCTGCTTTTAATGCAAATAGTCCCTTCATTAAAATCTCTTCAACTCAACCATCTGTTATGAATTCTGTTTCCTGCTGACACCTCAACTGAGGCACAATTCCCTTTTCAGAACCTTCTGAATAGAGAATTTTCCTGCAAAAAATGATTATTTAGTTTCTCTGTTTTGTCCCAGTATCAGAGCTAGCCATGTTTTTAAATCTTAAGTTCCTTTGTTTGCTTGTTTTCTTTTGTAAATGGAGAAGTGACGCTGCCTGTTCCTTAGGAAATAATAAGGAAAAATAATGCCTCTTTAAAAGTGGCATGGGTTTTGTTTCCCTGGAGGGCCTAATCAGTGCATCCCTGGAAATAATTTCCATTTTTCATACAGGACCCTGCAGTATGCACTCTTACCTTAGTGCCACATCTCTTGGGCAGAGGTTTTGTCTTATAACATCAGGGTGACAGTGAGACTCCGCCATGCTCATGTATAGGCCCTACAGTGTCACTCTGGCTGCACAATACCTATGTCCCTAAATGTCCCAGATATTTTTAGAAAATTTAACAAAGCCATCTGTAATAAAATGTTATGAAGAGTTGGAGTCTTACCTCCACCAGGCAAAAGCCTGATTAAAAAGATCTTGTGCTGGCCCTGAAGGTCAGTATTTATGGCACTATATTATTTATAAATAATGTGAGAATTATTATAGTAATAAAAGTTGGCGTTCCAAAGAATGGGCGTATTAGCAATGGCTAAATTATGGTGACATTGGGATCTTGGGTCACATCTGAAGCTTTCTTTAAAACCTGTGGAAAATTATCACCAACTTGACTGCAAAGCTAAGGAAAGTCTTGAAAGGCATAAAAAACAGTGGGAACGTCCTACTCGCCAGAAGAGTTAAGGACAGCTAGGTTGATCCAAGGGGCTGGGAGTTTCTTACCAAGAAATGAATAATTCAGCACCCTTTCTCAGTCTCAGGACTGGCAACATTTCTACCTAACTCTATCCTCTCTGAATCTGAGTAGAGTCCTGATACAGTCAGAATTCTAGAATCTCCAATAGAGATACAGAGCTGAAGGAACCCCTGTAGGAGGATGAGATTGGGTGCTGTGTGTTTCATCCTTCCCAAAGAAAAAATGCTAGCTTAATCACAAATCACAAATTGGACCTTAGCCTACAAACCTCTCCTCTTCTGTAAAAGATTGGGCAGATGCATGGCCAAGGCTCACACAATTGATAAGTTTAAAGAACACTTGGGGGGAAGTCTCTTACTTCTTAAAGGAAAGTTCTAAAACTACATAATGGTTGGAACACTCTTTGGAACTCTCTCTATGGAGATAGGATTCACTTGATAGCTGCAGAACACAATTTTATCACGAGATCTATGAGTTTTAAAAAGTAACACTCATTAAGGAAGATTGTCATTTATGATGTTCCTACTTCACCCCTTTGCTGATTTAAATGCCTCAAACCCAAAGATCAGTTTTCATTCAAAAATGGAATTTTCAGGTGTTTATTTCCCTAGGAATCAAGTCAGTTTTCACAGTTCAGCTATGCTTCTGACTGATTCTGAAACTTCTGAGATGGGAATGAGCCCAGAAAAGGCTTTTCAAAACCAGTCTTCTAATCATACTGTTTCTGGCTATGGGCAAGAGATTGATTTAGTCAAGAAAAATCATTCTTGTGGCATCTGTAATCTGCCAGTAGGGTCTCTCTCTGCTGGATGATCTCTTTGCCCAAAAAGCATCAGAGATGCAAGCAAATTTCTGAGCAGTTCAGGGGAAGCAAAATAAACCTCCAGTCTTTTGATAGACCGCCATTTCCCTATTTTGCTTTTCTTGTGCTTTGGCATTCTGAATGTTTATTTCTTTTCTTGGGGTTCATTTCACACAGTGTAAAATTTCTCTAAATATTTTTTCTTTCTTTAGGGAAAATTCATACTTCTTATAGGTCTGGTAAAGTTCTTCAGCAACCTTTAAACTACTAATTATGTGGAGATTATACTGGGGAGGAGGTAGATTCAATTCAAGGATGATTACCATGTAATCTGGAGAGCATAAATAATAATGTACTTAGTGCAGAAGAGTTTACAAAATGCACAGCCATTTCTTGGCTCTGTGTGCCTGGGGAAAGAATAAGAAACTAAATGTTTGTGATTTATAATTCCTTCATCTCTGTTGGGAGTTGTCTTATATATTTTTCTAATCTTTTCCTCATGGGGATATAAATAAACTTCAGCATTGCATCTTTCTTCTTCTCTTGACTTCTGTACTCTTGAGGTCATCTCAGGCTGCTCAGCACTGGAATTTGAGGACAGCATTGTGAGGAAGCAGAAGCAGAGGCTCTAGATTTGCTTGGCTGGAGGGAAAGCTGTACCCTGTATTTTTATAAACTGTATTCTATATGATTTTCATGTTCTTCTATACATTTTTTTTGCAGTGTGGAAATTCGGAAGCTCTGGTTTCTTAGATTCAGGATGTAAGGTTTCATTGTTTGCAAATTCATTGTGCACACTCCTGTGGTTTCAAATCCTTCTGCTCAAATTAATAGTGGATTGAGATACTAAGAAAAGTTGTTTAAAAACTAGCAGTTAATCAAAACTTCTCTCATTATGGAATGTGAAGAATTCCAAAGTATTGCAAAGAGAAAACTGACAAATCTGTCAAGTACTGATACATTTTTATGGATTTTCCAGTCTTAAGAAATCTAAATAGTCTATCTCATCTCACTAAAATAGAGAGGATATAATGCATAGTGTATTATTCTTAATTGTGGTGACATTTAATTGATCTTGAATGTATGGATTATTTCCCCAATTGCTTCATAATATTTATAAACCAGATGGACTGTCTTTCATTTTCTTCATCTGTACCTCAATGCTGTACGATGTTCTTATGTATACAAGATTGATGCAAATCTCTGAAGACAAATTATAGTTCATTGTAATAATTTAGAAAATGTACTGTCAGCCAGAATAGGCTAGGATATGCTTCAGCAACACATGATCTGAAAATATCAGCCGCTTCTAACAAACATCCTCATCTTTACCCTGGTTGTCACCCTGGGATTTAAACAAATATCCCTCAAAGAGAGGGATTTAAACAAAAGCTTCTATATGAAGCATTGCTTATGTCATAGTAGGGAAAATGAGAGACACTTAACCAAGTGTTGGCTCTTAGAGCTTCTGCTTCAAGGGGATAAGGATCACTTCTACATACATTTCATTGGTCAGTGTAAATCTTGTGCCTACTAACTGAAGGTAGAGAAAATAAAATCCTGGGAAAATCATAATGTAATATTCCACAGGAAACTTAGGAGTTGAAAAAAAAAAAAATACTGGGATATTATTATTGTATATATCCTCCCAGTCCTAAGCCAGGCACTTAGCAGCCATTTTTCACCACTTTTCTGTCTCTCCTAACCTTGGGTATGATTAAATTAATTGGTTAAGGAAAGCTGGTATGTATTTCATATGATTAATGCCTTGGAAAACAATTGTAGTATATTGCATTGATTTGTTTCATTTTACATGCTTGAAATTAGAGGCTTATGAAGTCTACATGCAAATTTATGCAAAGTGGGATGCAAATTCATATTGTAAGCCAGGAGTCCTGGCATTCCCCTCCCCTCTAGAAAAAGAACTGCACCATTGAATATGCATGTGCTGCATATGGTACTGCTCTTTTCAAATAGCAGCTCAGAGCCAGCAGCCAAATAAATCCCAGTGACATCAACCAAGCAACAAACAAAAGTTTAAAGTCATTTAGGAACAAAAATTGAGCTCCAAAGTCTCAATATTTTCAGGGTCAACATTTTCAAGCAAAATTTAAGTTAACAAATGCACTGTCCTTTAGCTTTCAAACTCTGTATGGGTAGGGGGCAGGGGCCTACAATACAAAAAAGGTATTGTGGAACCCACTCTGGAATTTTATTCTCTTGATTACTTGCTTCTGGTGATCACTTGGCTGGCTGAATCAAATAAATCTTCATTGCCACGAGCCAGTGCCCATGTGTGCTGACATATTTCTCCCTCATTTGTACCCATCAGTGGGGGATTCTGGTTCCAAGATTCAGACAGAGAGTTATTATTAAGATGGTCTCAAAGAGAGGAACAAATTTTGCACCTGAGTGCTTGCAAGTCAGGCATAGGGGAAAATTAACCACTTGTAGGAATGCCAATTAGAATCAATATCTTGATTGGCCTGCAGGTGGTACTCAGATTATTCACTGAACTCATTCTGCTCTTGTGAGACCCCAGTTTTGCTTTGATACTAAATACATGTAAAATATTTTGGTGAATGTTTATAAATAAACAGATATGGGGCACAGTCTCATGCAGATTCTTCTAATTTGATGCTAATGAATTCAGCATGTAGTTATTCACTCATTTATCAAGTATCTTTTTGGTTATCCTCCAAGAACTGGGCAGGGACCTGGGGGGTATCAGAACGAATAATAGGCATTCCCTGCCCTTGGGGAGCACCAGCCCACCTCCTGAGCTCCTGGAGCTTTGTGTAGTGTCAGGGACACTGTCTCTGGATGACTTTTCACAGTAAATGCATGTGAATCATGTTGAGAAATACACCAGATGGGAGGAGGGAATGATGAGATCCTTTGATGTGATGGAGCCCTTCATTACAGCAACTGCTTTTATAAAATTCTAGTCAGGAAAATATTTCTCAGCCATGGCTTAGGTTTCAAACAACATTTCATACAACAAAATTTCAATACAACAAATGCACTTCAAATGTCCCTTGGAGTTTGTCATAATGGGGTTTGCTCTATGAATTTTAAAAATATGCCCAGTGGTTTAGATATTTTACTTATAAAACTTTCCTGCAGCAAAGGTAAAAGGGAAATGCAGAGACTGTGTTGAAATTATAAAGTGACCTAGGGGTTAAGGGACCTCTGTTTTTTTTATTTACTCTTGAATGTGGCCTTCAAAATTATTCACAATAATTGGCATGCCAGTAACAAGTGTGTCAGGGTTCCCCATGAATCAGTGCAAAAGAGTAAAGTCAAGTCTCCATATAGGTTAGGACACTCAATAAAGAAAATGACAATCATCAAAAGATGGATAATAGCAATAATAGCAATCATTATAATGGCACTGGGTCATATTTATCAAAAGTTTAAGTATGCAGTAAGCACTGGGATAAGAGCATTTATTTGTTCCATCAGCTCAGTATTCCTATTTTACAGATTAGGACACTGAGCTTCAGACTGTATGTTAAGGACAAAACCTGGTGTTTGGTCTAATAGGTCCCACAGCCTCTTCTTTCCCTTGGTGTTAAACCTCTGCTTAGGAGAGCCTCCTTCCCTCAGCTGCGATAAGGAGGCTGTCAGAGCAGGCATGTCCACATCATCTTACTGTCAGTGAAGGGCAGCCTGCAGAAGGCTGCTCACATCTGGCTTGTCAATGAGCACAGTTGATCCAATCCAAGGACCAAAGGAATTGCTTCTTTTATGCCTGTGACTAGAAAAAATCATGGAAGCAGGAGATTGGAAGGGACCTCTTTGTGGCTTCCCACCTCTTAGCTTGTTTCAAGTTTGTGGATAGTATATAGAGTGGGTTAAATTGTCAGGTCCTAACCCTGGTACCTGTGACTGTGGCCTCATTTGGAAATAGAAACTTGGCTGATGTGATGAACTAAGATAAGTTCATGCTCCAGTAGAGTGGACTCTAAATCCAGTGACTGGTGTGTTCCTAAGAGAAAGCAGATGGAGATCTGAACCACAGCAGGGAGAAGGCCAGATGGAAACAGAGGGAGGGATTATTAATGATGCCAGTGACCGGCACGGAACAGCAAAGATGGCTGACAACAATCAGAAATTAGGACAGAGGTGTGAAAAGATTCTCCTCTGGAACCTTCAGAGAAAGCAAGGCTCTACTAACACCGTGGTTTTGAACTTCTACCCTCAGAACTAGAATAGAATAAATTTCTGCTCTTTAAGCCACGTGGCTTGTGGTACCTTTTTATGGCAGCCCCGAGAGTCTAAATACCATATCTCTTGTCTCTCCATTGAATCCTGTTTTGTTATCACAGCCACCACCCAGCTTAGACCTTTGTCTCCATCAGTTGAACTCTTGCAGTGGAGTTTTGTCTTGTCTGGCCATAAAATATTCTTCCCTTGTACAGTACATCTTTCCCAGTGCTGCCAGAATCATTGTTCAGAAGTCCAGTTCCAGTTGTGTTACATCGCTGCTGTTTGAGGTTTTCAGTGATCCCCCAACATACAGCACCCACAGCCTGGGGCCCAAAACTGTGTGCTAGCTTTCTTGGTCTTCAGTTGCTGTAATGGCTCTTCTTATTGTCTCATTCTGTACTAGATTTTGAGCTCCTCAAGGTTGGGGTCTGCAATTAACTCATCTTTGATTTCTCTGCAGGGCTTAACGTAGTGGGAAAGGCTCTGGGTCAGGAGGTTGGACGTGTGAGTTTTAGACTTGACTCTGCTATGAAGCAGTACTGTGGCTTCGACCAGTTGTATCACCTTTGTAGCTCTCTGTGAGCCACTCTGACTATACAGGGCAACTATTGCAATGGCTCAGAGCTCAAGCTTAGGAGAACAACATGCATTGATGTAACTGAAACTAATTAAGAGCAAGTCTAGCCATGGTCAAAACATTGAGACAAACCAGAAGGCATGGGTTCATGGATGAAATGCTCATTTGATTAGTTGTTGTTTTGTTCAGAAACATTGCTCTAAGCTTAAACACTCTCATATAAGAACCCCCCTAAAACAGAGACAGATTATTTGCTAAATGCCAGTCTGCTTAATCTTTTTCTATTGTCACTTTAAATCAGATGGGCTTTCTATTTTTAACAAGTCTTTGTTTATTAAAACAAACTCCCAACATGTGATGTAAGGCATAAGATTTAGCAGTAGATTTTAAGGCCACTTTTAAGACAGCTTGGGTAGTATTGAGATGTTTGAAGATCATAATTAAAATTATACATTAAAAACAAAAAGATTTTCAGCTCTTCAACCGTCAAAACATTTGGCGTTCCTTTCTTTCCTGGGCCCCAAATAGCCATGTAATCATCACTCTGTGTTTTACATGTAATTCTGCAGCTAAGTACATCATTATTTAGACTCCACAGATTATATGGTAATCATGGATTTACTGTAAACCCAATTTAATTTCTACGGAATTACTGACTTTAAGGTTGCAAAACAATATTGTTTACAAGGCAGTATAATAGCACTCAGAATGAATGCTGATTAGAGCTAATAAAGAAAGGAATGCATAGCTCTCAGGACTAAGCCTAAATAGTTAAAGTGATCGATATGGTAATCAAGCGTTTTTAAGAGAATACCTGATGAATACCTACTGCAGTCTCCACACAATAAAACTAAAAATATGGACAAAAACCAAAAAAACATTAAAAAAATTCAAGAATAATTGCTATAATCATCTCACTTTTTTAAAAATTTGCTTAACTAATAACTAATAACTCTGATAATGCATTTGGGATTTCAATTTTTAACTAATAACCAAAATGTTAAATTATTGGATAGATTAGTCATAGATGCATCTCTTTGAAATCTAAATGGTGTATAGTCAATTCATTGCACATTGAAGCAATCCACTCCAGTGTTCTTGCCTGGAGAATCCCAGGGACGGGGGAGCCTGTTGGGCTGCCTTCTATGGGGTCGCATAGAGTCGGACACGACTGAAGCGCCTTAGCAGCAGCAGCATACTTTTCCCTGTAACCAGTTAAATGTGTCTGAATTAGATGTACAGGTGGGGATTTGCATAGATAAATGAATACTCCCCAATTCAACAAACTTTGAGGTGTAATGGACAAGAGGAAAGACATTGTTTAAAGTTCCTTGTGCTTATTGGTCATAATCTCTGGTGAATAAACTTTAATTGCTGAACAGAGGTGAGAAGTAGCCTAAGGTTTGGGTTCAGCCTTTTGATAGGCCTAGCTAGAGATGAGGTAGGAGGTGTAGGAGGAGCACTTATGCAAACATTGCGGTACAAACAGAATTTAGCACACTTCAGAGTAATCCAGATTGTAATTTAAAGAAATGAAGAAAGGTGGAAGTTTCCAAAAAAAAAAAAAAAAAAAAAGGAGGGGAGGAGATGCAATTCTATGATTTTGTTTTCCTAGTGATGGGAATTGTATTCAAAAAGTATCAAGCTATTGGGAAATGAAGTTTTTTTTTTTTTATTTAGTAAGGATTACATATGATAGAAAGAAGTTGCAAAGAGGTCAGGGGTGGAGAGGAGGAAGACAAGTCTCGTTTGGAAACAAATTTTCCTTCAGACTTTTCCACTCATCAGGCTAAAAGTGTTAGTCACTCAGTCATGTCCATCTCTTTGTGACCTCATGGATTTTAGCTCACCAGGCTCCTCTGTCCAGGGAATTCTCCCGGCAAGAATATTGGACTGGATTGCCATTCACCTTTCCAGCTTCCCTTCTCAGGAATCAAACCGGGTCTCCCGCATCGATGATAGATTCTTCACCATCTGAGCCACCAGGGAAGCCCAGCATCAGGCTAAAATGTCCCTGGAAATTCATGTCAACAATCCAGTTGACTCCAGATAGTGAATCAGTTCTAAACAAAAAGTTCCTTGAGGAGAAGCATTCTACTGTGTGTTATTTTTCCATGCATTCACTCAACCAATATTTAATAAGCTCCTCAGTTCAGTTCAGTTGCTCAGTCGTGTCCGACTGCAATCCCATGAATCGCAGCACGCCAGGCCTCCCTGTTCATCACCAGCTCCTGGAGTTCACCCAAACTCATGTCTATCGAGTTGGTGATGCCATCCAGCCATCTCATCCTCTGTCGTCCCCTTCTCCTCCTGCCTCCAATCCCTCCCAGCATCAGAGTCTTTTCCAATGAGTCTACTCTTTGCATGAGGTGGCCAAAGTACTGGAGCTTCAGCTTTAGCATCAGTCCCTCCAAAGAACACCGAGGACTTGTCTCCTTTAGGGTGGACTGGTTGCATCTCCTTGTAGTCCAAGGGACTCTCAAGAGTCTTCTCCAACACCACAGTTCAAAAGCTCAATTCTTTGGCGCTCAGCTTTCTTCACAGTCCAACTCTCACATCCATACATGACTACTGGAAAAAGCATAGCCTTGACTAGACGGACCTTAGTCGGCAAAGTAATGTCTCTGCTTTTGAATATACTATCTAGGTTGGTCATAACTTTCCTTCCAAGGAGTAAACGTCTTTTAATTTCATGGCTGCAGTCACCATCTGCAGTGATTTTGGAGCCCAAAAAATAAAGTCTGACACTGTTTCTGGATGGCAAACACTGTGCTAGATGCTGAGGATTTAAAAAGCAAAAGAGAGATGAGATTTTTCCTTTCTCAAAGCCTTCAGCCTCATAGAGAAGGTGGATAACCAACAAGTTATGTCCAAAAATTGTATATGTGTTGCTTTACTCATGATTCTTTTAGTTATAAGAGACAAAGACCAAATTCAAATTGGCCAAATCAAAGAGCATAAATGGCTCATAGATAAAAACAGGGGGTTCAGGATATATATTCTGCCTTGATCTCCCTCTCTCCACTTTTCTTCTGTAATGGTTCTGTACTCAGGCAGACTTTCTCCTGGGGTGACAAAATGGTTGCCAGTAGCTCCAGCCTTAGATTTATCTTCTTAGATAATTCTCTTACCCTCACAGAAATAATTTCTCTTCTACTGAAGTTTCACAGAAATCTTGGGCTTAATTTGTGTTGTTCAAAATTGGGTCACTCACCCATTTCTGAACTGGTCATTGGAGTTAATGCAATGCTCAAATCAGGAACCACCCTGAACTAGAGTGTGAGCAACTCCAATCAAATGTTATAACATGAACAAAGGAGGGATGTTTTCATAAGGTAAATTTGGATGAATTACTAGAAAAGGGTGGGAAAACTAGACAGGTAGAAATGATAGGGATCCAGCCAAAATCTCATGATGTTGAAATAACGGATGGCTCTTACCTCTTTCCTTCATGCACACAGGAGGTGTATTTTCGATGCTGGTTGTATCAAGTCATTCTAAAAGGTACTTTTGAGCATTTCTTGTGATCTGTGATTTAACTTTGTGTCAGCCTGGCTATGCTGATGGATGTCCAGATAGTTGATAAAACATTATTTCTGGGTGTGCCTATAAGGACATTTCTGCAAGAGATTAGTATCTGAATAAGAAGACTGAATGAATACTATCATTGCCTCTTGGAGGAGGTCATTGAGAAGACATGATGGCAGGTTGACCCAAGGGCTGGACCATGCAATGGGGGACTCTTACCACCTGCTCTATCCTTAGAATGTGCATCCCCTTGCCCTTCCTGAACACAAGAAGCTCCAAAGACTTAGCCTTGAGATGTATTCTTGAGACCATTTGGACTGTACATGTAACTGAATCCAGTTAAGGCCTCTATATAAATTTTTAAGATTCTGATGAGTGAGTGCCAAGATCTACTTATCTCACAGTCGCCCAAGTTAGCCTTATATACAAGTTCCCTTGCTTTTTAAAACTCCCACCTGTCACCCTGGAGTGGTCTTGCCGCTTCCTTCAGTCTTTCCTTGCTCTCCATGTATGGGGGCATTTTGCAAACCAGCACCCTCATCAATGTGGGTGGGCATCACCTAACCTATTGAAAGTGAAAGTATTAGTTGCTCGGTCATGTCTGACTCTTTGTGACCCCATGGATCATAGTCTGCCAATCTCCGCTGTCCTTGGGGTTCTTTAGGCAAGAATACTGGAGTGAGTTGCCATTCACTTCTCCAGGAGGGGTCTTCTTGACCAGGGATTGAGGGCCTGAATAAAACAAAAAGGCAGAGGTCAGGCAAATTTGCTCCTCTTCTTAAGGTGGGCATCCATCTTATCCTGCCCTGGGACACTGATTCTCTCTGCTCTCGGGCCTTTGAGTCTGGATCCAGACCATTGACCTCTGGTTCTCAGGCCTTTGGGTTTCAAGTAGAACTACACTCCACTGGATTTCCTGTGCCTCCATAATCGCCTGAGCCAATCTCTCCTAATAAATCTCCTTCTTTGTATCTATATGAATCCTCTTGGCTCTGTTTCTCTTCATGACTCTGGCTAACACATAGAATAGATTTGTGAGATACCAAAAGAAGAAAAGCCAAACGCTTGGAGTCTGTTTTAAACACAAAATATCAATATCACCTGCAACAATCTAAGAGTTCCAGCTTGTGTAAAGTGATGCATTACCGTTTAAATCCTTGAGTGCAAGTAAGGCATGGAGACATTATGCTTTACTCTAATAATTAAACTTAGCAACTGTTATTTGTCTAGTATGTCATGTTTTAAAAGCATTTTTGTGCCTAAAATCTCAGTTGATTTTAATGTGATCTCTGTCAGCTTACTGGGGGCTATATTTTCACGACCTGCCTTTTTTATATGAGACAGCTGACAGGAAGGGGCACACAAGTCCTCAGTGGAGCTGAACAGATCGAGGGGTGTGCAATCCTGACTGTTAATGTTTCCTCTTGTTTCAAGAAGGATCTGCTCCCAAAGCCTCCCAGCAGTGGACATTCTTAGATAGTCTGAAAGCGTAGCCAGAGTTTCCTGTCATAAAACGGTTCCTGTTTTTCTTTTAAAAGCTAATGTTAGCTTAAAAATACATGTTCAGTTTCAATTCAGTTGCTTATCATGTCTGACTCTTTGCGACCTCATGGACTACAGCACGTCAGGCCTCCCTGTCCATCACCAACTTCTGGAGTTTACCCAAACTCATGGCCATTGAGTCGGTTATGCCATCCAACCATCTCATCTTCTGTTGTCCCCTTCTCCTCCCGTCCTCAATCTTTCCCCAAATCAGGGTCATTTCAAATGAGTCAGCTCTTCCCATCAGGTGGCCAAAGTATTGGAGTTTCAGCTTCAATATCAGTCTTTCCAATGAACCCCCAGGACTGATCTCATTTAGGATGGACTGATTGGATCTCCTTGCAGTCCAAGGGACTCTCAAGAGTATTCTCCAACACCACAGTTCAAAAGCATCAATTCTTCAGCACTCAGCTTTCTTTATAGTCCAACTCTCACATCCATACATGACCAGAGGAAAAACCATAGCCTTGACTATATGGACCTTTGTTGGCAAAGCAATGTCTCTGCTTTTAATATGCTGTCTAGGTTGGTCATAACTTTCCTTCCAAGGAGTAAGCATCTATTAATTTCATGGCTACAATCACCATCTGCAGTGATTGTAGCCCCCAAAAATAAAGTCAGCAACTGTTTCTACTATTTCCCCATCTATTTGCCATGAAGTAATGGGACTGGACGCCATGATCTTAGTTTTCTGAATGTTGAGCTTTAAGCCAATGCTTACACTCTCCACTTTCACTTTCATCAAGAAGTTCTTTAGTTCTTCTTCACTTTCTGCCATTAGGGTGGTGTCATCTGCATATCTGAGGTTATTGATATTTCTCCCGGCAAGCTTGATTCCAGCTTGTGCTTCTTCCAGCCCAGGGTTTCTCATGATGTACTCTGTGTAGAAGTTAAATAAGCAGGGTGACAACATACAGCCTTGATGTACTCCTTTTCCTATTTGGAACCAGTTTGTTGTTCCATGTCCAGTTCTAACTGTTGCTTCCTGACCTGCATACAGATTTCTCAAGAGGTAGGTCAGGTGGTCTGGTATTCCTGTCTCTTTCAGAATTTTCCACAGTTTATTATGATCCACACAGTCAAAGGCTTTGGCATAGTCAATAAAGCAGAGATAGATGTTTTTCTGGAACTCTCTTGTTTTTTGATGATCCAGTGGATGTTGGAGATTTAATCTCTGGTTCCTCTGCCTTTTCTAAAACCAGCTTGAACATCAGGAAGTTCACAGTTCACGTATTGCTGAAGTCTGGCTTGGAGAATTTTGAGCATTTCTTTACTAGCGTGTGAGATGAGTGCAATTGTGCGGTAGTTTGAGCATTCTTTGGCACTGTCTTTCTTTGGGATTGAAATGAAAACTGACCATTTTCAGTCCTGTGGCCACTGCTGAGTTTTCCAAATTTGTTGGCATACTAAGTGCAGCACTTTCACAGCATCATCGTTCAGGATTTGAAATAGCTCAACTGAAATTCCATAACCTCCACTAGCTTTGTTCATAGAAATGCTTCCTAAGGCCCACTTGACTTCACATTCCAGGTGTCTGGCTCTAGGTGAGTGATCACACCATCGTGATCATCTAGATCATGAAGCTCTTTTTTATACAGTTCTTCTGTGTATTCTTGCCACCTCTTCTTAATATCTTCTGCTTCTGTTAGGTCCAGACCATTTCTGTCCTTTATTGGGCCCATCTTTGCATGAAATCTTCCCTTGATGTCTCTAATTTTCTTGAAGAGATTACCTCCACTAGCTTTGTTCATAGAAATGCTTCCTAAGGCCCACTTGACTTCACATTCCAGGATGTCTGGCTCTAGGTGAGTGATCACACCATCGTGATCATCTAGATCATGAAGCTCTTTTTTATACAGTTCTTCTGTGTATTCTTGCCACCTCTTCTTAATATCTTCTGCTTCTGTTAGGTCCAGACCATTTCTGTCCTTTATTGGGCCCATCTTTGCATGAAATCTTCCCTTGATGTCTCTAATTTTCTTGAAGAGATCTCTAGTCTTTTCCATTTATTGTTTTCCTCTATTTCTTTGCATTGATCACTGGGGAAGGCTTTCTTATGTCTCCTTGCTATTCTTTGGAACTCTGCATTTAATTGAGTATATCTTTCCTTTTTTCCTTTGCTTTTCACTTCTCTGCTTTTCACAGCTGTTTGTAAGGCCTCCTCAGACAGCCATTTTGCTTTTTTACATTTCTTTTTCTTGGGGATGGTCTTGACTCCTGTCTCCTGTACAATGCCATGAACCTCCGTTCATAGTTCATCAGGCACTCTTATCAGATCTAGGCCCTTAAATCTATTTCTCACTTCCACTGTATAATCGTAAGGGATTTGATTTAGGTCATACCTATATGGTCTCGTGATTTTCCCCACTTTCTTCCATTTAAGTCTGAATTTGGCAATAAGGAGTTCATGATCTAAGCCACAGTCAGTTCCCGGTCTTGTTTTTGCTGACTGTTTAGAGCACATGTTTAGTTTTTTTTTTTCCATAATGTATCTGTACTCCTTTTAATGCTGAAACCTTTTTGCCTCTAACTCTGACCTTGGCTAATTTGTGCCTGAGTGTCTCTAGTGCACTTTCTGCCATGAACTCACGCAGATTCACAAAACACAGCAGACAGGTGCAGGGATGTTGTGGTGACCTGTGATGTGATTTCTTGACTGGGGGTGGGGGCGGAGCAGGGATTGTCATTTTCAAACTTGAGGAATGTGTCTAACAGGGAAATCATTTTAGGTCACAAAGTAGTGCCACTCTCTTGAATGGCAGTAACAAGAGAATAATTCAAGTCCCTTCTCATCCTCAAAAGTCCTTGAAAAGGAAGCTCAAGCCCAGTGGGAAAATCTGTATTTAGCGAAGTTTCTGTTATTTTGTATGAAACATCCATATGCTTCTTTGTGTTGTTATCACATTTGCTCCCTTTCACAAAGAGATAAATCGCACAGTATGTTCTACAGGTTTCAAATTTGCTAAAAACAAACACAATTCACAGCTTTCCAGAATACTTTATTGTTTCATATCTTCCAGGACTTTGTATTCACTAAGTATCTTGCAGTTTATTCCTTAATCATCACAGAATCCTTGAAGCAGTTTGGCCTGATATATTGCTGGTTCTGCTTTATGGATGAAGAATCTAAAGGGAAATGATGTTCAAAGTTACATACAAGGACCCAAGTTAGAACCTGTAAGTCTCAGTTACAAGTATGTTCCGTTGACTCTGGTTTCCTTCCTGCATTTCAACCTTGGGTTTTCCATAACCTCTTTAAGTTAGGTCAAAAGGACAAGTCTGTGTCTGATTCTACCTGACCTGTGTTCTAATACTGTCACTCAGTAGTCTTGTGACAAAGGATATGTCATACAACTCAAAACAAGCCTCAATTTTCTTATCTGTAAAAGGGGGGGTGGTGGAAATTAAGCCTGTGTTTCAAGTTGTGATTATCTGTAATGAATGATCATGGTTGGAATTAAAAGTCAACATAATTTCTCCAATTTTCTTATTCTTCCTTGTGATAGAGCATAAACCCCTGGGGACACAGACTTCCACTTACAAACTGCTTTATAACAGTAAGTCTCAGTCTTAATTGCACTCAAGAATCATTTGGGCAACCTTTTGAAATTATCCATTTCTTTTTTGTTTGTTTGTTTTTTTTCACTGCAGATCAATTAAATAGAAATAAATAAGAGGTGGTCTAAAACATTATACTTTTAAAAATTTCCCCTGATAGATTCTATCATGCAGACTTCATATAAGGTGAATGATGACTTACAGAGGTGATTTTGACTTCCCTCTATTTTATATACTAGTTTTACGTACTTATAAACTCTGGCATTTTATTATTCAGTTCAGTTGTGTTGCTCAGTCATGTCCAACTCTTTGCAACCTCATGAATCGCAACACGCCAGGCCTCCCTGTCCATCACCAACTCCGGAGTTCACTCAAACTCATGTACATCCATGGTGATGTCATCCAGCCATCTCATCCTCTGTCGTCCCCTTTTCCTCCTGCCCCAATCCCA
>SJXQ01002833.1:106614-154707 GCA_006408695.1 Aepyceros melampus | reverse complement strand
AAAGTCTGACACTGTTTCTACTGTTTCCCCATCTATTTCCCATGAAGTGATGGGGCCAGATGCCATGATCTTCGTTTTCTGAATGTTGAGCTTTAAGTCAACTTTTTTACTCTCCTCTTTCACTTTCATCAAGAGACTTTTTAGTTCCTCTTCACTTTCTGCCATAAGGGTGGTGTCATCTGCATATCTGAGGTTATTGATATATCTCCTGGCAATCTTGATTCCAGCTTGTGTTTCTTCCAGTCCAGCATTTCTCATGATGTACTCTGCATATAAGTTAAATAAGCAGGGTCACAATATACAACCTTGATGTTCCCCTTTTCCTATTTGGAACCAGTCTGTTGTTCCATGTGCAGTTCTAACTGTTTTTTCCTGGCCTGCATACAGGTTTCTCAAGAGGCAGGTCAGGTGGTCTGGTATTCCCATCTCTTTCAGAATTTCCCACAGTTTATTGTGATCCACACAGTCAAAGGCTTTGGCATAGTCAATGAAGCAGAAATAGGTGTTTTTCTGGAACTCTCTTGCTTCTTTGATGATCCAGCAGATGTTAGCAATTTGATCTCTGGTTCCTCTGCTGTTTCTAAAACCAGCTGAACATCTGGAAGTTCACGGTTCATGTATTGTTGAAGCCTGGCTTGAAGAATTTTGAGCAGTTTATTATTAGCAATAGTAAATTATTTTGCACCTGATTGATAGGATAGTCTAACATGTCAACTCAGTTGGAACTGTTAATTCCTGGATAGGATAACTAATCCTGAATGGGGTTTGGGAAAGAATGGATGACGAGAAGGAGTTGATGCAAATTTAAGTACCTGGATGCGTGGGATGGAATTAATAGAGATGGGGAATGCAGCAAGAACATGATTTTGTTATGATGAAGCAGTGAACATCAGGCATAATCTGCTAGGGACTTTTGAACTATATTTAAGAATCAAGACCCTAAAATCTTCAGAGTATAGATATGAATCAGCACATAGCCTGAGTCTCCTTTATTTATTTAAGTCTATTCAGGAGAGTGCAGTAGTTAAGAGAGTAACTGGAGTCAGAGAGCCTGAATTTGAGTTCTGTCAATACAATTTCCTGGCTTTGTTACCCTGCACAATGACTTAACATTTCTGTGCCTCAATTTCTATATCTGTCAAATGGGGGAAATTATAATATCTGTTTCCTAGGTTACTTGGGAGAAGGCAATGGCACCCCGCTCCAGTACTCTTGCCTGGAAAACCCCATGGGTGAAGGAACCTGGGGTCACGAAGAGTCAGACACGACTGAGCAAATTCACTTTCACTTTTCACTTTCATGCGTTGGAGAAGGAAATGGCAACCCACTCCAGTGTTCTTGCCTGGAGAATCCCAGGGATGGGGAGCCTGGTGGGCTGCTGTCTATGGGGTTGCACAGAGTTGGACACAACTGAAGCGACTTAGCAGCAGCAGCAGGTTACTTGGAGGGGAAAAAATGAGCAAATTCTTTCAAGTGCTTAGAACAGTATATAATAAATAACTAGTTAGTGCTATAATTATTTACTTATTACATAGATATTTAGTGTTGATGGTGTGCTAGGTACTATACAAACAATGCTGAGCAAAGCACATTTATTTCCACCCTCATAGAGCTTAGAGAGGAATGATGAGATGTAAAATAAGAAATACTGACAGCAGTCATCATTGATTCTGAAGAGGGAAAAATGGGAGTCTGTATTACCATACAGGGAGTTTTCTGATGAGTTAATATGCTTAAATATATGCAAACAATTAATGTATATAAAGATGCATGTGTAGGGGGAGAGAAGTGCACATCATAAAGGTAGATGTATAAAGAAAATAGTCAAGGAAGCTAAAGACCAGAATGAGGCGAGAACTGCAAAACTTGCAAAAACAACTAATGGGGACATTTTCAGAGCAAAACAGGTGACGAAGTAAAATAAAAAACAAATACCCAAACCAGACAAAGATACCATAAGAAACAAAAACATAGACCAATATTCCTAATAAATAGAAATAGAAAAATCCTCAATGAAATATTAGGAAACTGAATTCAGCAATACATTAAAAGGATATTATTCCCCATGATTAAGAAATGCAAGTATAGTTCACATTAAAAAAGAAAAAAAGATCTATCAATGTAATGCACTGTGGAGGGAAGAAACAAACCCAATCATCTCAATAGACATGGAGAAGCACTTGAAAAAATTCAGACCCTTCATGATAAAAATACTTTAGCAAACTAAGAATGAAAAGTAATTTTCTTAGCATGATAAAGAGTATCTATGAAAAATCCACAGTTGACATCATACTTACCTCCTACTCAGTGGTGAAAGACTAAAAAGTTTTCCCCTAAGCTCAGAAATGACATCCTCCACTTGCTAGTTAACATTTCACTGGAAGTCCTAGCAAGGGCAGTAAGGCAGTAAAAAGAAATGAAAGACATTCAAATTGGAAAGGAGCAAGTAAAACTTTCTCTATTTCCAGATGAAATGATTCCATGTATGAAAACCCAAAGAAGCCACAAAAGAACTACTAGAGCCAATAAATGAATTTAGCAGAGTCCTAAGGTAGAATATCAACACACACAAAAACTTGGTTGCACTTCTTTACACTAGCAAGGAACAATTCAAAAAGGAAATTAACAAAATAATTTCATTTATCATTGCATCCAAAATAATAAAATACCTAGAAATAAATTTAATCAATAAAATGTAAAACTTACATGATGAGAACTATAAAACATTATTGAAAGAAATTAAACAAAGCCTAATTAAATGGAAAGACATCCCATGTTCATGGATTGAAAGACATACTATTTACTATATAAAGTGGCAATACTCCCCCAGACAATCTACAGATTCAGTGTATTTGCTATCAAAATTCCAGTGCCCCCCTTTTTTTGCCTAAAGGAGAAACCCAACTCTCATATTTAATCTGGAATTACAAGGAGTTCCAAATAGCCAAAACAATACTGAAGAAGAAAAAGTTTGAGGACTCACACTTCTCAATTTTAAAATTTACTGCAAAGCTGAAATAATATCATACTGACATATGGTAGATATTTGGACTGATGGAATACAATTATGAGTTGAGAAATTATCTATGGTCAATTTATCTTTGATATGGGTGCTCAGTTCAGTCCAGTCACTCAGTTGTGTCCGACTCTTTGTGACCCCATGGACTGCAGCACACCAGGCCTCCCTGTCCATCACCAACTCCCGGAGTTCACTCAAACTCATGTCCATCGAGTTGGTGATGCCATCCAGCCATCTCATCCTCTGTCGTTCCCTTCTCCTCCTGCCTTCAATCTTTCCCAGCATCAGAGTCTTTTCCAATGAGTCATTTCTTCACATCTGATATATGGGTGCTAAGGACATTCAATAGGGAGAAAATAGTCTCTTCAACAAATGGTCCAGGGACAGTTGGATAAGCATATAATAAAGAGTGAATTTAGAGCCTACTTCATTCCATTTGCAAAAAATCAACTCAGCATGGATCAACAGTGTAAGCGTGAGAGAGGGAAGGACTGGTGCCTGCTTGGATATAGATATTGCAAGTTAATAAGGAATGGTGAACAGCCAGGTTTCTTCAGTTGTAAAGTATAAGACCGACATTTTAAAAAGAGAAATGGAGGTCAGGTTGCTAAACTAGGTGATGATCCCAACAGAATTTCCCAGTAGATATTATATAGGCAGTTTATAAGAGGTGGCATATAGGAACTAACGTGGACCGCCTAAGCAGAGTTAACAAGTCAAACCATGATTTACATTTTGCAAGTAGTTTACCAGGCCAGAAAATTAGAGGAATGCTATAGATCTGCGAAAGCTAAATTTATCAAGGCATTAAAGAAGACTTATCTTTCTAATAAAGTGGAAAAAATATTTGATGTGGGATAATAGTAGGGTTAATTGCTGGTAGGATAATTGTTAATTTAATTGTTTGTTGAATATTCAAGGAGTGTTGATTAATGGATGGACACCAAACTTAAGGGAGACTTCAGTGATCATATTCTGGGGCTCTATTCTATTGCTTATTCCAATTCAACTTATAATTTAAGTTCTAAGAGTATAGGATTCTAGTAAAAGACCTCATTGAAAGAATAAAAAGAGTTTTTAGTTCAGATTTTAAAAACTAATCAGTGCAGTTACAAATGGGAAAGGTTTACTCGATAGCCTTTCTTGTGAGAATGCTTTCATTCCTCACATGTTCCATGAGTGTCCGCTGTTTGCCAGGCACTTTGCTAGCTGGTCAGCATGTAAAAATGTGTTTGCTCCAGGAATCTGCAGCAGACTAGCCACCACAGAGCCCTCCCTGAAATCTTAGTGGCTTGTCTCTTGCCCAAGTCCCATAACAATGTAGGTCAATAGAGACTCTTTCCAGCAGGCTCTCAGGGAGCGGGGCTTCACCCTCCCTAGAACCTCCAGTCTCCCTCCATCTGGCCAGCAGACAAAGGAGGAAAGAGCGTGTGGAGGATCATGCCCCCTCCTGCCTTCCCCATATCACTCTCTGTCACTTCTGACTACTAAGGAACCTGAGAAGTAGAGTCTTGCTGGTGCCTAGGAGGGAAAGTGAAAATCTGTTTGGGCAACAACTTGCCAATCGCTACCAAAGGGAAAGGACAGACACATAAAACAACACAGTAAATAAAACTGGTATTAGAAATACATACCAATTTTATTTACTGTGTTGTTTTCTGTTGGTGTGCTTTCCCCCAGGGGATCTTCCCGACCCAGGGATCGAGACCAAATCTCCTGCATTGGCAGGTGGGTTCTTTAACACTAGCACCACCTGAGAAGCCCCATTAGAGATATATAGAAGGTGCTTAACACACACACACATGGCACACACACACACACACACACACACAAGCACGCCCCATATACACACCAAAAAGCCATTGAAGCATCTTGGGCCACAGTAATCAGAGCAGATATCCCTAAGGGCATATCTTATAGGTGCCAGTGGTGAATCTCTGAGGACAGCTGTGAAATAGTAGATAGGGGTTAGCCACACAAAGAGGAGAGGGCATTAAAAGAGAGAAACTGAGAAACTACACACAAAGGAGAAAGACTGTGGAGGAACTCAGCCCAAGGGAACTGGCAGCCTGCCCGGGAGCGGACAGTGGTCCCCTTGGGTCTCCTGTAATTCTCGGCATTTGAAACAAACGGCTGCTTGAATAGGAAGGGGGCATACTCTTCTGTTCTACACTCCAGTTCACAGAGCTCCTTTGGGGACAGTCACCAGGAAGTGGTCCCTTTTTATGATGTGTCTTGTCTTGTAAAGTGTCGCGTAACTGCTCCCACAGCACTGCCCTGTGGGTGTCAGTGGCTGCTGTTCCACCAGCCAAAGCCTGGAAGGCTGCTTGACACAAACCCACCATTATGTTCTGTTGAGAACAGGGCTTCAGTTTCCACTCCCCAAAGAGAGGGAGTAGAGATATGAGCTCAGTTGAAAGCCATAGTATCTGTGAGAAAAGGACATCTCAAAGCGGGTAAATCTATACTTCAGGTCCACGATCTCTGATGACAGAAACTGAGATGAGACTACCCCCAAGCCCCTAGAGAACAAGCCAGGCCCGTGAAGCTCTACCCAGTTAGGACGGCCTGGGCAGCTCTGTCCCAGGCCTAGGAGTCTTGCTGGGAAGCACAAAACTGAAAGCCATTCCGCTATACTCACACCCTCAGACAAAAGGAGACCAAGCCTAGCGCTGTTTCCAAACCAGGGCGGTCTCGCTAGCAAGCAGTGCCACTGGCACAGTCTCCGCAGCTCTTGGCTTTGAGGTCATTTCTCGGTCCCCTGCTCTTAGCCCCTCAGATGTTTGCTGGATGGAAAGGAATTTTAAGAACAGATAGGAGCTAGGCAGCCTCAAAGTGGATGCTTAGACCTTAATTTCCAAATCCCACTAGTTCCCAAATGGAAAACCAAGGTCGCAGATGTTGAGGTGCATGCAGAACTTTCATGTCTCAAGGCCTGGAATGGTGGTTCTTGGCTCTATATCAAATAAAATATAAATGGTATTATTATACAGAATGGAGACCACAAGATTAGATGCTTAAAACAAAAATTAGACATCACATATGCAGACCTTATCAAGACCCATGGCCCCACTTTTTGTTCCTGTGCCCTGACAAAGGAGGCAGAGAGTAGTGGAAAAGGCATATATCTCAAGGTCAGGGGGATATATGTTCAAATCCAGGTCTTTTGAACTGTATGACTTTGGACAGGTGACTGAATTTCTCTCCGTTTTGATTTCCTGTCTACAAAATGGCAATGAGAATACCTACCTCATTGTAGCCCTGTGAATACTGATAAAACAGCTCTGCTTCAGGAATGGTATACCGTAACTCTCAATGAAAATTATTCTGCCCTTTTGTTTCTCCTTGTAAACCTTCAATATCCTCTAATGCATCAGTTGTAGGAAACTCTCAAATCTCTGTCTCTTGATGGCATCTCAGACTCAATAGATCCAAAAATGAGATTGTTTCCTTTACTTCTAAACCAGCTCTCTCTCTGAACATCCGTCTGTAAATGGTATCACCATTGTCTCAATTAATTAGACTCAGTTTTATTCTCCCTCTTCACTCACCAAGACCTGTCGATTTTCTTCTCTGGTGTCCGCAACAGCCTCATTACACCTTGTAAATCCATACTTTTAAAGTTATAGAAACATTACAAATGTCATAGGAGTCACCGAAGTGTTTAGAATAGAATCCTGACCTGGTGAAGTCAGTGTTTAAAGATTTCCTCTCCCCCCACCCGCCAGTGTGCTGCCTTTAGAGGTGTGACTGTGAACTGATAAAGAGATGAGAATCAGATTGAAAGAATCAAACAGAAACAAAGCCAGGCAAACGAGAAAATGATAACAAGGAGATTTTCTGTTTTAGTGGAAGTTGAGGGTCTGGATGGGCTTCGGACTTGTCAATCCAATGGTTCTGAGATATCTTTCTATAAAGTTGCACCCTACCCTTTGCTCTGAGCCTTTTGCCTACTGAGCTAAGGATCATTTATTTTCATCTGCCACCCCATTTAATATTTGAGAGTGCCAAAGTCCAGAGAATGAACAGGGCTTGCCCAAAGTTATCCAGCAGGCCAGTCAATGACACTTTATTTGTCCTGTGTGTCCTCTCCTTGGAGCTTTGCTCTCTGCAAGCCAATCTAAAATAAATCAAATGTCTTACACCTTAGTACTTTTTGAGTACAAATGCTGACCCACCAACATTAAAGCCCAAATTTATATAACCTATTTCCTCACCTGAATAAATTGTAGGACCTTAGCTGACATCCCTTGGAAGATTCTACTGGTTGTTTCTAAGAGAACCAAGGGAATAGTCAGCTTACATAAATGCAAAGACAGTTCCGCTCATGTCTGTGTTCAGTTCAGTTCAGTCGCTCATCGCGTCCGACTCTTGGCAACCCCATGAACCACAGCACTCCAAGCCTCCTTGCCCATCACCAACCCCTGGAGTCCGCCTAAACCCATGTCCATTGAGTCGGTGATGTCATCCAACCATCTCATCCTCTGTCATCCCCTTCTCCTCCTGCCCTCAGTCTTTCCCAGCATCAGGGTCTTTTCCAGTGACTCAACTCTTCGCATCAGGTAGCCAAAGTATTGGAGTTTAGCTTCAACATCAGTCCTACCAATGAATCCCCAGGACTGATCTCCTTTAGGATGGACTGGTTGGATCTCCTTGCAGTTCAAGGGACTCTCAAGAGTCTTCTCCAATACCCTAGTTCAAAAGTGTCAATACTTCAGCACTCAGCTTTCTTTATAGTCCAACTCTCACATCCATACATGACCACTGGAAAAACCATAGCCTTGACTAGATGGACCTTAGTTGACAAAGTAATGTCTCTGATTTTTAATATGCTGTCTAGGTTGGTCATAACTTTCTCCAAGGAGTAAGTGCCTTTTAATTTCATGGCTACAGTCACCATGTGCAGTGATTCTAGAGCCCAGAAAAATAAAGTCAGCCACTGTTTCTGCTGTTTCCCCATCTATTTTCCATGAAGTGATGGGACCAGATACCATGTCTGTGTTAGATTGTGTCAAACTGCCTGCCAGGCATTTCAGAGAATCAGGGACCTTGTGCCACTGCTGAGTGATGCCTTTCCTCCTGCTGGTTCCCAGGACTCAGAAATTCACTGCTGGTCTTCCCAAGCCTTTAGGTTGTGGTGGCTATGTGAAACCAACAGTGGCGTATGGATGGTGGGGAGAAATTCCCTTTTCCCAACTCAGTTTCAAATTAGCTTACCTAGCCATGAAGCAATACTACTTGTGCCTGAGGTCTTACACCTTTCCCAAGGGCTTTCAGTTTCTGGCCTGGTTCCTCCTCCTTTCCCAGTTGAAATAAATAAGCAATCTATCTACCAAATAAGCAAATGCCAGTTCCCTAGGAAGGACAGATACCATATGTCTCTTCTGTTGATATCACGGCTCCTCCATGCTCTTCAAAAAAAAAAAAAATTCAGGTCCACGATCTCTGATGACAGAAACTGAGATGAGACTACCCCCAAGCCCCTAGAGAACAAGCCAGGACCCGTGAAGCTCTACCCAGTTAGGACGGCCTGGGCAGCTCTGTCCCAGGCCTAGGAGTCTTGCTGGGAAGCACAAAACTGAAAGCCATTCCGCTATACTCACACCCTCAGACAAAAGGAGACCAAGCCTAGCGCTGTTTCCAAACCAGGGCGGTCTCGCTAGCAAGCAGTGCCACTGGCACAGTCTCCGCAGCTCTTGGCTTTGAGGTCATTTCTCGGTCCCCTGCTCTTAGCCCCTCAGATGTTTGCTGGATGGAAAGGAATTTTAAGAACAGATAGGAGCTAGGCAGCCTCAAAGTGGATGCTTAGACCTTAATTTCCAAATCCCACTAGTTCCCAAATGGAAAACCAAGGTCGCAGATGTTGAGGTGCATGCAGAACTTTCATGTCTCAAGGCCTGGAATGGTGGTTCTTGGCTCTATATCAAATAAAATATAAATGGTATTATTATACAGAATGGAGACCACAAGATTAGATGCTTAAAACAAAAATTAGACATCACATATGCAGACCTTATCAAGACCCATGGCCCCACTTTTTGTTCCTGTGCCCTGACAAAGGAGGCAGAGAGTAGTGGAAAAGGCATATATCTCAAGGTCAGGGGGATATATGTTCAAATCCAGGTCTTTTGAACTGTATGACTTTGGACAGGTGACTGAATTTCTCTCCGTTTTGATTTCCTGTCTACAAAATGGCAATGAGAATACCTACCTCATTGTAGCCCTGTGAATACTGATAAAACAGCTCTGCTTCAGGAATGGTATACCGTAACTCTCAATGAAAATTATTCTGCCCTTTTGTTTCTCCTTGTAAACCTTCAATATCCTCTAATGCATCAGTTGTAGGAAACTCTCAAATCTCTGTCTCTTGATGGCATCTCAGACTCAATAGATCCAAAAATGAGATTGTTTCCTTTACTTCTAAACCAGCTCTCTCTCTGAACATCCGTCTGTAAATGGTATCACCATTGTCTCAATTAATTAGACTCAGTTTTATTCTCCCTCTTCACTCACCAAGACCTGTTCGATTTTCTTCTCTGGTGTCCGCAACAGCCTCATTACACCTTGTAAATCCATACTTTTAAAGTTATAGAAACATTACAAATGTCATAGGAGTCACCGAAGTGTTTAGAATAGAATCCTGACCTGGTGAAGTCAGTGTTTAAAGATTTCCTCTCCCCCCACCCGCCAGTGTGCTGCCTTTAGAGGTGTGACTGTGAACTGATAAAGAGATGAGAATCAGATTGAAAGAATCAAACAGAAACAAAGCCAGGCAAACGAGAAAATGATAACAAGGAGATTTTCTGTTTTAGTGGAAGTTGAGGGTCTGGATGGGCTTCGGACTTGTCAATCCAATGGTTCTGAGATATCTTTCTATAAAGTTGCACCCTACCCTTTGCTCTGAGCCTTTTGCCTACTGAGCTAAGGATCATTTATTTTCATCTGCCACCCCATTTAATATTTGAGAGTGCCAAAGTCCAGAGAATGAACAGGGCTTGCCCAAAGTTATCCAGCAGGCCAGTCAATGACACTTTATTTGTCCTGTGTGTCCTCTCCTTGGAGCTTTGCTCTCTGCAAGCCAATCTAAAATAAATCAAATGTCTTACACCTTAGTACTTTTTGAGTACAAATGCTGACCCACCAACATTAAAGCCCAAATTTATATAACCTATTTCCTCACCTGAATAAATTGTAGGACCTTAGCTGACATCCCTTGGAAGATTCTACTGGTTGTTTCTAAGAGAACCAAGGGAATAGTCAGCTTACATAAATGCAAAGACAGTTCCGCTCATGTCTGTGTTCAGTTCAGTTCAGTCGCTCATCGCGTCCGACTCTTGGCAACCCCATGAACCACAGCACTCCAAGCCTCCTTGCCCATCACCAACCCCTGGAGTCCGCCTAAACCCATGTCCATTGAGTCGGTGATGTCATCCAACCATCTCATCCTCTGTCATCCCCTTCTCCTCCTGCCCTCAGTCTTTCCCAGCATCAGGGTCTTTTCCAGTGACTCAACTCTTCGCATCAGGTAGCCAAAGTATTGGAGTTTCAGCTTCAACATCAGTCCTACCAATGAATCCCCAGGACTGATCTCCTTTAGGATGGACTGGTTGGATCTCCTTGCAGTTCAAGGGACTCTCAAGAGTCTTCTCCAATACCCTAGTTCAAAAGTGTCAATACTTCAGCACTCAGCTTTCTTTATAGTCCAACTCTCACATCCATACATGACCACTGGAAAAACCATAGCCTTGACTAGATGGACCTTAGTTGACAAAGTAATGTCTCTGATTTTTAATATGCTGTCTAGGTTGGTCATAACTTTCTCCAAGGAGTAAGTGCCTTTTAATTTCATGGCTACAGTCACCATGTGCAGTGATTCTAGAGCCCAGAAAAATAAAGTCAGCCACTGTTTCTGCTGTTTCCCCATCTATTTTCCATGAAGTGATGGGACCAGATACCATGTCTGTGTTAGATTGTGTCAAACTGCCTGCCAGGCATTTCAGAGAATCAGGGACCTTGTGCCACTGCTGAGTGATGCCTTTCCTCCTGCTGGTTCCCAGGACTCAGAAATTCACTGCTGGTCTTCCCAAGCCTTTAGGTTGTGGTGGCTATGTGAAACCAACAGTGGCGTATGGATGGTGGGGAGAAATTCCCTTTTCCCAACTCAGTTTCAAATTAGCTTACCTAGCCATGAAGCAATACTACTTGTGCCTGAGGTCTTACACCTTTCCCAAGGGCTTTCAGTTTCTGGCCTGGTTCCTCCTCCTTTCCCAGTTGAAATAAATAAGCAATCTATCTACCAAATAAGCAAATGCCAGTTCCCTAGGAAGGACAGATACCATATGTCTCTTCTGTTGATATCACGGCTCCTCCATGCTCTTCAAAAAAAAAAAAAAACCAAAACAAAACAAAACAAAAAAACCCCACAAATCTTTGCGGGGTTTTTTCCAAAAATTTTTTCCAAATATGTACTTAGGCAGAGAGGTGTTCCCAAGTTGTTCTTGGTATGGTTTGTGATGCTTAGCTCCAACTCAGACAAAATTCCTATTCATCCTGCAAAACTTCTGTGTGAGAGCAAAGATGTGTATTTGTGGGCTAGTATTTGTCATTCTTTCTCAATACTTAGCCAAGTTCCTACCCTATATATATAGGAGAAGTTCAATGAAGACTGCCTTTTAGAAAAGGTTTCCTGGTGTCACGAACCTTCCAAAGACATGTCATTATCTTTGGTACTCTGATTCCATAGAGACCAATCATGTATACAATAGCCAAACTGTGAGCCTACACTTTGACCAAGAGATCTATATTTGAGGTCTGTTGGGATGGGAAATCATGTGTAGTAGCTGTTGTGTGATTTATAATAAGTATATATTTGGTCTTTGTCTTGTCCCCATTTCTGGCACAGAGTTCATAAGATCATTGGAATTTCCAGTGTTGAGAGTGATAAATTTACCTTTTGTTGATGAAGTAACTTCTAGATAGCACCTAAGCAAGGGAGCTGATGGTCCCTGTGTGTGTATGTGCTAAGTCACTTCAGTTGTGTCTGACTCTTTGTGACCCTATGGACTGTATCCTGCCAGGCTTCTCTGTCTACTGGATTCTCCAGGCAGGAATACTGGAGGAGGTTACCATCCTCCTCCAGGGGATCTTCCTGAGCCAGGGATTGAACATGTGTCCCTTATATCTTCTGCCTTGGCAGGTGGGTTCTTTACCAGTAGCACCTCTTGGGAAGCCCCAACCATATGATTAGAGGATTGGAACCTTCTCTTCCTATGTCCTGACCTCCAGGAAGAGGAGAGAGGCTGGAGATGGAGTTCCATCAACCAATGGCCTGTAGATTAATCAACCATGCTTATGGTTGCAAGTGGACTTGGAACTAGCATTCTGAATTGGAGAGTGTCACTGGAACCTCCAATTTGTAGCTGGTCAGTCAGAAGCACAGGTAACAATCTGGGCTTGAAACTAACATCTAAAGTGTGTGTGTGTGTGTGTGTGTGTGTGTGTGTAGGGAGGGCAGTCCTGTGGGACTCAGCCCTTACGCTGTGGGATCTGATGCTCTCTCTGGGTCAGTAACATTATAACTGAGTTGAATTATAGGACACCAGCTGGTGGGCCAAGAATTGCTTGTTGGTGTGGGGAATTCCCTCCCCAGCGCGGGTTAGAATTGGGATCTGAGCAATTTTAGGTGTGTCCCTTAATACTCGGCTCAGGCAGTACTTCCTCCAGGAAGCCTGTCCTGATCTCCCAGTATAAATTAGGTGGCCTCCACAGCATTGCACTGCAGCTTTAACTTGTCTTCATCATAGTCCTTACAATTCTGTGCCATGATTGTTACTTAATTACATATTATCTTCCTCTGGACTATGAGCCTTGTGGGTAAGAAAAGAGTCTACTTGCCTTTGTTAATTTAGAGTCTAATATGAGACTTGCCACTTGAGGAATTTGATGGCTTTCCATTGCTATTATAAAAAATTAAAATTAAAACACTCAACATGGATTATAAATTCCCTACCCTCTTTATCCCTGTCTGCTTCACCAACTTTATCTTTCTCTGCTCATTTTTCAAAACTCAAGTAGAGCAGCTTCTTTCAGTTCATTTGATTATGGTCCCTCATTCCAGCAGAAGGGAGTTTTCCCATTTTGGCCTCCATCATCTAAGATCTCAGCTCATATTGCAGTTTCCCAGGAAAGCCTTATTGAATGCCCCTCATTCCAACCTAGACAACCACCATTGCTTCTGATCTCCCTTCATTCCTGGTCCAAATTAGGTTCCTTTGTTACAAGAGCTCACAGAACCATGTTCTGTTCCCTTTCATCACTCAGTTTGTGCTTCTGCATTCCACAGGTAGGCTTTAATGCTAAGTTCTCCTCTCCTTCCTATCATTCAATTTTAATTCCCCCAAAAGAGAGTATTCTCAGTACATATATTCCAAGTGATCAGCACCGTGCCTGGGTGTATAGAATGCGCCATGTTAGTACCATGCAGTGGAAGCAATGTTTGATGAATGAGTGAATGAATGAATTAGTAAATTCAGATTAAGTATATTAAGCCTTTAAAGGCAGAAAGCGGAGTTAGAGTTCAAAATACAGTGAATTTTATCCTATCATTTCACTAAATCCAGATAACTGACCTTTGATGAGCACCAAAAGCAAATTTGCTTAGTTATTACAGGTTCACCATGAAAACATTTATGAAATGTATTTTCTAGAATGGAAAATAAAACTCAGGTTAATTTTTTAATTAATAGCATGACTAAGGCAAAGACCTAATATAGTTATTATCTATATATAAATGTATTCAAAAAGTGCACAGATAGAATTAATGGTGTGTTCATGATTTGCAAATGCTGCCTACGGATACACGCAGATAATATGAAAGAACATTTAATTGGATATAATTTAACTACTAAGATACTTAAAGTAATGATACTTTTAAGAATAAAATCACAGAGGAATCTGAGGAGCCAATTCAAAGAACATACAACTCAGTGATTATACTGGCAGAACTAATGCTTATAATTAAAATAGAATACTAGTATTTTATATAACAAAGACCCCTATTATCTGAAGGAAGCTCATAATTTGGCAGAAAGAACAACATAAATTTCAGTGTCAGAAAAACCCAGGTTCGAATCCTGATTCCACTACTCACTGGCTGTATGAATTTGAGCAAGACAGCTATATTGGCTTCTTTTCTTTTCTTTGAAATTTAAAGGTCTCCCTCTGCTTCTAGGATTTTGCCTTTGTTCTTTCACTGCCCTTATGCATGGCTGGCTCCTCCTCATCTTTCAGATTTCAAAGTTCTTTGCAAGGAGAGGCTGATTTTGGCCATGTTCCTTGGGCAGCAGGTTCTGATGCACAGGTGTGCGTAAAGAAAGTTGATTGGGAACACCCTTAGGAAGAATACCTGGAACGGGCTTGAGGGAAGCCAAATCGGACAGAGAGAGAAGCTGAGCTGTGGTGCAGTCATGGAAGAAGCCTCAGCCAAGCCCACTGGGAGTTCTGGAGCTGGGAATGGCACTTCACAATTGCACTGTATCGAGGCAAGGAGGCACCCTCCCATCAATCAGGCATTGCATGTAGGCTGTTTCTGGGCAGGCATAGTAATGTATGAGGGGCTGAGGACAGTTCCTAGAGGGCCTCAGCTGTGAGCCTATCATGGCAAATGTTCCTGCAACTGAGGGGATTACAGAGGGCTCAGGTCAAGGAGGGAGGGTCAAAGCATTCTTTAAACAGTCTTGCCTAACCATGCCCGATTGATTAGCTTACCACCTTTGCACACTGCTTTCTATGAACCACCCTGTCCACTTCATTTCTATTTCATCATACATTTTAAAATTAATGTGTCCTTTTGTTCATTACTCACATTCTCCACATGGGTAAATACATTATCTGTCATAGAACAATGTGTAGTTGACAGTTCTGGTTGAAAAAAAAATGAACATGTGAACGCATGATGCAGGTTGATAACATAAACTCTACATCACTTGCTGTGGCAATTAGGGTGCCCCAAGTTTCTACATAGAGTGAGGAGTCATTTTATAAAGGAGGTAAGTCTGCAGTATTATGAAAAAGTAAAAGAACATTAAAATCCCATCCTCATTCTGAAAGTAGAAACAGAATGGGATCTCAAATTGTAATATCAGGTGCATTATAATTTTCAACCAACATTTTTAAAGAAAAAAATTACATGTTTTACTCTAATTGTTAAAGAAATCGATGTTTATTGTGGAAAATGTGTAGAATGCAAGCTATAAATAAGAAAATTATTCATCTATAGCCCAAATACAGAGAAATGATGGCCAATGTTAGCATATTCTAGTATGTTCCTTCTCAGTTTTTCTCTGTATTTTCTATATAATTGAGATCATACTACTACTTAGTGTTCTATCTTTCACTTTTTTTCCCTCAACATTATAAGTTTCTGAGGTCATTGAAATCCCTTGGGGACCTTCTTTTAAAAGGTCTGTTCTTACAGTTGCAACATTATTATTTAATCATACCACCATGACTGGATAATTAGATTGTTTTCAATTTTTGTGTGATTATAAACAATTCCAAGTAAACCTTTTTTAATAACAAGATTTATTAAAGATTATTCTGTTACATGCTCAGATGATTTAATTTGCTAATCACATGCCTCATTTGTCAGTTAGATCAAATCATTCCTTTTCATTAAGGTCTTTTACCAGAAATATAGAGTAGAACCAATCACTAAGCTAAGAGTAAGAAATCCTGGGTTCTATCCAAGGTTGGAATGATGCAGCCTTGGGAAAGCAATATGCTTTTCACACTGGGCCTCAGTTTCTTTGCTTGTAAAATGGAATGGTTGGGCCAGATCATCTTTAAAATCCCTTTTAGCTCTAGTATCTTTTCCTATTATGACTGCTTCTTGCCTCTCTTCAAGAAACAGCTTCATGGGCTCAATTTCAGGCCTCTTTAACATTTCGAATTACCTACAAATCTTTTCTGATTTCCTGTATTTCTGATTTAATTTCCTTCCTTTTATCCAATTTTGGCTATTCCTTAATCTTCTTATCTAGGTCTTACTTTTGTTCCATCTTTCACTGCCATCCATTAAGCTGAGATGAACCCTCTCTTCTTGATCTTTTACCCACTCAGTACATGATTTTTCTTTAAATCCTTTCTCAACACTTAATTTTTATCCTGCTAATCCTTTTGCTGCTCAGTATTCACAAAGATTGCTCAGCCCTCTACTTTTTCTTTTTTTCTGCAAAAATAAATGAAAATAAAAAGTTGGGTAAAATAATGAAAGAAAGTGAAGTTAAACCCAGTAACATTATACAGCACACATCATGGGTTTCAGTATATTATCTATAACAATCTATATGTAGCGTGGGGTTTAGTGGGGAGGGTGAAGGAAGGGGGCAGCATGTGCTAAAGGCTGGCTGTAAGGCCAAAGGACATTTCAGTCAGCAAGGTTAGTGAGGGACCATATGCTGAATTACTCTTTTTTTTTAATTTTTTTATTTATTTATTTTTCTTTAATTAATTTTTATTTTTTTAGTTTGTTTTGCTTTACAATACTGTATTCATTTTGCTACACATCAATATGATTCAGCCACGAGTGTACATGAACTCCCAATCCCGACCCCCACCTCCCCCTTCCCGCCCCACACCCTCTCTCTGGATTATCCCCGTGCATCAGTCCCAAGGATCCTAAATCCTGCATCAAACCTGGACTGGCGATTCGTTTCACTTATGATATCACACATGTTACACGGCCACTCTGCCAACCCATCCCACCCTCTCCCTCTCCACAGAGTCCAAAAGGCCGTTCTATACATCTGTGTTGAATTACTCTTAATCTTATAATAAAAATGATGATAGTAATTAGTAATTGATAATATTTTAAGTTGCTTTTCATGTTATAGACATTATACTAAGCACATTGACATGCCATGTCTCCTTAAATCTTCAGAAACTCCAGTGAGGTAGCAATTATTACCCCTGATCTGTCAATAGGGAAGCTGATGTATTGAAATAATTTTTTCTGTATTATAACAAACAAATTTATAAGCATATATCAAATCCCTAGAAAGTGTTCAGTGTAATGACAGGCATGTGTTATATAATGTGTCAGTTAGAATGTAGCAAATATTTTAAATTGGGTTTGCCCCAAATTCAGAACCTGAGACAAGAACTTTGAAATCAGAAGGGAAGGAGTGAGGAAAGAGAGAGAGGGAAGGAGGGCATGCTCTGGAGGCCACTGCTACAGGTTCCTGGGGAGTGGAATCTGCCTCAGTACCTCCAGATCAACCCCTGGAATTGTGGAGATGGATGTCCTCCCTTTGTTACACTATCCTTTCTGCAAGTAGGGTTTCAGAAAAATACTTTGGGAACTGTTGATAGGCAAGGTATAACAAACTAAAAGAATGACTCAATCAAATAAATTTAAGAAACACTACAGGAAAATAGGAAAGGAAAAATGAGGGACTTACTGCCTCCTCTAACCTTTTCCTTCATTATCCCATTCTATCTTCCCCACAAGGATAAGAAATGCCCAGCATTTCCATTTTATGGGTGAAGACTTGGGGGCTCAGAGAAATTATGTAACCAGGATAGGATACCCACACATAGGGAAAGAATAGGTACTGGAACTGACCCCTGCCTGGCCTGAGCATCCATCCTCTGTTCTGAATACCCCCTTGCCTACAGGAGTTAGTGCCTGATGTTATTTTCTTGTGGGGAAAGGTCACTCCTTGCTCTCTTATGAGCTGTCAAGATACCTGTCTGCTTAGCCATAGGACTCAAGCAGTTTGTTGAAGGTCTGCCCTGCTGGCAGCTGTTTAGGTCCCACTGGAGCTGAGATGTGTTTGTCAACATTAAACCCATAGGCCAGTTTTTGTGAAAAATAGTTTGTGGAAATTGTCCCAGATGTGTACGCTGCACACCAACCCTCTGCACTCCTGCCGTGCTGGTTGTCCCCATCGGTGGCTCCTCCCTTCTTTCTGGGATAGTCATCTGTCAGATACTGCATCCTACCAAGTTGGTGTTTTCCAAAAACCCAAAGGGAAAGGAAGTTCTTAGTAAATAAGGGTAAAGTATGTCATATTTCTTTCAAACTAGCTTCCATGTGAAAATCTACCTGATTTACTTTCATTCCTAGATGTAGAGAGGCATGAGTGTTTCACAGCTGCTACTCAGATGGTCCAGAAATACTATATGGGGCCATAATTTAAGTTTCTCCTTGACCAAAGTTTGAACTGTGTTGGCTGACCAGAAAACCCCAAATAAACTTGAATTTCACTCTCTTCTCTTCAGGGGAGCATAGGCTTCAGAGAAAGATAAGCATATTTCAAATCCAGCTCTTTCTTAAACCAGCTGTGTAACTTTGGGCATGTTAATCAAGCTCTCTAGTCTGTCTGCATAAAATGGGCATACAGTAGTAATGGTCAGAATTACCTGATGGGATTTCTTTCTGAACATGAAAGAAGCAACGCGTAAGGCATTTAGCAAATGTCCTGTCACCAGTAGGCACTCAAATTTTAGCTTCCATTCTGTCCCCTCCAACCCCTCTCCCCTTATCCTAATAAAATTAGCAATGGACTGAGAAAGGTGTGTGTTTGTAGACAATAACAATCAACGCTTCTAGATTTTTTCACAGTTTCACAGTTGTGACTGCAGTTAGCATGGAGCTCCCAGATTAAGGAATGAAGCAAAACTCCAACTCAGACACTCAGATACTGTTTGTTACTGGGAGAGAACTCTGTATCTTATTAAATACCAACTACTGTGCTATTCTCTCCAGAAAATGATTGGTTGAATTAGGTGTCCAGGGAGTTAGAATTGAATAGAGCCAGAAAACAGCTGTGTCTCGATGGAGGCAGCAAGCTTCTAGCTCTTGCTGATTCATTTCTCTGGCATTTTTTACTTAAGAGAACCATCCATAATTCATGGCTGCAAGACTGTATAGAAGGCAAATCACCCAAACTGGGAGCATTACAAGCATCACACATTGACTTTTCCAATTCTGGGAAGTGCATGATGAGCTACCTATGATTTTTGTAGCAGGAACTTGAGAGAAAAAGAAATACAGTTACTGACACAAAGAAATGTGAAAAATGACTGATTTTCTTTCCTAGTAGGCTTTCACCATCCTTCCAATAAGACTTAATTATGATTAATTAATTCTACAAGCATTTGTTAAACATCTACTGTGTGGCTAGGCACAAGCTGAAGTACTGGGTATTCAGAAGGGAGCTAGATTGCCTTGATCCCTGCCCTTCATGGAGTCTGCAGCCTAGTGGATCCAATAAACATGTCATTAAATAAATAAATATGTATTTTCAATTAGATGAAAGTGCTGTGAAGCTGGAACACAGTGGAGACCTGATTAGAGGTGCCAGCAGCCACTAAATGGAGCCTATGACACGAGGAGCCAGCCACGAAAACGCTAAGAGCATGCTAAGTGTGCACGACTCTGCAAACTGTCAGCTATGCCAAGTCTTTGGAGGCCAAAACTTGGTTTTCTCTGGAAGTTAAGAGGAAGCCATGTGACTAAAGCAAAGCTAGCAAGGATAGATGGCATGAATGGGAAGCTGGAGATGGAATCCGGAGCTCATTGGCCATGCACAGAATGAGGCTTTTATTGTGAGGTTAATATGAAACCATTTTAAGGTTTGACTCAGGGGAATGGCATAATCAGATTTACAATTTCAAAAGATCACCCTGGTGACTTGATGGGAGAAACATTTGTGTAGAAAGGACACAAGATTTGTAACCAGTTAGCAGGCTTATTGGGGAGAAGGCAATGGCACCTCACTCAAGTACTCTTGCCTGGAAAATCCCTTGGGCAGAGGAGCCTGGTGGGCTGCAGTCCATGGGTCGCTAAGAGTCGGACACGACTGAGCAACTTCACTTTCGCTTTTCACTTTCATGCATTGGAGAAGGAAATGGCAACCCACTCCAGTGTTCTTGCCTGGAGAATCCCAGGGACGGGGAGCCTGGTGGGCTGCCATCTATGGGGTCGCACACAGAGTTGGACATGACTGAAGCAACTTAGCAGCAGCAGTGGGCTTATTGACATTCTAGCCATGGAATGATGGTATGGAGGGAAGGCAGGAAAGGAATGCTGAGGCAGGTGGAGAGAAGTAGAACAGGAGATGCTCACTGGAGGTAGAATTGAGTTGGGTGGTTTGAGAATGACAAAGAGGAGAATCAAGGATAATTAATTTTGGAATGGTTCAAGGGAATGGGAGTGTGTTGGCACCATTTACCACCTTGGGAAAGACTACATAAGTAGCAAAAGGATCTTCCAGACTTTCTCTTGGCCCCTTGAGAACTCTGTACCTATATTTGTTAGGTATAAACCACACTATGCCTTGGTTTATTTTCTACCTAATTGCTTTCTCTGTCAGCTTGTTCATCCCATTGGGTAAGAAGCATAGGGTTGAGAACATAGAGTCAGATCTGTGCACTATCAGTCATTCGCTGTGTGACCTTGAGCAGGTTACTTAACCTCAGAGTCTAGGTTTCCTCCTTTGTCATTAGGCTCTAATAACACCTCTCTCAAGGGTTGGTAAATGTTTCTTTTTCAAACAAAATTATTACGATACAATAAAATTGCACTTTTAGGTAACTATCAAACAAAAAGATAACATACATCAGAGAGGAATAAAATTCCATTGGTGTTTCGCTTTTTATTTTTTTCAGTAGGGCCCTTTCTTCAGCTGGAAAATTTGGAAATTGCAATGGCATGTTATCCAAGGATATAATCAGTGTATAAACCCAAGATGGGTTCAACCATATCACTTCAGCAGAGGAGACAGACATAGTCTGTCGAAAAGTTCCTGTGAATTTGATGGGATTTGTAGCCCTACATCACCCATGGGCTCAGGCTGTCAGCAACCAGAGAAAATCAATAAAGACTCCTTACTTGTGCTCAGAATTGCAGGACATGTTTGATGTGCTACCAGCCACCTGGCCTGAACCACATTCTGGCAGATTGTGATCATGTCATCGCACTGTTCTAGATCGATCAAAATCCGTCTTTTGGAGGTAGGCAACATAGTTTGTGTAGCATTTATTTCTGAAAGCAAATAAGTCACTGAACACTGATTCTGAGAGTTACTCTTTTTAACAACTAGTAAAAGTTTCTATTTACTATATTACCTTCTTGGAAAATGACAATCAGCCTCAACTTATTAATGACTCAGATAAGTCTTGTAATAAACCTTTTGACAATGTTTAATTCAGCATTTGCCAAGCTAGTGTGATCAGGCAACTTCTAGTTTCTTTGGGGAAATGCTTAACTGACACACCTGGGCGCACTTTGGAACCCTCTGGTTTACTTATAAGTGGACCTTACTTATTGTTTATATGATCTTGGTCAAGTGACTTAGTTTTCTTAGGCTTTCTTATAAATTGGGAATAATAATATAGGAGGACTAACTTAATTTAATGAAATAATTTATGGAGGAAGCATCTTCATAATGGCCACACATAGAAGAGGCACACAGGAGCTCAACCAACACTGATTCATTCTTTTCTACTTTCCTGCCCTTCCTTGTTCCTCTGTTAAAAGGTAAAGTGAAAGTGAAAGTGAAGTCGCTCAGTCATGTCTGACTCTTAGCGACCCCGTGGACTGTAGCCCACCAGGCTCCTCCCTCCATGGGATTCTCCAGGCAAAAGTACTGGAGTGGGTTGCCATTTCCTTCTCCAGGGGATCTTCCCCATGCAGGGATCGATCCACGCAGGGATCAAACCCAGGTTCCCTGCATTCCAGGCAGACACTTTAACCTCTGAGCCACCAGGGAAGCCCAACTCTCATGCAAAGAATGTAATCTATAGAAAATAAAATTTCTAAAGCCTAACTATTGGAAAAATAAGAAACTTAGAAACTTATGGTACACTTTTCCAGCATGCCAGGACATGAAGGATGCAGATGAAATGGAAAATGAGAGTGGACTGAAAAATGTGAACCACCCTTGAATGTGTTACTTTAATCAAGTTTTCAGCACACAAAAAATTTTAGTCTGTAGATATTCTTTAAAGTAGGAATTTTGCCAATTTTCTGCTTTTTTTAATTGAAAAGAATCTTATAAATTTAGAAATTCTTAAACTAAATATACAAATATGAACTTTACAGGGTCCTGGATTAAGATTCATTTGAACTTGAACTTTTAAGCATTTTACAGACAGTCCACTTATTAGCGCGATGAGTTATTGCCGAGGTTCCCAGTGTTTACAATTTAAATTTCCAAACCTTGTTTTATTGTTTGATACACATCCCACTTTTAGAAGTGAAATAATATATGCATATTTTGGAAATTTTGAGTCTAAATGTGTTTAAACCATATGAAAAAACCAGATACTTGGTATCAGTTGGGGTCATTTCTCCTTAAGATGTGTGTATGTGTGTCTGTGTGTGTGTTCAGCAGTGTCTGACTCTTTGTGATTCCATGGACTGTAGCCCACCAGGCTCCCCTGTCCATGGGATTCTCCATGCAAGAATACTGGAGTGGGCTACAGTTTCCTTCTCCAGGGGATCTTGCCAACCCGGGAACCAAATGCACATCTCTTTAGTTTTCTGTATTGACAGGCAGATTCTTTACCACCGAGCCACCTGTAAAGCCCTTCTTAAGATCTCAATAAGATCAATTCACAATGCAGTCTGCATCCTGTGGAAGACTTAGTACCATCAGTAAGTGTGTTTGTGAATCCTCAACAGGCTTTATTTACATTTCATGGCCACTTGTAGCTCCAAGTCATGCTTCTTTTGCTGACATGGTTGAGTTACGCATTTTCTTTTCATTCCAAATGAGCTGTCCCCCAGACTCATGGCATCAACCCAGATGTAAAACTCTGTCCCTTTACTTGATGTCCAAACAGAAACAATAAATATACATGTGTGCATGCACACACACACACACACACACACACACACACCACAAGTTCATTATGAGGATTTTATGGGCATAAAATAATATTTAAGGAAAAGAAGGAGATTTACATTTCAGAAACATAAGCAATATAAACATTAAATAGTCACCATTCCTTTTTCAAAATCTTGTGGCCATTTCTGCAATACAGAGCTTCAGGATCCCTCCCTGTGGCTAAACTCTGACCTCACACTTTACTTTCTGATTTTCTCTATTACCACTTCCTGAGGAACTGAGGAGGGAAAAAAAAATCCCCCTGCCTCCAAAATAACCCAATATTAGGTGATGTCCTTATTGTTCAGGCAATCAATAAATCTCTACTGCCCTTTGTCCTACTTAAGGGGCCCATGTGAAAAGCAGCTTCAAGTGGAAATCAACCCCATGATTGTACCATCTGTCCCCTAGACGTTCATTTTCAACTTGGGTTTCATATTCAAACCCCTTGTCTATGACATGTCAACATGTTTGTACCAAGGGACAGTTCTTAGTTTGGAGGATAACTATTTAAATAAATAGTTTAAATAAATATTTAACATGTCACCCAGGGCCCTTCACATTGAATTTTGTAGGAGCAACATAGACTAATATTTTAAGCTGTACTTGTGCTAAGTCGCTTCAGTTGTGTCTGACTCTTTGCGACCCTGTGGACTGTAGCCTGCCAGGCTCCTCTGTCCATGGTATTTCCCAGGCAAGAATGCTGGAGTGGGTTGCCATTTCCTCCTCCAAGGGATCTTCCTGACTCAGGGAGCAAACTTGTGGCTTCTGCAGCTCCTGCATCACAGGCAGATTTTTTACTGCTGAGCCACTAGAGAGGCCCATATGTCAGGCTGGACAATCCTAAATTTACTTTTCCAGCCTATTGAACGTCTATACAATTATTTTTATAGGATATAGACACAGTTGGAAACAATTATATCCATATATATAAACATATGTATGTATATGAATCATCAGTAGATGTGATAAATACTAAAATGCAAACCATCATTATTTAGTTTTGTCACATCATTTTTTTAAATTTATATTTTATTATACAAATTTATTCATTTGGCATCAAAAGGGAAATGAGGGGTGTATTATAGTCAAGTAATTAATGTTCCTCTTTCATAAGAAGTGACAAAATTTTATTAAAACACTCTCAAATTATTTCTGAAGTACGTATGTCTGTCATAAATACACTCATATTACAGTAATTTGGGATAAAAGCAAGGGGAGATGGGGCAGGGAGACATACCATTGGAGGAATTTTATAGAGCATCATTATTCAAAATTGGAGTTGGAAAGTCAATTTGAGGAATCTCTACCAATAATGAAATAGAATGGAATAGAGAATAGCAGAAAAAAGTATATTACATATTATATGATCAATTACTTTCCTGTGAAGTTTAGTTTGTTAGATGTTTATGTGCATGTGTGTTTATGTGTGTGCCCTTGGATGCAATGTAAAATATTTTTTTATCATGGGTTACAGTCAAAGACATTTGAAAGTCATTAGTATGGAGGCCAAGCTGCACTGGGGCAGCATATGAGTGTGGTCACCACAATACAGAGCCTGGTCCTACCCCCTGCAGGTAAGAATTGGAATTTTCTTTGTACATTGAACCTTAATACTATTTTCTTAAAAAAAAAAGTCTAAGGTCAAGCTCAAGTTGAGAGTTGTATGAATCAGACCTGATATCTCTCTCTTGGGCCAGCCAAAATGGGCTTTGAAATTGGACCACGGGGTTCAAATCTTGGCTCCATCACTTACTAGTAGGACACCTTGGGCAGAGTACTTAACTCTCCAACTCTTGGGTTCCTCGCCTGTAAAGTGGAGTTAATAATAGTATTTTTTATTTCCAAAGATTACTGTGAGGGATATATGAGATTGTTTATCAACATTTTTGCTATAAAGTCTTCATATAGTAAGCTATGTTAACTATGATAATTATTTTACCTTCCACAGCCAATTATATTCAGTATGAGCATTGGCCCTTACTGTATATATTATGTGTCTGTGTGTGTGTATAGAGTAAGGGGATAGTGATCTTATGATAGAAAAAGTCATAAAATTACCAGAAAACCACTGACTTGCTATATTGTTTTGGCATTGTCTTTCTATAACCCATATTCTGCCTTCAAGTACTGTGATCTCTAGTCAGGAGACCCAGAGTAGATGGATACTGGAAAAAAGAAAATAGAGGCTATACATAAGAGTTTTAACCTCTTACATATTATAATCTGTCCATGAAATGTGTGAAATCAAAGGATCAATGAAAAACAACCTGCATATTCTTTCTGCTCGGGATAGACTGTTTGAAAAAAATAAGTACATATGTGCTTTGACAATCATCTTAGGAGGATATGTGTGTTCTTTCCTGTTGCCTATTGCAACTTTGGCATCCAGTGCAGTCAGGGAGAGCCATGTTGAAACTAACCTCAGCGAATAAAGTGTACTTCCTCTCATGCTGACTATAGTTAAGATTCAGTTCAGTTCAATCGCTCAGTTGTGTCCGACTCTTTGCGACCCCATGAATCACAGCACGCCAGGCCTCCCCGTCCATCACGAACTCCTGGAGTTCACTCAGACTCACGTCCATTGAGTCCATGATGCCATCCAGCCGTCTCATCCTCAGTCGTCCCCTTTTCCTCCTGCCTCCAATCCCTCCCAGCATCAGGGTCTTTTCCAATGAATAATCTTTATCTTTAAAAAACTCTCTCTCTTAAAATGAAAACCATTATATGCTCACTTTTAATCATTTCTCTAAGATTATTATTTTAACTTCACCCTATTGAGCTAAATTTCTTCGCTTTATTAAATTATGGCACCCTCCTTAATTAATACCAAAAAACAAATATTAAAGTAGCAGTGATTTTAGGAATCTTAGAGTCAAGTCACCATCTTTAATAGAAGAAAAAATAAGAATCATAGAAATGAAAAAAATATTGCCGAGATTATACAACTAGCTATCAGCAGAGCTTATATCAAAATCTATGCTTCTTGAATACTCAGTTTGGAGTTATGCACCCTTCTCTCATCTACTTTCGTTTTAGGACTGTGATAGAAGAGCTAAGGAAACATTACTTTAAACCATGTCTTCTAGGAAATATTTGCTTTCTGAAGACAAGGCACCATGTTGTCTTGCCCTCTAGGCAGAACTAGGGTGCTTTGAGTCTCCCTGGAGTTTTCCCATAAGAACAGTGGTGCTCCAGTGCCTTTTTCTGTTTGTTATCTGTCCTGTTGATTCATTTTGATTTAAGCTTCATGTTTCGTGTAGCTCGTATGGTTCTTTTCTGGCCAGCAGGGTTCTGTTTTCAACATTTTGGAAATAACAGAAATGCAGGACACATCTTAAGGGGATTGTGCTGGGGGTTAGTAAAGGGAAGGGTGGGTTGTTATGGCAGAATTAACTGCAGCTGTTGAAAACGCAGCTGAGTGGAGAGTATTAGGTCACAGACAGTGCACAAATGGCACACACATATACACATGCACATAGAGACATTCTCACTGCAGTATAGCGTAGTGGTTGTCCTATGGCAGGTATTGTATCTACAGAGAGTAACTGAGATGTGTGGGTGTGTGTGGCCAGAGTAGAGAAAGGTGGAGACTAAGAGGATGGCGATGCTAAAGAATGTTCAAACTGCCTCACAATTGCACTCATCTCACACGCTAGCAAAGTAATGCTCAAAATTCTCCAAGCCAGGCCTCAACAGTACAAGAACCATGAACGTCCAGATGTTCAAGTTGGATTTAGAAAAGGCAGAGGAACCAGAGATCAAATTGCCAACATCCGCTGGATCATAGGAAAAGCAAGAGAGTTCCAGGAAAACATCTACTTCTGCTTTACTTACTATGCCAAAGCCTTTGATTGTGTGGATCACAACAAACTGTGGAAAATTCTGAGAGAGATGGGAATACCAGACCACTTGATCTGCCTCCTGAGAAATCAGTATGCAGGGTCAAAAAGAAACAGTTAGAACTGTACATGGAAAAACAGACTGGTTCCAAATTGGAAAGGAGTACGTCAAGGCTGTATATTGTCACCCTGCTTATTTAACTTATATGCAGAGTACGTCATGCAAATGCCAGGCTGGAGGAAGCTCAGGCTGGAATCAGATTGCTGGGAGAAATGTCGATAACTTCAGATATGCAGATGACACCACCCCTAGGGCAGAAAGTGAAGAAGAACTAAAGAGCTTCTTTCATGAAAGAGGAAAGTGAAAATTTGACTTAAAACTCAACATTCAGAAAACTAAGATCATGGCATCCAGTCCCATCACTTTATGGCAAATAGTTGGGGAAACAATGGAAACAGTGACAGACTTTATTTTGGGGGGCTCCAAATCACTGCAGATGGTGACTGCAACCATGAAATTAAAAGATGGTTGCTCTTTGGAAGAAAAGCTATGATCAATCTAGACAGCATATTAAAAATCAGAGACATTACTTTGCCAACAAAGATCCATGTAGTCCAAGCTATGTTTTTTCCAGTAGCCATGTATGGATGTAAGAGTTGGACTATACAGAAAGCTGAGTGCCAAATAATTTATGCTTTTGAACTGTGGTGTTGGAGAAGACTCTTGAGAGTCCCTTGGACTGCAGTGAGATCCAATCAGTCCATCCTAAAGGAAATGAGTCCTGAATATTCATTGGAAGGACTGATGCTGAAGCTGAAACTCCAATACTTTGGCCACCTTATACAAAGAACTGACTCATTGGACAAGAACCTGATACTGGGAAAGATCGAAGGCAGGAGGATAAGGGGATGACAGAGGATGAGATGGTTGGATGGCATCACTAACTCGATGGACATGAGTTTGAGTAGTCTCTGGGAGCTGGTGATGGACAGGGAAGTCTGGCATGTTGCAGTCCATGGGGTCACAAAATGTCAACGACTGAGTGTCTGAACTGAACTGAAGAGGATGGCAGCTGCGTGCCAAATTTTTTGGTCACATGTGTTATGGGAAAGGTTTGGGAAGTACAATGACCCAAAGAGAAGCAGAGGATGGAGAGAAGACAAGGCAGTAGATACCGTTGAGCATAATTACCTTTGTTATAAGTATCCAAACATACATTTTTTTTCCCTCTCATCTATTGTGAGTTACTTTTCTTTCTATCCTCTTTTTAAAAATCTGTATTATTTATAAATTTAATATCTGGAATGTTTTTTATCTAAACCTTACTGAGTATTATTATACGGTAGACATGTTATCTCTATCTCAGAACCTTGTAAAAACTATAAAGGATATCAATAGCATCCATATAACATCACAGGAAAAGACGACATTTACTGTGGGTATATTTTCTGTAAGGTTTTAACATATAAATGCCAATATTCAACTTTTTTGAACTATAAAAAGACAATATCACATTGTTTTACTTGTCCAGGGTTAGTAGCAAAGAGACACACATGAAGAGGTTGCTGTGTGAGCAGTCATTTAGGATGGACTTTCGGTGTTCCCCTTTCAGAGTAAGTGTGTACAAAAGGTAGCATGGAGCTTTGCTATCTAACAGGCCTCAGTTTTAGCCCAGGTGTTTTCATTATTTTGTTTGTGATCTTGAACTCATTTTATAGCTTCTCTAAACCTTAACTTTTTCCACTTATAAAATGAACACTGCAACAGAACCAACTGCATTTGTTCTTTCTTGATATATTAACAGATTCTCTCAGAACTTAGTGGGTTAAAAAACACAAACATTTATTATCTCATAGTTTCTGTGGGGTGGGAATTCTGGAGCTGCTTAGCTCGATAATTCTGGTTCAGGATCTCTCCTGAGGTTGTGTCAAGATGTTGGCTGGAGTTTGAACCATCTAAAGGTTAGACGTGGATGATGAGTTGGTGCTGGCTGTTAGCAGGAGGTCTCAGTCCTCCGCCATATAGACTTCTTTATAGGGCTGCTTTAGAGTCCTAACCACTTGGCAGCTGCCACCCTCCAGACTGAGTAATTCCAGAGAGAGCAATATATTGTATGACATAGCCTCAGAAGTCATACATCATCTTTTCCACTGTATCCTATTGGTTGCATAGGTCAACCCTGTTCAGTGTGAGAGCTATACAAGAAGGTGCATGCCAGGAGACAAGACAGGCCATCTTGATGGCTCACTACCACACCAGCTCAGCTGAAGTACAGAAGTATCTAGCTTGGCATGTATCAAGCCATTTTGAGCCCTAATTTAACGTTAACTATTATTACCATTCTTAATTTGTTGTCTGCATGTATGCTCAGTTGTATCTGACTCTTTGCGACCCTATGGACTGTAGCCTGCTAGGCTCCTTTGTCCCTGGGATTTTCCAGGCAAGAATACTGGAGTGGGTTGCCATTTTCGCCTCCAGGGGATCTTCCCAACCCAGGGATCGACCCCAAGGCTCCTGAGTCTCTTGAATTGCAGGTGGATTCTATACTGCTTGAGCCATCAAGGAAGCCCCCTTAATTTGCAGAAAGTAGTTTAAAAGTTAAGGCATAATTTCTGTTCAGAATTTGGAGATTGTTAAAATAAAGCACAGAGCAAAAATTTTAAATAAATAGAAAAACCCCATTTATTACTTATTTCTACCTTTCTCACCCAGAATAGTACATATAAAGCAGTGAGATTTGTCAAAATAAAATGAAACATCAGAATCCTTATAGTGGCTATTTTTAAAAAGTTTTGTTAACTTCAAACACTAGGTCCTCTTCAGTATAATCTCACATTTAGTTTACATCATTCATTTGAGATTATAAATAAACAAGAAAGAGATTAAGAGTAACTTCAGTTCAACATGATAAATGTTCCTCAGTATTCTGTAAGTTCATAAATTCCTCCTTTTCTTCTGAATACAATAAATGTTTTGTTTAAAAGACATCTTTTGATTTTAAATGGAAGAAATCAATTAAGTCTGTTTTGGGGGAACAGGGGTCATTAAAGCTCACATAATTCTTAGAGGTGGAACAGTGTATGAAAATAGCCAGACCCAGGGGTTCAAATGGGTCATTTGGTCAAATGGGTCCTTTGGTCATTCAAATGGGTCATCAGGTCATTTCCTAACTTGTCTTGTTTTCCCCCTTGTGGTGGGCAACATGATTACCAGTATCCCCACAACACCACCTTTATAGCATCACAGTAAAAGAGAAAGAAGACCCTTCCTTCCTATCTCCCAGCTTGAAGTCACATGCTCACTCTGAGCCAATCACTGTAGTTAGGAGATGGGCATTCTGATTGGCCAACCTGGTTGATGCATGTATGTAAGATGACAGTGATAATGGTGTTGGAGAGGGCTAGCCATTGGGGTGGAATTGAGGGGCACTGTAATTTTTATTTCCACTAGCTTAGCAAAGGAACCAGAAGAAAATGGTTGGAAAGTGTGTAGAAAAAGGAAAGTTATACCTACCATAGTTGATTATGAATAAGTAGAATTTATGATAGATATAGTCTATAAAATGAATTAAAAAGAAATTCCAGAATAACTATATTTCCTATTTATATACAGGGAGACCTTAGAGATATTGTGCGTTTGTTTCCAGACCACCATAATGAAGTGCATGCATGCGTGCTAAGTCACTTCAGCTGAGCCATTCAAATTTTTGGTTTCCCAGTGCATATAAAAGTTATATTTACACTATATTGTGCAGTCTATTAATTGTGCAATAGCATTAAGTCTTAAAAATGAATATACCATAAGTAAAAAATACTATATTGCTAAAAAATGCTAACCATCAACTGAGCTTTCCTCAAGTCAAAATCTTTTTGCAGTAGTATCATCAAGGATCATAATCACAGATTGTTGTAACACATATAATAATAATGAAAAGTTTGAAATTTTGTAAGAAGTACCAAAATGTGACACAGAGACATGAAGTAAACAAATGCTCTTAGAAAAATGGTGCTGATAGACTTCTTGACACAGAATTGCCACAACTTTTCAACTTGTAAAATAATGGGAAATCTGTGGACATAAGTAAATAATGAAGCACAATAAAAGAAAGTATACCTGTATATAAAATTTTATTTTAGATTTTATAAAGGAGGTAAGTGGAGGGTATCCATATCTTATGGCTAAAAGATTAAAATGTATCTCCTTCATGAGGAAAAAGTATTTCCTGCTCGTTTTTAGAAAGGTGAGCCATGCTAAAGTTAACTTTTTAATAACCCATGATCCTAAAATATAACATCTTGAAGTGTAGAAAGCTGCACAGGAATCGTGTGAAGGTTGTACAGACCAATGTTTTAAATTAGGTTAAGAGAAATTGATTCAAGAACTATTTGTTGCTGAAGGATATTGGAGATACAAAGGAAAGGAATCCTCAACACCTCTGATCTCTCTGTCTTATCTGGACAGGTCCTATATGAGTTTTTCTTTGAAGGGAAGGTCTGTTACTAAGAAACTAGTTTAGAAAACTGGTGTCATGTAAAAGATAATTCTAAGCTAAGTCACTTCAGTCGTGTCCGACTCTGTGCAACCCCATAGACGGCAGCCCACCAGGCTCCCCCGTCCCTGGGATTCTCCAGGCAAGAACACTGGAGTGGATTGCCATTTCCTTCTCCAATGCACGAAAGTGAAAAGTGAAAGTGAAGTCACTCAGTCATGTCTGACTCCTAGTGACCCCATGGACTGCAGCCCACCGGGCTCCTCCATCCATGGGATTTTCCAGGCAAGAGTACTGGAGTGGGGTGCCATAGTTTTAGAATCTATATATATTTATGCATCCATTAGTCATTCAACAAACATTTGTTTAGTGTTCACTATACACAATGGTGGGCAAACAAGCAAAACACATTGCTCTTGTCTCTTAGAGCTAAGAATTTAATATACATTTGTTGCTATTTTAGGGTTCTTATAAGCTCAGACCAGAAATGCTCCAAGTCTACTAACATTTGACAGATATTTAGCAGGTTTCAGGGGCTTCTCTGGTGGCTCAGGCAGTAAACAATCTGCCTGCAATGCAGGAGACCTGGGTTCGATCCCTGCATCAGGAAGATCCCCTGGAGAAGAGAATGGCTACCCACTTCAGTATTCTTGCTTGGAGAATTCCCTGAACAGAGGAGCCTGATGGGCTACAGTCTATGGGGCTGCAAAGAGTCTGAAGTGACTAACACTTTCACTTTTCTTTTTTCACTAGCAAATTTCTATTACATGCCAGGTAGTAGAGCAGTGTTACAGGTGGGTACTGGGAATGCAAAGATGAGTAACAGTCTCTGCTCTCAGAAAATCACAGATCAATACTTTGCTTCTTGGTCTCAAGGATGTGGACTTTTGACCTCCTCTTACACTTTCATTTTCAGTGAAGGAGGAAATATGAAGTGAGTGTTATCTTCCATATTTCTCATTTCCCCTCCTCAACAATGAAATTCCTTCTGTAAGGTTTAAGGGACCTCTATGAAGAAAAATGACAGCAATATAATAGCTCTTGGATGGCCAAATCACAACTCATGGACTCTTTGTAGATCCCTAGAGGACTATTCAGTATCAACCTCATTCTTAACAGTGGAACAATGTTTCAAATGCAGAGCCTTCTTGGAGGGAAAAACTACATGTTTTTATTTATAGCATCTATACTTTAATGCAAAATTCTTAGAACAGAATTTCTGAAAGTGTGGATCATCTATGTTAGAATCACACAGGAAACTTGTTGAAAATGTAGATTTCTATAGCCATCCTAGAACTTCCAAATGAGAATCAGCAGACTTTAGAGTTCAGCAGTTTAAACAAAGACTCTAAGTGGGCCATAGACACATTGAAGTTTCAGAAATAATACTTTAAAAACTTAAGTTGCTGTGTAAGATATCAGATGGGTAGCCAATTGTACTCTGGAATGTATCTATTCATTGTTATAAGTATGCAGCTTTAATAAACTCCATTAAAACATCAGCAGCTCATCAATATACCATTAAATAAAGCCATTTTGGCCTCATAGCTATTAAGGAGTTCCTCTCCACACATCAGTTTTCTATTCTAACCCAGATCAGTGACTGTTGGTTTAATAGTAGCAAACCCATGTTGTTCCTTGTCACAATGATCTAGAGATGCAATGAAGTTAACAGCGTATCCCTCTGGCTCTTTGCCAAGCGATCCCATCCCTTCCTAAATCCCTCCTGTGACATCTAGGAGGTCCCTATGTGCTCTCAATGGTCCCTTGATGGCCTCATCTCCTTTCTTGCTTTTACATTTGCAATCATATTGCTCTGACACTAACACTGTCGTGTCCAGCAGCTCTCCAGGGTGCTGTGATTTTCTCCTCCCAACTTTTCCAAACCCAGTGGCTCAGTTGGTCCAGCTTTCATAACTGCAGTTCCAGCAGGCTACCCTGCCAGTGTGGAGTGCTTGCTTCCTAGCCCTGTGTTGCCTTCTGCAGCACAAAGGTAGTGGATCTACTTTTACTCTCAGTGGTTTTCCACAGAGTGGAGTGGCATGATTCTTAATTGGTTACATATTCCTATGAGTGAAAGTTGATCAGAAGTCATTTATGGCAGGATTTAGGAGGTTGGGTAGGGAGCTGATGACACTCCACTTGATCATATATATATATATATATTTTTTTTTTTTATAAAAGTTCTTCAACTTCATATCAGTTTTGTTAGCCTCAATATCTTCCCTCGTAGACTGAGTTTATTTTTGCCATAGGATGTTTTAATATTAACAGGATACTTTCATTTTAACAGTGCCATCTAGGACTCAAGGCTTTCTATCGTCTATAGCTCATTGGCTTGTCCTCACACTGGTTCTCTCTGTGGTCACAGGATGGCTACAGTAGTGCCAGGCATCAACTCTAGACCCAATATTCAAAAGAAGAGCATCCATCCCTTCCTGTATGTCTGTTTTAGTACCGAGGAAGCCTGTCTGACAGCATTTGCAGGAAGTTACCCCTCGATTTCATGGCCTAGAACTGGGTTGCCTACTCACCCTTAAACCAGTCACCAGGGAGAACACATTAAACTGTTGGATTTTTCCTTAGAATATTCAGTATTTTCTCCCTGAAAGCTAGACACACGAATAAAGTTGGGATGCTCCTAGTTGAGAAAAAAAAAGAGGTAGGTTTGAATAGGCCACCAAAAGTCTCTATAGAAAGATAACAAAAACCATTGGCTCTTAAAAACCAATGGAGCTGTTTATATCCTAACCTCTGGCATGTTGATAACCTCTAGATGTTCATTCTAGAACCCCAGAATAGTCAGAAGAATATCTTAGATCTTGACTTACCATAATGGAAATGTTTTTAATTTTTCACTAGTTACCTATGATGTAATTTCTCAATTTGTTTCTAAATCCCTCCTAGTTTGTCTGTTTGATCCTCCTAGTTTGTCTGTTTGTTTTTGTGTTAAAAAAAAAAAAAAACTAAGAACTTTCAATGCTTTCAGGTGGATGTAAATATAATAAAGATTTAATAATGAAACAAAGGAATTCCCTGGCAGTCCAGTGGTTAGTATTCACTGCTGTCACTGCACGGGGCTGGATTCGATCCCTGGTCAGGGAACTAGGATTCTGCAAGCAGCTTGAGGCAGTGTGTGTGTATATATATGGACAGGGAGGCCTGGCGTGCTGTGATTCATGGGGTCGCAAAGAGTCGACAACTGAGCGACTGAACTGAACTAACCTGATATACATATATACATATATGTATGTTGTTGTTCAATCGCTCAGTCATGTTCTGACTCTGAAGCACAGCAGGCTTTCCTGTCCTTCACTGTCTCCTGGAGCTTGCTCAAACTCATGTCCATTGTGTCAGTGATGCCATCCAAACATCTCATCCTCTGTTGGCACCTTCTCCTCCTGCCTTCAGACTTTCCCAGCATCAGGGTCTTTTCCAATGAGTCAATTCTTTGCATCAGATGGCCAAAGTATTGGAGCTTCAGTTTCAGCATCAGTCCTTACAGTGAATATTCAGAACTGATTTCCTTTAGGATTGATTGATTTGAACTCTTTGCAGTCCAAAAGACTCAAGAGCCTTCTCCAACACCACAGTTCAAAAGCATTACTTCTTCAGTGCTCAGCCTTCTTTATGGTCCAACTCTCACATCCATACATGACTACTGGAAAAACCATAGCTTTGACTTCATCCAGCCCGGCATTTCTCATGATATATTCTGCATATAAGTTAAATAAGCAGGGTAACAATATACAGCCTTGATGTACTTTCCCAGTTTGGAACTAGTCCATTGTTCCATATCTGGTTCTAACTTTTGCCTCTTGACCTGCATACAGATTTCTCAGGAGGCAGGTAAGGTGGTCTGGTATTCCCATCTTTTTATGAGTTTTCCATAGTTTTTTATTGTGATTCATACAGTCAAAGGTTTTAGTGTGGTCAATGAAGTGGAGTAGGTATTTTTCTGGAATTTTCTTGTTCTTCCATGATCCAATGGATGTTGGCAACTTGATCTCTTATTCCTCTGCCTTTTCTAAAACCTACTTGTACATCTGAAAGTTCTCAGTTCATGTACTGTTGAATCCTGGCATTACTTTGCTAGCATGTGAAATGAGTGCATTTGTGTGATAGTTTCAACATTCTTTGGCATTGCCTTTCTTTGGGAAGGGAATGAAAACTGACCATTTTCAGTCCTGTGGCCACTGCTAAGTTTTCCAAATTTGCTGGCATATTGAATACAGCACTTTCACAGCATCACTTTAAGGATTTAAAATAGCTCAGCTGGAATTCAATCACTTCGATGAGTTTTGTTCACAGTGATGTTTCCTAAGGCCCACTTGACTTTGCACTCCAAGATGCCTGGCTCTAGGTGAGTGATCACAGCACTGTGATTATCTGAGTCATTAAGATCTTTTTCTTATAGTTCTTCTTTGTATTCTTACCACTTCTTCTTAATATCTTCTGCTTCTATTAGGTCCATACCATTTCTGTCCTTTATTGTGCCCATTTTTGCATGAAGTGTTCCCTTGGTATCTCTAGTTTTATTGAAGATATCTCTAATATTTCCCATCCTATTGATTTCCTCTATTTCTTTTCATTGTTCATTTAGGAAGGCTTTCTTATCTCTCCTTGCTATTCTTTGGAACTCTGCATTCAGATGGGTATATCTTTCCTTTTGCTTTACTTTTCGCAAACACCCAATCACTTCAATGGTATGAGTAACATGAGCCACTGACTACAGTCTCACTTCAAATGAAAACTACCGAAGGGACTTTGCCTCAACCCTAAAGGGGAGATGTGTTCAAAAAGTTAACAGAGGGAGGTAGAGTGGGAAGAAGGAAGCCAGGAATGAAGTTAGAAGGGAGAGAAGAAATCCTTCAAATCTCTCAAAGAACAAATGCAACTAACCATTGAAGTTAATTGGAACAAAGTGTCAGAAACAGAACCTTGAAAATTTTATTGATGTTTACTCTAAACCCACTTTCCCCAAAGCTTCTGTGTGTTGCATTATTTGGTTTTACTTCTAGGACTTGTGTTCAGAGCAGCAGATGTAGGAGCAAAAATGAAATAAGAAGGACTTTGGTATTCTGGAGTAAATTGCTTTCCACTGCATTAGTGAGAGAGAACAGATTGTAGCTAGGATAAGAGCAGTGTAAATAATTTTAAGTGTGCAATAGCACATAGCATCGATTTAAATGACCTGGTAACTCGGCACCATCCCAGGCAATTATTCCCTAAGCAGGATTTATGTCATGTGTTGTCAAAAAGCAGTCCAAACCTTGGACCCAGATACACGTTTAGATATATGTTTAGAAGTTGCTCTTCTTAACTGGAAGAGACCTTTGGATTGCTTTGTTATTAAAAGCAGGAAGACCATTTTCTCTTTATTGTTCTTTAAATTTAATATGGAAATAGTCTGCCTTTCCCATGTCTTATAAATATTTTGAAGATACACATGCAGGTTTGATCTGAAAATATCTGAAAGGATGACAGCATTTGTCGCTATGAATGATGGTTTTAAAATCTTACACTTTTATTTCTGATGATATATTTCATATACATCTAAAACTATTCCTGGGCTTTTAGGAAAACTGCAGAAGAAGTTAAAATATTTTAGTTCCCCCGCCCCAGTTGCATTTCTTTCTGGGAGGCAGCAGCAAGTTTTAGAATCACATAAAGCACCACATGTTAATATCATAGCCTCAGATTGTCTGGGTAAATGCCAAGGAGCACATCACAGTTAGTAATGAGCCTTCCATTGACAACTCAGTCAGCCTTTGACTTCACATTTTATGGCTCCCCACTCTAATTGACATTATATTTCAGGACTACAGTTGGAATGTTGAGCACAGCGGTTTGTACATTCTAATCTCAGGTGCTCAGAGGCATTGGTGGATTTTTCTTTTCAGTTTGCAGCAAAATGCCTCATGAACCTGAGGTTTAAACTTGGCTATAATTTTGGCAACAGAGCTGCCACTCAAGAGCTGACGTAACCTTTCATTTGCTATCCTTTCCTCTCACTTATAACTTGCCAAAGCAGAGCCGCGTCTCTAGGACTCAGGTGGTGTTTTGAGTTAATGTACAGAACCTGTACGTTATAGGAGGCATTACGTATAGGATATAGAATGCTGAGTTCCAAAGCTGGTCTCTGTAGCCTCTCCAGCTGTTGTTGCTGCTGCATGCAGTTACTTAACACCCCTGCCTTTGTTTATCCATCTCGTAAGCAAGGCTCCTTCAAACTCTCTCCTTCTTACTTTGCTAATTGTGATGAGATAAATTTATTTCTCTCTCTCACATTCTTCCTCCTTCATGGGAATCAAACACATTAAAATTAGGAAAGTAAAAGGATGAGTTTAGTAGTGCAGATTAAATGAGGAAAGAAACAGAAACTCTAGCTGTGCGAAGATGAGATTTATTTTGGCAGTATAAAACCATTCTACTGTCTTACACATTCTCCGCTTGAAGCTTCCCAAGTACCGCTCCCTATGTACTCCCTTGTGCACAAGTAGTTGTTAACTTTGTCCAGAGACTTGAGAAAAAGAGGAAGGCCCCCAAGAAGAAATGCAGAGGGATCAAATAGACCTCCCTTGGCCTTGCCGAAGAGGTCTGCTTTCCTAGTGATCCTGAGGGTAAAAGTTGGAGGCAATGTACAAGGAACAATTAGAACATCTATATTCTCTGTGACGGAGAAGGCAATGGCAACCCACGCCAGTGTTCTTGCCTGGAGAATCCCAGGGACAGTGGAGCCTGGTGGGCTGCTGTCTATGGGGTCGCACAGAGTCGGACACGACTGAAGCGACTTAACAGCAGCAGCAGCATTCTCTGTGAGTACTTGACTGCAAGTAAGGGTTTTAAAAATGAACTTTACTGCCTCTCTTATCCATCCAAAGAACAATACTGGGGTTATTATAAATTAACTCCAAGCTTCCTTATGTTGAATGGAAGCCCAAAAAGGTTTGCCACCATGAACATTATTAAAGAGCACTGTCTTTCTCTGTACCTTAAACATGCAGATTGTTTCTGCATGAAATTATTTCATTATTTCAGCCAATGCATTCAGTAAATGAAGCCCAGGTAATGTATGATTTGTCAGCACCCACAGGACATACAGGATATGTTGGAACAGGTCGTCAGAATCAGATTGTTCATCTGACTATAATACACTGGGTAGCACCTACAAATGAGGACCTCAACCAATAGTTTGGGGATGCTTTTGCCTATATGGCTGCTTGTGTAAAGCTCTTTGGAGATAAAAAGATTGGCCCTAAGTCTTTGGATCTCACCAGGCTCTTGATTTGCTTAATTTAGCAAATCAGATACTTTACACCCATTGCATTAGCTATACTCATTTGTTTTCCCTAGACATGTAAATTCTAGGGAATGAGAAGTTTAATCAGAAGGAAGTTTGAGAGCAAATCCTTAAAAGTTGTGGTAGAGATGCTATTTGGTCCAGCTCATTGCCTCCTACGCTACAATTTTCTATCACAGTTGTTTTTCTGTGCATAACAAATTAAGATCATAAACCAAAAAATAAAGCAAGGAATCACGGGTTCTTAAGGCTAGTGGAGATTTTATAGATCATCCTATTGAAACCTAAAGAAACAGGCCCACAGACTGCATACTTCCATTCATTGACAATTTTTCATTTACCTTTTACTAAGTACCTGACGCTGATCTAGTTACTGGAAATACCAAGTTGTAAACAAAACACTCTGAAGTTTCTGTCCTCATGGCATCTACATTCAATTGAGGAGTGGAGAAGTGTGGGTGTGAGTTTGAGCAGAAAGAATGTCAGAGAGTATTGGGAGCTAGGAAGAGAAACAGATTTCAGGAAACAAACTGAGCAGGAAGATTAGAAGTGGGAGCTCTTCTGGATCTGATGGAAAACACTGAGGCAGTTTGAACAAATGCCGGACTGATGCAAGGGACAAGCTCTTTGACTGTCGTAGGGGAGGAGTTCCAGGCAGAGAGAGTAGTAAGTGCAGAGAGGATGTAAGGTGTGTTTGAGAGACAGCGAGAATGTGCCTGGAACTCTGTGACGAGAAGGATGTGTAAGATCACGTGCTTCAGGGTTCAGGGTTCAAGGTCACAGGGTTTAGTCATGTAAACAAAGCCTTGAACGCCAAGATAAGAAACTTAGCATCTATTCTAAGTGTGATAGGACAAGATCAGTCATGGTAGGGTTTCAGGAAAGAGGATGACATGATCCCATTTACTTTTGAACTGAGCATGCTGTCTGCTAGGTGGAGTAAAACAGTAGTGTGTGCAAGACAGGAAGCAGAAAAAACAGTCAGAGGATTGTAATAGTCCTGGCAACAGCTGGGTGTGATTGAAGTCAAGTGACAGGTGGTCCAATTTTGGGAATATTTTGAAGATAGAACTAATGGGATTTGCTGAGGGGTTGGGTATGTTGAAAAAATAAACTAAGGCATATGAAAAATTTACAAGTTTGCTTGAGCAAAAATCAATTTGAATTGGGCAACACCAAACAGAAAGTGTTTAGGAACACTCCTGGACAGAAGCCAGGGGGAAAGTGTCCGTGAAGAAAGTGGGGAGCAAAGAAAGCAAGTTGTTTGATTGGCTATAGCATAAAGCCTAGTTGGCTGTTTACGGTAGGCTGTTTGTGATTTCTTAACCTCGAGGCATTTACCGGCTTAGATTTTGATTTGCTGACTAGGTTGCCAAGATCTTACAGCCACCTCAGTCTAATTAATGGCCTCTTTGCTTAATTAATGTAATGGGTATGGAGTATAAAAGAAAGAGAAGTGTCAAAGATGATTCCTAGGCTTTTGACATGAGCACCTGCGAGGATGAAAATGCCACTTTTTAAATGGGACAAAGAGACGGAGTAGATTTGAAATGAGGACAGAGAAATCAAGAGTCTCTTGATGATGATTTTGGATGGGTTAAATTCAAGACAAGTATTAGTCACCCAAACAGCAATGTCAGGAGGCAGTTGAATAGATGAGTCTGGAAGTCAGGAAGATTTGGGGTCTAGAGACATAAATCGTGACTGAGCATGATGAAAATTTGAGAATCATTATCATTGGCTTATTTAAGACCCCCCTTGGCAGATCTCAGACCTGAAGCCTAAACTTCTGCCTTCTTCTTGATTCCATATCTGACTGAATCTAGATGACTTATTAAAACAGACTTGGCAAAAGTCAGCATGTTATTTGAGTATTGTTTTAATTTAAAAAAAATATATATATATATATATACACACATATATACACCTTATATGTAATATATTGTGTATATATAAATGTATTATACACATATAAAATGCATTCAAGGAAATAAATGAAGGCTAAATTCAGTAAGAGAAAATCCTGAATGTATTAATAAAAGAGACTTTATAGTAATCTTTAAAAATCAGCAGTATGTTCTGAACTGTAAAATCGTGATGTGAGCTCAGTTGCTCAGTAGTGTCCAACTCTTTGCAATCCCAGGGAATGCAACTTGCCAGGCTCCTCTGTCCATGGGATTGTCCCCAGGCAAGAATACTAGTTGCCATGTCCTCCTCTGGATCAAACCAGAGTCTCTTGCATTGGCAGGTATATATTTTACCACTGAGCCACTGAGAAGCCCCGAACTATAAAAGCAAAGCCCTTAACTAGGCTTTAACAGTGTTGCATCTAAAGTTCAAACAGCATATCAACCAGAGTGCCTTAGCTAACTTGAACCCTGGGGGATAGTTGAGTTCTCGAGAGCTCAGTATTAACTGTTCTCAAGTTCACATGTGGGTTTATAGAGTAAGCAAAATGTCACTAAAGCACATCTGGAATATATAGTGACTCGGGAGCCCAGGTGGGATGTTCCATTTGACTCCAGTTGTTAGAGGAGGAGTGGCTATGTGCCTAAATAGCTGGGGTGCTGAATAGGATCCTCCTGAAAGAGCTCCTATATTTCAAGTGGCAGGTCAGAGGAAAAGGGAGAGAAATCATAGAACAGCCTGTAAACTATTGTGGAGAAGGAAGGAGTATCCTGTTGCTAAGTCGCCTCAGTCGTGTCCAACTCTGTGCGACCCCATAGACGCCAGCCCACCAGGCTCCCCCATCCCTGGGATTCTCCAGGCAAGAAACTGGAGTGGGTTGCCATTTCCTTCTCCAGTGCGTGAAAGTGAAGTCGCTCAGTCGTGTCCAACTCTTAGCAACCCCATGGACTGCAGTCCACCAGGCTCCTCCGTCCATGGGATTTTCCAGGCGAGAGTACTGGAGTGGGATGCCATTGCCTTCTCCAGGAAGGAGTATACCTGATGGTATATCTTCTGATTCAAAGGATTCAGAGCGGAAAGTCTTATTTAACAAGATTGTCTACAGGCTCACCTAGTTTTATTGCACTTCAGATACTCCATTATTTTATAAAATGAATGTTTGTGGCATCCCTGCAGCAAGCAAATCTATAGGCATCATTTTTCCAACAGTATTTGCTCACTTTTATCTTGCTGTCACATTTTGGTAATTCTGCAATATTTCAAACTTTTTCATGATTATATTTGTTATGCTGATCTGTGATTAGTGATCCTTGAAGTTACTATTGCAAAAAGATGACTATTTGCTGAAGGCTCAGATAATGGTTAGTAATTTTTAGCAATGAAGTATTATTTAATTATTTTTTGACATAATGTTATTGTACATCTAATGGACTACAGTGTAATATAAACATAATTTTATATACAGTGGGAAACCAAAAAATTCATATGACTCTCTTTACTGCAGTGATCTGGAACCAAAGCCACAATATCTCTGAGGTATGCCTGTATTAGAAACCAAGTTTCAAGAAATCATGAAATTATTTGAGGATCACTGTTACAATGGCATTTTTGAAGAGTTAACTTGTTGGCAAAGGAGAATGTCTAATGTTGCACAGAGATGGGATAACTTGGGAGATCTTGGTTTTAGGATGCATAGTAACACCACTAGATGGACAAATTCCTTTCCTGAGTTGCATTGACTATTTTTAAAAATAATTTTTTTTATTTATTTATTTTTGGCTGCACTGGGTCTTCCAGGCTTTACTCTAGTCGTGGCAAGCAGGGACTACTCTCTAGCTGTGCTGTATAGGCTTCTCATTGCAGTGGCTTCTCTTGTTGAAGTACGGGCCTAGGGTGTGCAGGTTTCAATAGCTGTGGCGTGTAGGCTCAATGGTTGTGGTACGCGGGCTTAGCTGATCCATGGCATGTTCAATCTTCCAGGAATAGGGATCGAACCCACATCTCCTGCATTGGCAGGTGGGTTCTGAGTCACTAGGGAAGCCCCATGCACTACTTTTGAAAACTTAAAACTGGAGGAAAGACTGAGGTAATACTGAGAGGGTAGTACATAGCCACTTATTTCATTTGATCTACAGGAGAAAGCTGTGAGATGAGCAAGACAGATACGGCGACAGATGAGACAGCCACACAGTCACTAAGTGATGGAGAAAGGACTCAATGCAGGGGAATCATTTACTGCTCATGTCAAGCAAAAGCATGTCAGTCCCCCAACCAACTTTGTGAAATAAGCATCAAGCATCCCAGGAAGCCGAAGCTGCTGTCAATTGCCCTTTTCCCTTTCAGCCATGGATGTATTTAAACAGAGTAATAATAAAATAAACCGGCAGCTGACACTGTCATAGAGCCAGCTCTGAAGCCCCCTCAGAAGAAAACTTTTTTCTGCATAGATCTCATCATTTCTCTTTTTTATTTTTCATTTGCTGTTTATTTTAAAGTTTAGTTTAAAGGAAACATTTTAAAATTTTAAAAAATTGAGGTGAACTGAACCAGATTGCAAGCACAAACCTGCCTTAAGCAACATGCAAATTAAAAATTTTTTTAAAAAATTCTGCCTTCTTGGTATCTGCATGATGTGGTCCCAAACACCCGATCCCTCAGACACTCTGTAGCAGGCTCTTCCCCACATCCAGACCCTGAGTCTCAGTCACCTGGCACGAGGAGTAGGAACTCGTTATTTATACTATTAAATATTTATACACTTATACTATTAAAAACAGAATATGCTAATAAAAATAATATTGTTGTTCAGTCATTAAGTCATATCTGAATCGTTCCAAGTCCATGGACTGCAGCACCCCAGACTTCCCTGTCCTTCAGTATCTCCCAGTTTCTCAAATTCCTGTCCATTGGTTGATGATGCCCTGCAATCATCTCATATTCTGTCACCTCCTTCTCCTCCTGTCCTCAATCATTCCCAGCATCAGGGTCTTTTCCAATGAGCTGGCTTCATGCATCAGGTGGCTAGAGTGTTGGAGCTTCAGCATCAGTCCTTCTAATGAAAATTCAGGGTTGATTTCCTTTAGGATTGACTGGGTTGATCTCTTTGCTATCCAAGGGACTCTCAAGAGTCTTCTCTAGCACCATAGTTCAAAAGCATCAGTTCTTCAGTGCTCAGCTTTCTTTATGGTCCAACTCTCACATCCATACACGACTATGGGAAAAACCATCTAGCTTTGACTAGATGGACCTTTGTTGGCACAGTGATGTCTCTGCTTATTGGCAATCATTTATTGACATCCTAGTATATCACAGTCATTAATACACAGTCCCCACAGAAGCTGGGGGACATGACTCTTGACATTTTAAAATCAGGAAGTAGCTTATCTAGGGACAGACAGGTTTCAACTGTCTGATTCTAAAACAAACCTTTCATTTGCATTGCCCTCGTCCCCCTGAGCCTCAGGCTTCCAAAGACAGGGTCACTGCACTTACATCTGAGGGAGACAGATTGAATTTCCATTGCTTTAAAGGCACAACCTAAATTGCTTCCTACCAGAATGACAGGTGGATTAGAACAGACACATCTCCTTGAATTCTTAGAGAGTCAGCAGGGAGGTGGATCCTGCAAAGATTCCAAAGACCTGAGCTCACATGACCCATCTGCTTCTTACTGGTGGCTGCACTGTCCCTCAACTCTCAAAACCACCTTCATTACTTCATCTGTAGAATAGCAACTCTGGGAAACACACTGCCCATTCTCTTGCCTTGCTGTCAACCCAAGTGTGTAAATGAATGAAGGAAAGTGCTTGTCCGTTGAAAAACTCCCTGCATGTGGGATTACATGTGGGAAACAATGGGAAACAACAGAAACAGAGAGAGACTTTATTTTGCGGGGCTCCAAAATCACTGCAGATGGTGACTGTAGCCATGAATTAAAAGATGCTCCTTGGAAGAAAAGCTATGACCAACCTAGACAGCATATGACAAAGCAGAGACATTACTTTGCCAACAAAGGTCCGTCTAGTCAAAGCTATGGTTTTTCCAGTAGTCATATATGGATGTGAGAGTTGGATTATAAAGAAAGCTGAGCGCCAAAGAATTGATGCTTTTGAACTGTGGTGCTGGAGAAGACTCTTGAGAGTCTCTTGGAATGCAAGGAGGTCCAGCCAGTCAATCCTAAAGGAAATGAGTCCTGAATATTCATTGGAAGGACTGATGCTGAAGCTGAAACTCCAATACTTTGGCTGGCTGATGTGAAGAACCAACTCATTGGAAAAGACCCCGATGCTGGTAAAGATTGAAGGCAGGAGGAGAAGGGGACGACAGAGGATGAGATGGTTGGATGGCATCACTGATGCTTTGGACATGAGTTTGAGTAGGCTCCAGGAGTTGGTGATAGATAGGGAAGACTGACGTGCCACAATCCATGGGTTTGCAAAGAGCTGGACATGACTGAGCAACTGAACTGAGCTGAACTGATGTGGGATTACTGTGATTTTTTATTTTTCTCATTTAAAAAGGAATGTTTTGAGAATTTTCGGTATCTCTATAGTCAGCCATGGTAAAATCTGCTCAAGGAGTTTACTTACCGCTCCCTCCTAGTAACTATGCAGCAACTGCTGCTGCTGCTAAGTCGCTTCAGTCGTGTCCGACTCTGTGCGACCCCATAGACGGCAGCCCACCAGGCTCCCCCGTCCCTGGGATTCTCCAGGCAAGAACACTGGAGTGGGTTGCCATTTCCTTCTCCAATGCATGAAAGTGAGAAGTAAAAGTGAAGTCGCTCAGTCGTGTCCAACTCTTAGCGACCCCATGGACTGCAGCCTAGCAGGCTCCTCCGCCCATGGGATTTTCCAGGCAAGAGTACTGGAGTGGGGTGCCATTGCCTTCTCCGAACTATGCAGCAAAGGGAACTGTAATCAATTTGTGAGGCAGAAGCCGCAGACAAAGGATCACGTTTCACTAAATCATGGGGAGGGGCTGATTCTGCTGGTGCTGCCAATATGTGCCAAATGTGTCTCTCAGCTTGCTCTCTTGGTAACAGGTGTTCACAGGGTGGCAAGGATGGAGAACAGGCCTCCCCACACTTTGCCTGTCTTTCACTTGTCAAGAGTTTTGACGGGCCTTTTGCAGTTCTCTGTCACAGAGTTCCAAGCATGGCTGCACAGCACGCAGCTTAAAGCAGCCCTGAGTCAGGAACTTGGAGAATTCCCCCCTTAGAGGTTCTGTTTAATGACATGCCTGGATGTGAGTGTGGGCAGCCCTCTTGGCATATGTCTGCTTCATTCATCCTCGTGTTGGGCAGCACACAGGTCCAAAGTTTGTTCCACTGGTAACAGGGCGGTGCTCTGGGCAGCATATCAGACTAGATTTGTATGCCCGTTTGAGATCTAAAATATCCCTTTTCCTTGCTCTCATGTATCCGGTCTATAACATTTCTTTATATCACAGTCACTTGTTAAAGTGTCTGTCTCTCCTAGTCGACTCTCAGCTTTCTTTGATCAGGGACCCTACAGTATTCCTGGCATACCTAGCAGTGCCTGACATGTAACAAAGACTAATAAGTAAGTATCGGACTGAATCTTAATACAGTGCATCCAAGCAACCTGAAAATGGTAATTCCCCTGAGGGAAATGAGGCCAAATTTCTTCTAGCTATCAAAACTGTTTTGGCGATAACGGACAAAATCTGGGGCTTTCACCAATACTGGCTCCTAGTCTCAGGTTTAATGGCTATTTCTATAGTTGGCCATTATAATGTTGAAATGACCAGTTGAGTTTTATTGTGTCCATTCAGCTTCATATATAGGATAGACACTATTAAAAAATACATATTTGTGTGTGTGTGTAAGCCACTCAGTCATGTGTGACTCTTTCCAACCCCATGGACTGTAGCCTACCAGGCTCCTCTGTCTATGGAATGTTCCAGGCAAGAATATTGGAGTGGGTTGCTATTTCATTTTCTAGGGGCTCTTTCTGACCAGGGATCAAACCTGGTTCTCCTGCAATACAGGCAGATTCTTTACTGTCTGAGCCACCAGAGAAGTCCATATATATATATATGTGTGTGTGTGTGTGTATAGTTTTGTACCTCTAGATACAGGACAGAATGTGCATTTTTTTATTGGTCTCCTTTGCCTACTCACTGATGGCATGTTTTCTTTTGTTGAAATGTGTTGTTATTCTAGACACAGTCTGCATAACATAACATGTTTAATTTAATTCACATTATTAAATTAGTATTATGCAGGGTGAAACTGAAGGAGGGATTTTCCTATTTGGGTTCTTGGGACATAGAAAGGAACTACACATACACAGACATCACCACCACCGACAACCTCCATCCTTCCTTGACTTCCCATATTTCTATTTAACCCCTGAGTAGTTATACAGGCTAGGAGAGGGTAATCACATTTCACGCTTCAGGGTGTGATCTGATCACAAAGGGGTCAGGAAGGACCTCTCCCCTCCCCTGTGGAACTGTTTGGTTGGCCAGGTGCACTAATTGGGGTGAAGGGTTGCTAAATTCCTGGGAAGCATCAGGCATTTGCAGCTTCAAAATTCTAAGCAGTGAACTTGCAGGAGCAATGATTTGGTCTTTCTGCGGCAGGTTCACAGGATCACTGAACTGAGTGCTACTGCAAGTTTCTCTTCGTTTCCCACTCCTTTATCTTTGTCCTTTGGAATCAAAGAATACATCTCTTTCTTTATGCAAAGAGAGAACTTTAATGCTGAAAGGGAATTTAGAAAATATCTAGTCTAATTTTCTGAATTTACAGAGAAACATTTATGTTCTAAAAGGTTAAGTCACTTTCTAAAAAGCAGAGAGGTGCTGATGACAGAACTGAGTGTTCAGATATTCCTTCCACTACTTTACAGCTGAGATCTGTTCTACACACATCAGTCAGGTTCAGCTACACTGTTGGTTTATTCGCTAGTTCAGTTCAGGTCAGTCGCTCAGTCATGTCCGACTCTTTGTGACCCCATGAATCACAGCACACCAGGCCTCCCTTTCCATCACCATCTCCCAGGGTTCACTCAGACTTGCATCCATCAAGTCAGTAATGCCATCCAGCCATCTCATCCTCTGTCGTCCCCTTCTTCTCCTACCCCCAATCCCTCCCAGCATCAGAGTCTTTTCCAATGAGTCAACTCTTCGCATGAGGTGACCAAAGTACTGGAGTTTCAGCTTTAGTATCATTCCTTCCAAAGAAATCCCAGGGTTGATCTCCTTCAGAATGGACTGGTTGGATCTCCTTGCAGTCCAAGGGACTCTCAAGAGTCTTCTCCAACACCACAGTTCAAAAGCATCAATTCTTTGGTGCTCAGCCTCCTTCACAGTCCAACTCTCACATCCATACATGACTACTGGAAAAACCATAGCCTTGAGTAGACGGACCTTAGTTGGCAAAGTAATGTCTCTGCTTTTGAATATGCTGTCTAGGTTGGTCATAACTTTCCTTCCAAGGAGTAAGCGTCTTTTAATTCCATGGCTGCAGTCACCATCTGCAGTGATTTTGGAGCCCAAAAAAATAAAGTCTGACACTATTTCCTCTGTTTCCCCATCTATTTCCCATGAAGTGATGGGACTGGATGCCATGAGCTTGGTTTTCTGAATGTTGAGCTTCAAGCCAACTTTT
>SJXQ01002833.1:72693-106572 GCA_006408695.1 Aepyceros melampus | reverse complement strand
TTCAGCATTACTGGTTGGGGCATAGATTTGGATAATTGTGATATTGAATGGTTTGCCTTGCAGACGAACAGAGATCATTCTGTCATTTTTGAGATTGCATCCAATTACTGCATTTTGGACTCTTTTGTTGACCATGATGGCTACTCCATTTCTTCTAAGGGATTCCTGCCCACAGTAATAGATATAAGGGTCATCTGAGTTAAATTCACCCGTTCCAGTCCATTTTAGTTCTCTGATTCCTAGAATGTCGATATTCACTCTTGCCATCTCCTGTTTGACCACTTCCAATTTGCCTTGATTCATGGACTTAACATTCCAGATTCCTATGCAATATTGCTCTTTATAGTATTGGACCTTGCTTCTATCACAAGTCACATCCACAACTGGGTATTGTTTTTGCTTTGGCTCCATCCCTTCATTCTTTCTGGATTTATTTCTCCACTGATCTGCAGTAGCATATTGGGCACCTAATGACCTGGGGAGTTCCTCTTTCAGTGTCCTATCATTTTACCTTTCCATACTGTTCATGGGGTTCTCAAGGCAAGAATACTGAAGGGGTTTGCCATCCTCTTCTCCAGTGGACCACATTCTGTCAGACCTCTCCAGCATGACCCCTTCCATCTTGGGTGGCCCCACATGGCATGGCTTAGTTTCATTGAGTTAGACAAGGCTGTGGTCCATGTGATCAGATTAGCTAGTTTTCTGTGATTATAGTTTCAGTGTGTCTGCCCTCTGATGCCCTCTTGCAACACCTACCATCTTACTTGGGTTTCTCTTATCTTGGACATGGGGTATCTCTTCACAGCTGCTCCAGCAAAGCGCAGCCACTGCTCCTTACCTTGGATGAGGGGTATCTCCTCACAGCCGCCTCTCCTGGCCTTGGACATGGAGTAGCTCCTCTCAGCCCTTGGCTTAGTTTCATTGAGTTAGACAAGGCTGTGGTCCATGTGATCAGATTAGCTAGTTTTCTGTGATTATAGTTTCAGTGTGTCTGCCCTCTGATGCCCTCTTGCAACACCTACCATCTTACTTGGGTTTCTCTTATCTTGGACATGGGGTATCTCTTCACAGCTGCTCCAGCAAAGCGCAGCCACTGCTCCTTACCTTGGATGAGGGTATCTCCTCACAGCCGCCTCTCCTGGCCTTGGACATGGAGTAGCTCCTCTCAGCCCTCCTGTGCCCGTGCAGCTGCTGCTCCTTGGATGTGGGGCTGCTCCTCTCGGCTGTCTCCCCTGACCTCGGGTGTGTGGTAGCTCCTCTCAGCTGCTGCCCTGACCCAGAGAGTGTGTTAAATCACCCAGAGAGTGTATTAAATTATAGATTGATGGGCTCCAACTCCAGAGTTCTTGAGTCAGTAGTAGGCCTGGCATGGGGATAAGAATCTGCATTTCTAATGAGTTCTTGGAATGCTGATGCTGCTGGGCTAGGGATCACACTTGAGGTAAGAAGCACTGAAATACACTAAAGTTGTCAAATACAACAGATGTTTTTTTTCCTTATTCCTTTGTTCAGCCCTTTATTCACTTCTTCATCAGATATTTATTGAACACCAACTGAGTGCCTGGCATGTTTGATGCTGTGGCTGGGAATAGGAAACATGAAGGTTAAGAAAAGGGCATAATCCTCTTCTTGAAGAGTTCACAGTTGGTGGAAAGGGACAAATGCATAAATAATTACTGAGCAGTATTTTAAGTACAGGATAGAAGTCTGCCCAAAGTCTAACAGTTGCACATCCCTAAAAGTAATGACAACATAGGGACTTTTCAGGAACGGCTTTACCAGAGAGGTGACATTTGGGCTGGGCTTTGAAAGACAAGTAGGATTTCTTCACAAAAGGAAGATTATAGGCTGAAGGGATTGAACATGCAAAGGCACGGAGAATGGCATTTTTAGGAATAGCTGACTAAAGTGGCAGGAACATGGAAGGAGGAGCTGTGGTACAAAATTCAGAGAGTGGAAATAAAATAAAGATGGAAAGTTATGGTGGGTGAAATAACAAAAGGCATTCCATCCAAACAATATCATTCATTTTGAGTGTAGCAGAGATACTGAAGGGTTTTAAGGGGAAACATTAGCTATAGTGTGGAGGGCAGATGAGAAGGGTTTCCAGAAAGCAAGGAGAAATAAAAAATCTATATGGTAATCTACATGAGAAATGATATTAGCTGATCCAAAACAATAGCAATGGAAATGGATAGGAAAGAGCTGTAAAAAGTCAAAATAATCAGGACTTACAAAAAGAAGAGAAAAATGATAAAGATACTCATAAATAATTCCACAATCTCTAGCTTCTCTGATTAGATGGAAATGCTATTAATGGAGACAGAAAAAGGAAGAGCACAAGTAGGCGAGAGCTAAGTTCATTTGGGCAAGTTGGGACAAAGAGTTAGACACAACTGAGCGACTTTCACTTTCTCTTCGCCAAGCTACTATTGGTTCATCACTTGAGGTGTTGGGGAAATTCTTACCTGCTCTGGGTCTCAACCATCTCATCTTTAAAATAGGGTTACTGAGAAAGGAGTAAATGATCCCTGCAAAGTATTTAGTTTGCATAATGCTTGGCACATAAAAGGGTGCTGTGATTTTTTAAAATAGATTTAACAGTAGAACAATTTTACTAGAAAACAAAATATAGATTATCTAAGAAAACCATCAATAAAAGAACAACTGAAGACTGTAACTATAAAGACAAATGTTATTCAGATGCTCTCTTCTTATGCTCTCTTCCCAAGTGCCCAGAATGGATGTCTATTTGGTCCAGTGTGCCACCTACTTTTGTTACTAAACTCAGGTTTGGTTGCTCACTTCTCAGAGACCAGTAACTGAGGGGAAAGTGTCAATAGAAAGGAAAGGTGCTTTATTCAAAAAAGCTGGCAACTTGGGGAGAAGGCAGACTCATGTCTGGAGACCAACTCTGAAAATTCTGTTCAGCCATGGTTATTTTCAAAGGGAGAAAGGAAAAACAACCTCATTTAATTGTTAAGGTAGGAGGCAGATTCTTTATCATTTCTCCATTGTGTGCAGGCCTGCTGATTTCTCTTGACCTTCTTTTGGATGCTCTCTTGCCTGCTTTGTCAGCCTGCAAATTTGCTAAGGGGGGAAGCTGGGGATAGAGAGTTAGTCATTTTTTAACTGCTTAATTTTTCATTCTTGTTCCTTTAATCCAGGAAAGGATTCAACAGGTTAGGCAGGACATTGTGTATATTCAGTAGAGCAGAAGACAGGAGTTAGATTAAATGTTATCAAGTGACATCATTTTTATAATCAACATTTTGGAGAAGCAGAAATTGGCTAACAGGAGAGGGGCAAAAGAGCTGCTTACAGATCCCCACTTGTCAGAATCATTCTGAGACTAGAGGTGAAGGTCCATCTTCTGTAACTTCTTCATTTGTTGTTGTTGACATTGTTGTTCACTTGTTCAGTTGCTAAGTTGTGTTCTACTCTTTGCAACCCCAGGGACCACAACTTTATTCTGACATAGGGTGCTATATGTCACTCTGTGTCAGAGTAGAAGATACTGACATGGTTTTGTAGCATCTGTTTGGTGACAGTTTTAGTTGCCTACTTATATTTGAGGGCAGAGCAAGCTACAATTATTCTAATTCTCACAAAGATATAGATTATTATGAGCAAGAGTGTTAATACCATTTTTCATCAGACACTGAGTCAATGACTCTCTTATCATTAACTGCTTGAGCCTACTCTTTTGTGACTCTGGGAGCGGAGGACATAGAGGGCCTTTGTTCTTAGGGGGAGGGGACCATGGGGTTCTGCTTAGTTCCACTATGACTATGATACCACAAAACGCTTCCGATTCCTTGTATTCAAACTTCCTTGTATGCAAGGAAGTTGTATTCCTTGTATTCATTGCCTAAGCTATGTAACAGATTATCACAAACTTAACAACTTAAATCAAATTTATTATCTCATTTCACAGCATAGCTAGATACTCTGCTTAGGGTCTCACTGGGCTGAAACTGAGGTTTGGCTGGGGTTGCAGTTCTTCATTCTCACAGAGCCCTCTTCTAAGCTCATAGGTGGTTGGCAGGATTCATTGCCTTCCAGCTGCAGAAGTGAGGGAGGGCTTCATTTCCCTTTGAGTTGTTAGTCATTCCTAGTCACATGACCTCCACAGGAAATTCTCACTATGGATGTTTGTTTTCTTCCAGCCTCCAACTCCAGGTCTCTGACCTCTGGACTGAGATATAATGGGCTTATGTGATTTTGCGAATCTAGATAATCTCCTTATCTTCAGATCAAATTGATCTGGAACATTAATTACATCTGCAAATTTCCTTCACAGCCATACCTAGAACGATGTTTGAATAACTAGGAGAAGGTGTACGTATACCCAGGGGTTGGAAGCCTTGGGGGGTCCATCTGAATTCTGTCAACCACACTCCTGAAGCCCTGCAAATTCAGTCACAAGACTGAGCAGTGCTTTTAGTGGCATTGTTGCATTTAACACTCGCCCTTCTGGTCATTTCTCTACATTTACATTTGAATGACAAGTTGTTGAATAGCTCAAAGGCCAAGAGACATGCATTTAGAAGAGTGACAAATTTTCTCCCTCTATGCTCTTAAGATACCTCTGAATGATGTGCAATTATAGGTCTCTCACCTCTCTTTGCTCCTGATACCTACATAATCATTGGGTCAAGGCAAGGATTTATCTGTCATTTAAAAGAGAGAGAGAGAAAAAGAAGGAGCTTTCAACTCAAAATTGCTTACTATTCCTCACTTCAAGATTTGAGAAGTGTTGGTTTCATCAACTTCCTGGCAATAAATCAGTTGAGGCCAAGCCTGGTTTGAGGGGGTTCTTGAACATAAGCTTGCCCTGAACATATATTTAATTTTGGAGCAATATATTTCATGCTGTCAAATCAAGTGGCATCATTCAAGAGGCCCCTAATTCAGACACAGTCGGGCTGAGAAATGAGTAATAAAAAAGGAGCAAGGGGCAAATGCTAGTTGAGGGTGGGAGTGAAGCACAAATCACAGCTGAAATGCTTAACCTCTAAGGCTGCCAGCAACAGCTGTCTCTGCAATGGCTTCTGTCAGGTGAAACTCCAGAACTTTTTAGGTTGATCTGCATTTGGCATACAGCAGTGCTGCAAGCAACAGCTGTCCATTAATTGACCTAGGAAAATAAGAGACCCCTATCTCTCCCCCCAGTACACAAGATCCTAAGGATCAGTCTAATTCAGGTCCTTTAATATGTTCAGGCATGTTGTTAGCTGTTCACTGGTTTCTAGACTAGTGCAATACACAAAGGAAACAAGAGACGGTATAGTCACTTCTTGATCATCTGGAGATATCAAAGTTTACAGCATGTAAAGTTTGTCCTAATAGGTAGTTTAGACACCATGAAAAATATCAGTGTTGACACGTTTTGATCTGTGTTCCAAGGAAAACTCTAAGTGCATTTTTAAATTGCCTGTTTTTGTACTTTTTTCCTTTCTTTGTGAAAGGTAATTATTAAACTCTCATTTCCATGCTGCAAAGATTCTAACATCCATCATAATTAAGCTGGTGTTCTTAAATTGTTGATATTGTTTACTTGCTAAGTTATGTCCACTCTTCACGACCCAGTGGACTGTAGCCTGCCAGGCCCCTCTGTCCATGGGATTTCCCAGGCAAGAATACTGGAGTGGGTTGCCATTTCCTTCTGCAAGGAATCTTCCCGATCCAGGGATTGAACCCATGTCTCCTGCATTGGTAGGCAGATTCTTCACTGCTAAGTCAATCAGGCTTCCTTTGATTCTTGAGCCTCTTTGTCCTGCTCACCCAAGGAAAGAGAAGATAACATAGGGGCACTAAATACACTTCATCCCTGAGAAAAGAGAAAGTAATGCAGGGACACTAAATGCACCTCCTACTTTGCAGAGCTAAGGCAATGTCTCTTTCCTCTCTGAAGATTCATCCCTAAAACAAACCATGGCCTCTAATTTAGCACTGACAGAAATGAAAGCAAATTTCAGAATACACTTCAAAACAAAATGAAACAATTTTAACTACAAATTCTAACTAACTTTTGGGGAGAGGATGGAGGGAGATTATCCCTAACTGCCTTTAGACATGGCAGAACAGTACTTTGCTCACACCTAGTTAAGTGAGTCCAAGCTCAGTTCAGTTGCTCAGTCGTGTTCAACTTTGCAACCCCACGGACTGCAACACTCCAGGCCATCACCAACACCCAGAGCTTGCTCAAACTCATGTCCAGGCATCAGTGATGCCATCCAACCATCTCATCCTCTGTCGTCCCCTTCTCCTCCTGCCTTCAATCTTTACCAGCATCAAAGTCTTTTCCAGTGAGTTGGTTCTTCCCATCAGCCAGCCAAAGTATTGGAGTTTCAGCTTCAGCATCAGTCCTTCCAATGAATATTCAGGACTCATTTCCTTTAGGATGGACTGGTTGGATCTCCTTACAGTCCAAGAGACTCTCAAGAGTCTTCTCCAACACCACAGTTCAAAAGCATCAATTCTTTGGCGCTCAACTTTCTTTATAATCCGACTCTCACATCCATATATAACTACTGGAAAAACCATAGCTTTGACTAGACGGACCTTTGTTGGCAAAGTAATGTCTCTGCTTTGTCATATGCTATCTAGGTTGGTCATAGCTTTTCTTCCAAGTAGTGTCTTTTAATTTCATGGCAGCAGTCACCATCTGCAGTGATATTAGCCCCCCAAAATAAAGTCTGTCATTGTTTCCCCATCTATTTCCCATAGAGTGATGGGACTGGATACCATGATCTTAATTTTCTGAATGTTGAGTTTTAAGTGCACTTTTCTCCTCTTTCACTTTCAAGAGGCTCTTTAGTTCTTCTTCGCTTTCTGCCCTAAGGGTGATGTCATCTGTGTATCTGAGATTTATTGATGTTTCTCCTGGCAATCTTGATTCCAGCTTGTGCTTCATCCAGCCCAGTGTTTCTCATGATGTACTCTGCATATAAGTTAAATAAGCAGGGTGACAACATATAGCCTTGACATACTCCTTTCTTGATTTGGAATCAGTCTGCCAAACATAGTTTGGCAGTATACTATGGGCAAGTTTATTTGGAAAAAGCTTTTATTTGGTTAAAGATTCATACTGGTATGAATCCTGAGAAACATGCTAAAATTATAATATATACATTTAAGAATTACATTATGTATCCAGGAAATCAAGCCAAGATGAGCAAACTATAATTTGGTTTTAAAACTAAGAAAATGTTAGGACTGAAGCCTTCCTTCAACAGAATGGTTACCTTTTAAAGCAGGTAGTAACTTGTCTTCATAGTGGATGATCATGTGTCATGGGGGTTTTCCCTGGTGACTCAGTGGTAAAGAATCTGCCTGCCAGCACAGGAGAATGTGGGTTCAATACCTGGGTTGAGAAGATCCCCTGGAGAAGGAAATAGCAACCCACTCCAGTATTGTTGCCTGGGAAATCCCAAGGACAAAGCCTGGTGGGCTACAGTCAGAGTCAGACATGGCTTAGCAAATGAGCATACACATGTCATGGGTCCTCAAGGAAGTCCCCTACTTTGGGTCTTCTCTGGTCCCTTCTAAGTTAAAACTTCTGTATTCACTAACATCACATAGCTGAATTTAATGTTTCACTTAAATATTTCATGTTGAAAAGCCTTCTCAGTTGGATAGATATATAATCACTCATGCCATGAACTCTAGTGTAGACAATGCAAAAGACTTATTGTCATTTGTGAGGCTTAATAGACTTGTTCACTTATATACAATATCAAAAAAATAGCCCTAAAGGTATCTGCTTATTCAGCCTACCATCCAAAATGTAGACAATGTGATTCGCAGTTGAGTTGAAGAGTTATTTGTCTGCTCTGATAAAAATAGCTACACACAACTTTAGAAACCACAGTATTGCAGAATAAAAAAACTAGTAGGAAGCAGACTTCTCTCAGTCATAAAGTATCTAATTTTCAGTCTTTATCTCAAAAGCAACTCAGTTTCATCACAGAAACTTTTCCAGTGCTTGTGAGAAAAGAACAACACACACACAAAACTACAAAAGATTTTGAATTTCTCTCAAGTATTTTGGTACTTAAGCTTTTTATTTTATGCTGATTTTTATGCTTATCCAATTGTCTCATAAAGGTAATTCTTGCTTCCTGGGAACAATCCTAGTTCTGAAAGACAAGAACAAGTCCAAACACCTTCGCTGAATGACCCTGGGCATATCACTAGGACTCTGTTTTTTAATGTTCACTTACCACCAATGACATAACCTCCTCAGAGTAGCTGGTAAACTCCAAAAGTTTATGGATCTGACAATGCTTTGGGAAGTATGAACAGTATGCACATACATGTTATATGTACTTCTGTGTATTATATGATACCTATCCAGGATAGTAGGTGCAGAACCAATTATAGGAAAAGTACGATAAAAAGAACTACTGAAAATAACTTTAGCTAACTTTCCCATTTGGTTTATCACTTCCTTTCTCTCTATATATATATTTACAATTATACCCTCCTTCCTCAAATAAGACACAGAACCTCTTCTCTTTTCTCAGGGATTTATTGGTCCCTGTGGAACCAGCGAAGAATGCCATAAACAGTCATGGCTCTTGAAAGACAATCCATGTTTGTCTTTTCAGTCATGTAGTATCTGCCAGACTGAAGTTTGTCAATGTCCATATTTCTGTCCAGAACATCTAAAAGTGCCATTCTTCCTCTGTGTGTCATGGGGACGTGGAGAGACGACAAATTCACTGTTGATACTTTCATCCAGTGCGGAAGGCCTTCCCTTTGGGGTCTGCCAGGATGACCACACCCCAGCAAGCAATGCCTAGGGGGAAAATAAACAAAACAGTACTTTATGTGCTATGAAAGTACCAAGTGCTTTTTTGCATAGGTAAAGTAACAGGATTTTTTTCTCTCAACTTTCCTTTTCTGAGCTTCACTCTTCTATAAGAAATCTTCAAGGATTAGAGTTGACATATATGAAAGCCGTATGTCAACTCTAATCCTTGAAGATTTCTTATAGAAGAGTGAAGCTCAGATAAGGAAAGTTGAGAGAAAAAAATCCTGTTACTTTACCTATGCAAAAAAGTAATTGACCTAAGCAAGCTAGTTAAGACGATAAGAGATATGAAAAATTAAAATTCTATTCACTCAATTGATCTAAAGAGCTAAAAGAATCACTACATTTTACCAGAAGACATCTTGACCATCAGCTTGTATCTTTACAAATAATAACTATGGGGTCACAATAAGCAGAAGACCTCATATGTGCGGTTTGAACCCATGTCTACAGTTTACCTTCAAAGCCAAGGTCAAGTGCCCTCACTGAGGCTTTCTCCACAACCTAGAAAAGCAGCATGGGTTTTGGTGACAGATAAAACCCGGGATCAAAGGCTGGCTGTGTATCACATCTTGTATGTCTGACCGCAAACATATTTACTTCTCTGTGTCTGGGTTTGTTCAACAGGAAAATGGGACTACTATGCTCATACGTATTTCTAATAGTTCTCAATAGGATTAAAAAGATTGAGACTAGAGTTCTTTTACACACACAGCGTCTTACTGGAGGGGATGCCTGCCGCCACGTGACCAACCGGGATGCCTCGCCCCCTCGCTCCCCCACCGCCCCCCCCCACGCCCCACGTGTCTGATTTCCTCTTCGCCCTCCCTCTCCCCCGGCCCAAGAGTGGTGCCCAGACTCTCACTGATGCCGAAGATCATCTGCGCAATAGTCCCAGGACCCGGGGGATATCCCAGCTTCATGGGCTTCCGCGCCATCCAGTACACATACCCTCCTGCCCCTATCAGCCCCGACCCAGAGAGCACGCGACAGCTCCAGCAGTTATTAAATAGAGGGGCTTGCTCTGGAGAGGCTGGCGCTCCGGGTGCAGTGACCTGTGCGGGCTTAGCGGTGGAGGTGGCCTCGGGGGGCGCAACGAACTTGACCGGCTCAAGGGGCTGTGAAACGAAAGAACCCATATTAAGAAAAGGAGCTTCAGCCCCAAGTCCGGTTCCTTGAACTGACGTAAAAGATGTGCCCGGAAGTAGCGCCGGCGCGCTGTACCGGAAGCTGCCTGAGGGCCACTGGGAAATGTAGTTTCTTCTGCTCCCGGGAGGGAAAGGAATGAGGCGAGGCCTGCCGTCCTGGTGTGGTGTGTGGCGAAAACCTTGGCCGTTCCAGAGGCATGTTTTTATTGTTGTTGTTTAATCCCTCCCAGTCATTTTAAGAATTTAGCCAACTCCCTAAATGCCTTGAACTCTAAGTCTCCATAGAGGAAAAGGGAAGAGTCTTTTCTCGGTATCCTGTCTTAATAGGAAAGATGTGGCCTTGGTGTGTCACTTCACGTGCCTACAAGTGTTTGACCTAAAAAGAATTAGGTAGTGTATGCCTAACTTTATGCTGGACACTTGGCTAAGCGATTATCTGCAGTATGATATTCACTATTCTCAACCCAACAGGGTTATCAGTTTCCCAATATATGATAAAACTGTTAGGTAACATAGCCGTGGTTGACCCAGTGTCTGTGAGGAGATAAAATCAGATTTCTTAAATGCTACAAAATGTGAAGGGACAACACAGATATAAGAGAGTTATTCAAGACGGGCCTGAATAATCTCCATAAATACTTTAAATTTCTCTTCAGCATTTTTCATCCCATCTTTCCTTGGAGGGTTCGGCACATATTTCTTGTGCTGGATTGTTTGCAGAGGATTATTGATAAGAAAGAAAGACATTTAGAGTTCAGAGGCTGTTTTTGATAGAAGAGATGGACAAAAGCAGGATTAACTTCAGGTTTGAATTTTTCTGATATGCAGTGGCTTAAAAATTAACATAATAAAAAAGAAAATTCACTATTCCTCCTTCTAAAACAGGATGTGATTTTGGGAAGGCTAGAAAAAAGGAAAAAATAAAAATAGGGTGTGTGTGTGTGTGTGTGTGTGTGTGTGGCTCAGTCATGTGTCACTCTTTGTGACCCCATGGACTGTAGGTGGCCAGGCTTTTCTGTCCATGGAATTCTCCAGGTAAGAGTACTAGAGTGGATTGCCATTTCCTTCTTCAGGGGATCTTCCTGACCAAGGGACTGAACTCAGATCTCCTGCCTTGCAGGCAGATTGTTTACCCTCTGAGCCACCATTGACTTGGAAAGACATAAAGACAGATAGATATTTAACGAAAGGGAAGAGTCTTTGAAATTAAGTAGCTGATAACTTAGTATTCTCTTTCTCTCCATAGGGTCACAAAGAGAATACTTTGTTAAATATTTGTCAGTCTTTCTGTCTATCTATGTTTATGTGTTGAATAGTTGAAAGACAAAGGTTTCAGAAATTTGGGATCTGTACTTGGCTCTGTCCTATGAGTCAGGCATATGACATGGAAAACATTATTCTCTCCAGCTTGTAGTTACCTCATGTTTGAGACTTGAAATAGGTGATATATAATTTCTTTCCTAACTTCAAAATTCTATTATTTATTAGTAATCTCTCTTTAGTTAGCATGGTATTGAGTGTTGTACCAAATGAATTGCTGCTAAGTTGCTTCAGTCGTGTCCGACTTTGTGTGACCCCATAGACGGCAGCCCATCAGACTTCCTCGTCCCTGGGAGTCTCCAGGCAAGAAGACTGGAGTGGGTTGCCATTTCCTTTTCCAATGCATGAAAGTGAAAAATGAAAGTGAAGTCACTCAGTCGTGTCTGACTCTTAGCGACCCCATGGAGTGCAGCTCCTCCGTCCATGGGATTTTCCAGGCAAGAGTACTGGAGTGGGTTGCCATTTTATTTAGAAATTCATAGTTTATGGCTGCTGCTTCTTGCTATGCCCCAATAAAATATTCTTATAGTACATTTAAATTCTCCTTATATAAGTGGAAAATCTTATTTAGCAATGGTTACCAAACATTTTGATTATAATCCTCTATGGATTAAAAAAGACTGGGCCCACAATAGAATTTATATATGCCTGTTTATGATTTATAAGTTATATATTAATGTGTTACTTTATGGGCTTCCCTGGTGGCTCAGTGGTAAAGCATCTTCCTGCAAAGCAGGAGCTGGAAGAGCTGTGGGTTCACTCCCTGGATCGGGAAGATCCCCTGGAAGAGGGCATGGCAATCCAATCCAGTATTCTTGCCTGGAGAATCCCCATGGACAGAGGAGCCTGAAGGCTACAGTCCACAGGGTCTCACAAAGTCAGACATGACTGAAGTGACTTAGCACAGCACAGCACGTGCTACTTTATATACTGTGCATGCATGCTAAGTCGCTTCTGTTGTGTCTGACTCTTTGCCACCCTGTGGACTGTAGCTTGCCAGGCTCTTCTGCCACTGGGATTCTCCAGGCAAGAATACTGGAGTGGGTTGTCATGCCTTTCTCCAAGGATCTTCCCAACCCAGGAATTGAACCTGTGTTCCTGTGGTTCCTGCATTGCAGGCAGATTCTTTACACCTGAACCACCAGTCAGAGAAGCCCTTATATACTATAAAGTAGTATATTAATATATAATTTATAAATCATGAATCAGTTCAGTTCAGTTTAGTCACTCAGTCGTGTCCAACTCTTTGCGACCCTAAGAATCACAGCACACCGGGCCTACCTGTCCATCACCAACTCCCGGAGTTCACTCAGATTCACATCCATCAAGTCAGTGATGCCATCCAGCCATCTCAGAAGCCAAGTGAAAGGAAAGGAAGAAAGGGAAAATACACCAAAATGAATGGAGCGTTTCAGAGAACAGCAAGGAGAGATAAGAAAGCCTTCTTAAGCAAAGAACACAAAGATATAGAGGAAAACAATAGAATGGGAATGACTAGAAATCCCTTCAAGAAAATTGGAGATATCAAGGGAATATTACATGCAAGGATGGGCACAATAAAGGACAGAATGGCAAGGGCCTAACAGAATCAGAAGAGATTAAAAAGTGCCAAGAATACCCAGAAGTGCTGTACAAAAAAGTCTTATTGACCCAGGTAATCACAGTGTTGTGGTCACTTATCGAGAGCCAGACATCCTGGATGTGAAGTCAAGTGGGGAAGCATTACTATAAACAAAGCTAGAGGAGGTGATGAAATTTCAACTGAGCTATTTAAAATCTTAGAAGATGATGCTGTTAAAGTGCTGCGTGCAGTAAGTCAGCATATTTGAAAAACTCAGCAATGGCTAAGGGATTGGAAATGGTTAGTTTTCATTCTAATCCTAAAGAAGGGTAGTGCGAAGAATGTTCAAACTATTTTTCAGTTGCACTCGGTTCACATGCTAGGAAGCTTATGCTCATTATCCTTCAAGGTAGGCTTTAACAGTTCATAAACTGAAAACATTGTTATGTCCAAGCTGGATTTATAAAAGGCAATGGAACCAGAGAGAAAATTGCCAACATTTGTTGGATCATAGAGAAAGCATAGGATTTCAGAAAAACATCTGCTTCATTGATTATATTAAAGCCTTTGACTGTGTGGATCACAACAAACTGTGGAAAATTCTCAAACAGGTGGGATTACCAGACCACCTTACCTGCCCCCTGAGAAATCTATATCCAGGTCAAGAAGCAACAGTTAGAACCAAATGTGGAACAACCAACTGATTTCAAATCGGGAAAGGAGTACGCCAAGGCTGTATATTGTCACTCTGCTTTTTTAAATTATATGCAAAGTACATCATGGAAAATTCCAGGCTGGATGAGTCATTAGCTGGAATCAAGATTGCCAGGAGAAAATAAAATAAAAAAAAAAACCTGAAATATGCAGGTAACACCACCCTAATGGAAGAAAGCAAAGAGGAATTAGAGAGCATTTTGATGAAGGTGAAAGAACAGAGTGAAAAAGCTGGCTTAAAACTCAACATGCAAAAAATGAAGATCATAGCATCTGGTTCTATCACTTAATGGCAAATGGAAGGGGAAAAAGTGGAAGCCATGACAGAGTGTATTTTCTTGGGCTCCAAAATTATGGTGATTGTAACCATGAAATTAAAAGATGATTGCTCCTTGGAAGGAAAGCTATGACATAGACAGCTTATTAAAATGAAGAGACATCACTTTGCTGACAAAGGCCCATACAGTCAAAATTGTGACTTTCCAGTAGTCATGTATGGATATGAGAGTTGGACAATAAAGAAGACTGAGTGCTGAAGAATTGATGCTTTCGAATTGTGATGCTGGAGAAGACTCTTGAGAGTCCATTGAATTGCATGGAGATCAAAACAGTCAATCCTAAAGGATATCAACCTGAATATTCATTGGAAGGACTGATGCTGAAGCACGAATGTTTTGGCCACGTGGTGCAAAGGAGCCAACTCACTGGGAAAGACCCCGGTGCTGGGAAAGATTGAAGGTAAAAGAAGTGGATGACTGAGGATGAGATGATTAGATAGCCTCACCAGCTCAGTGAACATAGGTTTGGGCAAACTCCGGGAGGTAATAAAGGACAAGAATTGTGGCATGGTGCAGTCCATGGGGTCACAATGAGTCAGACAAAACTTAGCAAAATGCTACTTTATAATATTATAAGGATAAGATAAAATAATAGAAATGGAAATTTTAATATTTTATCTTATCCCAATAGAGCTGTGTTGTGCAGCTCTGTGGATATCATGGTTATTCAACATGTGACTCTACTAATTATATTTAATCTAAAAGCTTACCTTCTTTAGTGTGCTAATCAGAGTTAAGAATGTTGGGGAGGACATCTTTAATTCTCCAAACAAATATTATTAGACTGGCGTATTACAGATTTTATAAATAACAAGCAAGTTTTTATTTTAACCAGTGCTTTTTTTTTTTTTTTTTTTTAAAGAACCTTCCAAAAGATGTGTTTGCTCTCCTCTGGTTGTCTATGTCCTCTCCTACAGATTTCAAACATGCAAAAGGCAGTAAAAAGTACTTATTATTAATACAAAGTGTCCTTCACATTTCAGTTCACTCTCATCAACCAAGTCAGCCTCATCAGTTTTTTTATGTGTCTCTATAAACATGTATGTATGCTCTTCTCCTCCAGTAGTTTTGAAGGTCATTCTCTTAACAGTCAGTGAGTAAAGAGCTTCTTCATTCTTTTGTTTGGCTTCAAAGGATTCCATTGTATGAATGGAATGAATACTTATATATGGGTATTAATAGACATTTAGGTTGCTTCCATTCTTTCACTATCACGTATCAGTTCAGTTCAGTTGCTCAGTCTTGTCTGACTCTTTGCGACTCCATGAAGTGCAGCATGCCAGGCCTCCCTGTCCATCACCAACTCCCAGAGTTTACCCAAACTCATGTCCATTGAGTCAGTGATGCCATCCAACCGTTTCATCCTCTGTTGTCCCCTTGTCCTCCTGCCCTCAATCTTTCCCAGCACATAGTCTTTTCCAATGAGTCAGCTCTTTGCATCAGGTGGCAAAGTATTGGAATTTCAGCTTCAACATCTGTCCTTCCAATGAACACCCAGGACTGATCTCCTTTAGGATGGCTGGTTGTATCTCCTTGCAGTCCAAGGGACTCTCAAGAGTCTTCTCCAACACCACAGTTCAAAGGCATCAATTCTTTGGTGATCAGCTTTCTTTATAGTCCAACTCTCACATCCATGAAGTGATGGGACCAGATGCCATGACCTTTGTTTTCTGAATGTTGAGTTTTAAGTCAACTTTTTCACTCTCCTCTTTCACTTTCATCAAGAGGCTTTTTAGTTCTTTTTCACTTTGTGGTGCACTCAATATGTCAGCAAATTTGGAAAATTCAGCAGTGGCCACAGGACTGGAAAAGGTCAGTTTTCATTCCAATCCCAAAGAAACTCAATGCCAAAGAATGATCAAACTACCACACAATTGCACTCATCTCTGCTGCTGCTGCTAAATCGCTTCAGTCGTGTTCAACTCTGTGCGACCCCATAGAAGGCAGCCCACCACACACTAGTAACTGCTACTGCTGCTGCTGCTAAGTTGCTTCAGTCGTGTCTGACTCTGTGTGACCCCACAGATGGCCGCCCATTGGGCTCCACCATCCTTGGGGTTCTTCAGGCAAGAACACTGGAGTGGGTTGCCATTTCCTTCTCCACACACTAGTAAAGTAATGCTCAAAATTCTCCAAGCCAGGCTTCAGCAATATGTGAACCATGAACTTCCTGATGTTCAAGCTGGTTTAGAAAAGATAGAGGAACCAGAGATCAAATTGCCAACATCTGCTGGATCATCGAAAAAGCAAGAGAGTTCCAGAAAAACATCTATTTCTGCTTTATTGACTATGCCAAAGCCTTTGACTGTGTGGATCACAATAAACTGTGGAAAATTCTGAAAGAGATGGGAATACCAGACCACCTGACTTGCCTCTTGAGAAGCCTGTATGCAGGTCAGGAAGCAACAGTTAGAACTGGACATGGAACAACAGACTGGTTCCAGATAGGAAAAGGAGTACATCAAGGCTGTATATTGTCAACCTGCTTATTTAACTTCTATGCAGAGTACATCATGAGAAATGCTGGGCTGGAAGAAGCACAGCTGGAATCAAGATTGCCAGGAGAAATATCAATAACCTCAAATATGCAGATGACACCACCCTTATGGCAGAAAGTGAAGAGGAACTAAAAGGCTCTTGATGAAAGTGAAAGTGGAGAGGGAAAAAGCTGGCTTAAAGCTCAACTTTCAGAAAACGAAGATCATGGCATCCAGTCCAGTCACTTCATGGCAAATAGATGGGGAAACAGTGTAAGACTTTATTTTTGGGGCTCCAAAATCACTTCAGATGGTGACTGCAGCCATGAAATTAAAAGACGCTTACTCCTTGGAAGGAAAGTTATGATCAACCTAGACAGCATATTCAAAAGCAGACACATTACTTTGCCAACCAAGGTCCATCTAGTCAGAGCTATGGTTTTTCCAGTAGTCATGTATGGATGTGAGAGTTGGACAGTGAAGAAAGCTGATCATCAAAGAATTGATGCTTTTGAACTGTGGTGTTGGAGAACACTCTTGAGAGTCCCTTGGACTGCAAGAAGATCCAACCAGGCCATTCTAAAGGAGATCAGTCCTGGGTGTTCATTAGAAGGACTGATGCTGAAGCTGAAACTCCAATACTTTGGCCACTTGATGCAAAGAGTTGACTCATTGGAAAAGACTCTGATGCTGGGAGGTATTGGGGGTAGGAGGAGAAGGGGATGACCGAGGATGAGATGGCTGGATGGCATCACTGACTCGATGGACATGAGTCTGAGTGAACTCTGGGAGATGGTGATGGACAGGGAGGCCTGACGTGCTGCAATTCATGGAGTTGCAAAGAATAAGACATGACTGAGCAACTGAACTGAACTTTCACAGCATCATCTTTCAGGATTTGAAATAGCTCAAGTGGAATTCCATCTCCTCCACTAGCTTTGTTCGTAGTGATGCTTCCTAAGGCCCCCTTGACTTCACATTCCAGGATGTCTGGCTCTAGGTGAGTGATCACACCATCATGATTATCTGGGTCATGAAGATCTCTTTTGTACAGTTCTGTGTATTCTTGCCATCTCTTCTTAATATTTTTGCTTCTGTTAGGTCCATATCATTTCTGTCCTGTATTGAGCCCATGTTTGCATGACATATAGTGCCACAATAAATAACCTTGTGCATACATCATATCACAAACATATGCATCTTACAGTATACTTTAAAAGGGTACAGTGTTTATATGCTTGGTGAACATTAAGAAGTTTTGCCAGTTTAGGTAGGAGAAGACCTCGTTCCCTACCCAGTTTCCCCAAAGTAGTGAATTATTGAACTTCAATCTCCACCAATCTGATAAGTGAAAATTGTTTAATTTTCTTTTTATGAGTGACTTCTTTATGTATATTGAAGGACCATTCTATTTCCTTTTTTGTGAACTGTCACTAGTTTTTGTCCATTTTTCTCATTGGATTGTATTTTTCTGATTGATTTCTAGGAACTCTTTATAATTAGTGAGGTTAATGTTTTGTCTGTGATTTAAACTCACATATTTTTTCTCCCAGTTTGATATTTGCCTTAATTTGCTTGTTTACTTTTTACCGTGTACATTTTTTAAATCGAGTTTATCATTTTTACTTTTATAGCTTCTGGACTTCCTGTCAAATAGAAAGGCCTTCCATTTTCTATGGTTTCCCCTGGTATTTTGATCTTTTTTTAAAAAAAGGATTTAAAAATTTAAGACATTTGGAATTTATCCTATTTACTAGTTGTCAGGAATGAAACCAGATTTTCTTTTTTGTTTTCCTTTTCTTTTTTCAGATCCATTTTTCTGAACACTGTTCATTAATAATCTACCTTTCCCCCACCTATTTGAAATGCCACCTTTTGTAAAAGGCCGTATGTGAACTTCATAATCCGTTCTATGATTTGTCTGTTTATCCTTGTTCTAGTGTCACACTTTTGTAATTACTGAAGCTCTGTAATGGATTAATACTTGGAAACTGATCCCTCTCTATTACTCTTCTATTTTAATAGTTTTACTTGTTTATTTTCCCAGATGAACTTTTGACTCAGCTTGATTATTCTGCCAAAGTGATGCTGACATCTTTATTAGACTATGTGAAAATTGTAGGTTAATTTAGGGAGAATTTATATTTATGTGATGTTGAGTCACCCTGCCTAAGAGCGAGGAATGCTTTTTCTTTTGTTCATATTTTATTTTGTGTTCCTCTGTATTATATCAGTTTAAAGTCTTTTTCTTAATGATCACACACATATTCTGAGATAGTTTAATGTTTTGTGGTGTTTTTGAATATCCTTTTGTTGTGTCTTCTAACTGGCTATGGTTTGACTGTAAGAAGATATTAATTTCCATGTATCCTGATATTGAAATAACAGTGACTTCTGTTGAACCTTTGAAATGTGGTTGCTATTTTTTTTATGTGTTTGTGTGTGTATAATCCTTGTTGATTTTAGAGATCACTTTTATGCCCACTTCATAAAAATAATTCAGAAACTTGCTTTTTATGTACCTTAGAAGACATAAAATGCCATTGGAATTATCTGCTGTTTAGAAGTTCTGTTAGCATTTTCTGGTGAATTGTCTAATGCAGGCACCTTATTATATTGGGGGGAAGGAGAGTAGAGGGGGAGATTCTTTGATTTTGTTTTCTTTTTTGTATTTTGAAAATCTTTAAAACTTCTCCTGCAAATAGTTTTGATAAATAATATGCTTCTGGCATATTATCTAATTCATCCCAATTTTCAAGTTTATTTGCACCGGGAAGAGTAGTCCTTTTTTACAATTCCATTAATTTTTAAAATAAGTTTTTTGTAGCCTGTAAATTCTATATTTTATATAAAGCAAAAAAAAAAAAAACTTTGCAGATGTGATTAATTAAGATTCTTGAAATGGAATGATTATGCTTGGGTTATCTGGGTAGGTCCTAAATGCAATCACACGTGTCCTTATAAGTGATATGAAGAGGGAGATTACACAATGGAAGAGAAGGAAGTATGACCACAGAATCAGAGATTGGAGTGATAAAACCACCAGTCAAGGAATGCTGGCGGCCTCCAGAAACTAGCTTAAGAGTCAAGAGACAAATTTCCCTTAGAGCTCTTGAGGATGCAAACCTTACCAATACCTTGATTACAGTCCAGCGATAACTGATATCAAGCTCTGATCTTGACACTGTAAAAGAATAACTTTCTGTTGTCCTAAGCTACTAAGTTCTTTGTCATGGGGATGGTCTTGATCCCTGTCTCCTGTACAATGTCACGAACCTCATTCCATAGTTCATCAGGCACTCTATCTATCAGATCTAGACCCTTAAATCTATTTCTCACTTCCACTGTATAATCATAAGGGATTTGATTTAGGTCACACCTGAATGGTCTAGTGGTGTTGCCCACTTTCTTCAATTTAAGTCTGAATTTGGCAATAAGGAGTTCATGATCTGAGCCACAGTCANCCCCTTCTGTTCTTTTCCTCTATTTCTTTGCATTGATCGCTGAAGAAGCCTTTCTTATCTTTTCTTGCTACTCTTTGGAACTCTGCATTCAGATGCTTATATCTTTCCTTTTCTCCTTTGCTTTTTGCCTCTCTTCTTTTCACAGCTATTTGTAAGGCCTCCTCAGAAAGCCATTTTGCTTTTTTGCATTTCTTTGCCATGGGGATGGTCTTGATCCCTGTCTCCTGTAAATGTCACGAACCTCATTCCATAGTTCATCAGGCACTCTATCTATGAGATCTAGACCCTTAAATCTATTTCTCACTTCCACTGTATAATCATAAGGGATTTGATTTAGGTCAAACCTGAATGGTCTAGTGGTGTTGCCCACTTTCTTCAATTTAAGTCTGAATTTGGCAATCAGGAGTTCATGATCTGAGCCACAGTCATCTCCCGGTCTTGTCTTTGTTGATAGAGCCAAAGCAAAAACAATACCCAGTTATGGATGTGATTGGTGATAGAAGCAAGATCCGATGCTGTAAAGAGCAGTATTGCATAGGAGCCTGGAATGTCAGGTCCATGAATCAAGGCAAATTGGAAGTGGTTAAACAAGAGATGGCAAGGGTGAACATTGACATTCTAGGAATCAGTGAACTAAAATGGACTGGAATGGGTGAATTTAACTCAGATGACTATTATATCTACTACTGTGGGCAGGAATCCCTCAGAAGAAATGGAGTAGCCATCATGGTCAACAAAAGAGTCTGAAATTCAACAATTTGATGGTTCAATAATGAAAATTCTCTAGTATATGAACTTTGATGATAAAACCAGTTAACCAGTCAGGAGTTCATCATGGAAAAACTCTTGGGGTCATTCTCCTTTTCAGAACTCTTAAAGCCCTCTTAGCTTAAAGGGGACAGCTATTTCAATGATATCACGTTTGCTTCTGGAGAAGTATGCATCAACAACATAATTAACATGAACATGCCCATTGAATATGCATTATGTACTCACTGAACGTGCATCTAGAAACTAATTTAACTCAGCATGTTGTAGCAAAAGTCTGAGTATATGTTGAATACTAATAAACATATTAGTAAAGCTAACTTTGAAAAGTTGAAACCTGCGTCTTTACACCTAAACAAAAAAACAACTTTTACTTTACCAAATCAGTCTTTTCACAACACATAGGGGAAAGATTTCTGCATAGTCTGATGGATGTATCATACAGTTAGCCTTGTGCAAGGTAAAGGCTTTTAGTTTGGATTGCTATATCAAAGAAGTTAATTTGCTGATTACATAAATAGCATTTTACCCTGGGGAAGCATTGTAGTTTTTGACTGCTCTCAGACGGAGGTTCGTGACATTGTACAGGAGACAGAGATCAAGACCATCCCCAAGAAAAAGAAATGCAAAAAAAGCAAAATGGCTGTCTGAGGAGGCCTTACAAACAGCTGTGAAAGGAAGAGAAGCAAAGCGCAAAGGAGAAAAGGAAAGATATACCCATCTGAATGCAGAGTTCCAAAGAATAGCAAGAAGAGATAAGAAAGCCTTCCTCAGAGATCAATGCAAAGAAATAGAGAAAAACAATACAATGGAAAAGACTAGAGGTTTTCTCAAAAAAATTAGAAATATCAAGGGAGCATTTCATGGAAAGATGGGCACAATAAAAGACAGAAATTCTATGGGCCTAACAGAAACAGAAGATATTAAGAAGAGGTGGCAAGAATACACAAAAGAACAATACAAAAAAGAGGTTCATGACCCAGTTAATCATGATGGTATGATCACTCACCTAGAGCCAGATATCCTGGAATGTGAAGTCAAGTGGACCTTAGAAAGCATCACTGTGAACAAAGCTAATGGAGATGATGGAATTCCAGTTGAGCTATTTCAAATCCTAAAAGATGATGCTGGGAAAGTGCTGCACTCAATATGGCAGTAAATTTGGAAAACTCAGGAGTGGCCACGGGACTGGAAAAGGTCAGGTTTCATTCCAATCCCAAAGAAAGGCAATACCAAAGAATGCTCAAACTACCACTCAGTTGCACTCATCTCACATGCTAGTAAAGTAATGCTCAGAATTCTCCAAGCCAGGCTTCAACAGTACCTGAACCATGAGGTTCTGGATGTTCAAACTGGATTTAGAAAAGGGAGAGGAACCAGAGATCAAATTACTAACATCCAAGAGAGTTCTAGAAAAATATCTTTATCTGCTTTATTGACTATGCCAAAGCTTTTGACTGTGTGGATCACAATAAACTGTGGAAAATTCTGAAAGAGATGGGAATACCAGAACGCCTGACCTGCCTCTTGAGAAATCTGTATGCAGGTCAGGAAAAACAGTTAGAACTGGACATGGAACAACAGACTGGTTCCAAATAGGAAAAGGAGTACATCAAGGCTGTATATTGTCACCCTGCTTATTTAAATTATATGCAGAGTACATCATGAGAAATCCTGGTCTAGAAGAAGCACAAGCTGGAATCAAGATTGCCAGGAGAAATATCAATAACCTCAGATATGCAGATGACACCACCCTTAAGGCAGAAAGTGAAGAAGAACTAAAAAGCCTCTTGAAAGTGAAAGAGAAGAGTGAAAAAGTTGGCTTAAAGCTCAACATTCTGAAAACTAAGATCATGGCATCTGGTCCCATCACTTCATGGGAAATAGATGGGGAAATAGTGAAAACAGTGAGAAACTTTATTTTTTAGAGCTCCAATATCACTGCAGATAGTGATTGCAGCCATGAAATTAAAAGACGCTTACTCCTTGGAAGGAAAGTTATGACCAACCTAGACAGCATATTAAAAAGCAGAGACATTTCTTTGCTAACAAAGGTCCATCTAGTCAAGGATATTTTGTTTTTCCAGTAGTCATGTATGGATGTGAGAGTTGGACTATAAAGAAAGCTGAGTGCCAAAGAATTGATGTTTTTGAACTGTGGTGTTGGAGAAGACTCTTGAGAGTCCCTTGGACTGCAAGGAGATCCAACCAGTCCATTCTATAGGAAATCCTGAATGTTCTTTGGAAGGACTGATACTGAAGCTGAAACTCCAGTACTTTGGCCACCTGACACGAAGAACTGACTCATTTGAAAGGACTTTGATGCTGGGAAAGATGAAGCCAGGAGGAGCAAGGAATGGCAGAGGATGAGATGGTTGTATGGCATCACTGACTCAGTGGAGATGAATTTGAGTAAACTCTTGGAGTTGGTGTTGGACAGAGAGGCCTGGCTTGTGTGGTCCAATGGGTCATGGAGAGTTGAACACGACTGAGCAACTGAACTGAACTGAAGTCCATAACTACACTAAAAATTACTGAATTGTACACTTTAACTGAATAAACTGTGTAACAGGTGGATCACACTCAATTAAACTGTAAAAAAAGATAAGGTTAGTTAATGAAGACAGCTCATGAAAAAGTAGCCATATAGAAGAAAATGAAGGAAGGAAGGGAGAAAAGAAAGACGGAAGGGAGGAAGATAAGAAAGAAGGAAGACATCTACACTGGATTTAGCTTGGGTGGATCAGATAAGTAACTGGAAAAGAAGACTACCTGGTGAGAAAATGTTAGTTTCTGGTTTAGAGATTGATTCAAATGTGCTTATTATACTACCAAAATAAACAAATATATATTTTAAAGGTAGCATTTTTTGATGAACAGAGTACATAATGACAAACGCTGGGCTGGAAGAAGCATAAGTTGGAAGCAAGATTGCTGGGAGAAATATCAGTAACCTCAGATATGCAAATGACACCACCCTTATGGCAGAAAGTGAAGAGGAACTAAAGAGCCTCTTGATGAAAGTGAAAGAGAGGGTGAAAAAGTTGGCTTAAAGCTCAACATTCAGAAAACTAAGATCATGGCATCTGGTCCCATCACTTCATGGGAAATAGATGGGGAAACAGTGGAAACAGTGTCAGACTTTATTTTGGGGGGGCTCCAAAATCACTGCAATGATGATTGCTGCCATGAAATTAAAAGTTGCTTACTCCTTGGAAGGAAAGTTATGACCAACCTAGATAGCATATTCAAAAGCAGAGACATTACTTTGCCAACAAAGGTCTGTCTAGTCAAGGCTATGGTTTTTCCAGTGGTCATGTATAGATTTGAGAGTTGGACTGTGAAGAAGGCTGAGTGCTGAAGAATTGATGCTTTTGAACTGTGGTGTTGGAGAAGACTCTTGAGAGTCCCTTGGACTGCAAGGAGATCCAACCAGTCCATTCTGAAGGAGATCAGCCCTGGCATTTCTTTGGAATGAATGAGGCTAAAGCTGAAACTCCAGTACTTTGGCCACCTCATGGGAAGAGCTGACTCATTGGGAAAGACTCTGATACTGGGAGGGATTAAGGGCAGGAGGAGAAGGGGATGACACAGGATGAGATGGCTGCTGCTGCTGCTAAGTTACTTCAGTCGTGTCTGACTCTGTGTGACCCCATAGACTGCAGCCCACCAGGCTCCCCCATTCCTGGGATTCTCCAGGCAAGAACACTGGTGTGGGTTGCCATTTCCTTCTCCAATGGATGAAAGTGAAAAGTGAAAGTGAAGTTGCTCAGTCGTGTCCATTGAGTCAATGATGAGATGGCTGGATGGCATCATTGACTACTCAATGGACGTGAGTTGAGTGAACTCTGGGAGTTGGTGATGGACAAGGAGGCTGGCGTGTTGCGATTAATGGGGTTGCAAAGAGTCTGACACGACTGAGCAACCGAACTGAACTGAAGTGAACTGATGGTATTAGACCACAAACCAAGGATTCTGATGAATCCAAGTATGTTAATCTGAGGTTCAAAAAATAAAATTCATGATTTGAGAAAAAGAAAAGATAAGAGAAGGAGGAAAGCCCTTGAAAAGACATGAGATTATTATAGGTGCCAAAACTTATCAACGTTAATTTTTTTTACACGTAAGATTTCCACTAATGCTGGAACAGCCAATGAGAATAGTAACCAATTCATAACTTCAAGGTAACTCTAAAAGTAGTTCAAATGCTGGATGCATAAGCTAAATGACACAAATTAATTAAATTTCTCAATATTCTTATTGGCAAAAGAAGATCATTGGACTGAATGAAAAAATCTGAGGCATCTAAATGCCATCTCTTCTAGAATGTTATTCTTTTTTATTTTAGTGTCTTGATCCCTATGACTGGTAAGCAGAGATATCTGGATGATCATGTGTCTACATGTTCACCATATGAAAATACCAACAAATACAAAAAAGCAACTTTGTGCCCCATAGAGTTGATAAATATCAAATTTCCAAAAGAAAACAATTCAGCTGTAATGTGAGAATTTCATTGTAAACATTGTTTTATTCTCTCTGGATTTTTGGTCTATCAGTAATAGTAATCTGACTAAATGATAATGAAGAAAGAACACTGAAAAAACATTTCAGAAGTATTTTATAGAAAATGAAGGTTCAACATCTAGAAGGACTAGAAGAATGAGATCTTTTTTTTATAATTACTGTTTGATATTTTTTCCATCAACATTGATTAATTGTACATAAAAAGGGGAAATTAGTGGAATATTGGCTTGTATTACAGCTAAGATTAAAATTAACAGCTGAAGTGTTGGTGAGGTAGTCATGTTCCTTGGCAGAAATCTTTATTATTCATTTAGGAATGTCATTTAAAAAGTTGCTAATTGGCAACTAATGGTGTATGGGCTCATTGCAATGAACATATCACTTCATATCATGATGAGTCTATGTTCCCAGCTAAAGGTACCATGTGGTCTACTGATCATATCCGGATATAAGTGAGTGCTTGCTTCTTAATTGGGCAGGTTTTAAGACAAAAACATATTCAAATAATTGTAGAACATTAGAGTTGGAAATAAATTTGTCAAAATGTTTCATTTTATAAATGAGAAAATTGAGATTCAAGATGGCTAAGTAACTTCTCCTTGATCATTTAATTTGGGATGATCTAGGTTTGCAAATATCTTTAACTCTTTATTTGTTGTATTTATTACAGAGTATATAACAGACCATTATATTATTTGCATCAACTCTGAGTTCTTAGAAAATTTTATTTCTAAACATTTGTTGATCAATTATCCACCCTTAAATGCTGCACTAATCAATCCCTGAAAATGCTGAAACTAAACTTGCTTTTCCCACAATATTTCCTTTCAAAGCAAGAATTGCAGCAAGAAAAATTAAATGGGAAAGAGTTTATTCAAGGGTACTGCAGTAGGAGAGTCCAGACCCTAGTCTGAACTCAATTCTACTGAAACAAAGGATGGGAGCGTTCTTAAGATCTGGGGAAAGAGGATTGTGGGTCTCTGTTTGTTAACTTGGAGAAGGCAATGGCACCCCACTCCAGTACTCTTGCCTGGCAAATCCCATGGACAGAGGAGCCTGGCAGGCCAGTCCATGGGGTCGCTAAGAGTCAGGCACGACTGAGCGACTTCACTTTCTCTTTTCACTTTCATGCATTGGAGAAGGAAATGGCAACCCACTCCAGTATTCTTGCCTGGAGAATCCCAGGGACAGGGGAGCCTAGTGGGCTGCCATCTTTGGGGTCTCACAGAGTCGGATACGACTAAAGTGACTTAGCAGCAGTTTGTTAACTGGCTTTGTCCAGAGGAAAAGTGAACCTTTTCATGTATTTAAAAAATCAGCTTTTTAACTTGGAGATGGATGAGCATGAAAGTTAGACTCCCATCTTTCCACCAAGACTGAGAGACGAGGACGTTATCCTCCTTGATAATTATGTTTCAAACTCCTAGTTCCTGATAAAGATGGTTCTGGGTTATAAACCTAACAAGTGGCTTCTGAATATATTTTTATCTCAAAAGGGAAGAGAGTTAATAATTTTTCAGTTTTTTTAAGTGGGAAGATGGAGGGACATCTGTAGTTAGACCAACTGAATTCTGGGCTGGAATGAGAGAAGGGTCATGGGAATAGAGGCCAGAGAAAGCCTGTCTAAAGCTTAGTTAAGAAGAGTAAAACTTTGATGTCATCTTGGTCAAGCCCAAGAGTGGCTCTTCAGAGTAAGCTGATATAATTTTTAAATGGCAATTATGTCAGAAACATCCACAATCAGCCAAAATGATTTAAAGCATGAATGAATTACACTACCCTATGAAGACTTACTTGGAAAAAAGGCTCAGGCAATCAACTTAGGCTTCAGACCTTTGAAAGAGTCTATGTTCTCTTCTCATATGAAGAACCAACAAATTCTCTGTATCTTGTGGTGGGAGACACATTATAACTGTGCTAATTCTTGTCTCTAATTCTTCTAATCTATAACTTTGCACACTCTGCCTCCAGACTATTTTTCCCCTTATTTTCCACTTCAGGACCCCCAATTTATTTTCCTCACCTCAACACAATCATTGTCTTTAAAAGTAAAACCGTTAGAAGAACTAGGAATGGTCTCACCAAGGAATGGAGTGACCTCTTCTTATCCCTATTTCTGCTTCTGGTTAGAATTATATACATTAAGACATTCACAACTTTGTGAAAACTCAAGTTCTAGATTTCCAAAAACTTGAGAACATTTTGGCAACAAAACTTCTGCCACCATTTTTAGTCTTTCCTTTAAATTACAGTTTTCAGATAAAATGGTGATTTTCAAATTATTCTTATTGCTAGCATTTTATCATTATCCTTTAGCTTTTGCTTATGGATTTTGAAAATTTATACTAAATTTAACTTTCTGTAATTTTCTGTAATTTTTCTTTAGAATTACATGAGAGATTATTTTTATCAAAAATTATTAATTCAATGGACAATTTTTGGAAAAAAATGAAAGTGCTTTAACCAATAGAGTATTGTAATAACTAATTAAATTATTTAATAACTCTAAAACATTGTTAGATAAAATGTCATGCTTGAATTACCTTCTATACCCTTGGTTCCTAATCATTTTCAAGAGAAAAAGCAGTTGTTTGTTTCCCGCCAGTATGTTTACCCTAGTAGGGATTTAACTTTCTGTTCCCAAGACAGTGAATCCAGCCTGGATTTTGACTGTTCCACTGAGCAAGGTGAAATTAATGTGAAGTCTTATCAAACAGCTATAGCACAAATATGGAGATTGAAGGCACATAGGGTCCAACATAGGGGGAAATTTATGACCATGATGGGAGAGGCAGAGAACATAGGGGAGAGACTGGGGGGAAGAGGAGAGGCTCAGAAGAGAGCAGCAGGGTGATTGGCTAAGTCTCATCACCCCTGGAGAACCACGACCAGAAACTGCCATCCTGATGGAAAGGCACACCTATGGAATTCCTGAGTGGAATAGTCGTACCTGAACTGTCATCTCTACACCTGTGTGCATGGAAACTTTGGCAAGTGATGGTGGGCTGGGTCAGTCACACAACCTGGGTACAAAGGGGTCTTGATCAAAATTACCTTGAAGCACTGGTTGCCAGGTATTGCGGCAGCTTTGTTATTAGGTGACATGTATCAGTGCCTTCCAGAAGCAGAAGAAAACCATGGGATGGAGTCAAAGAGGAAGAGAAGAATATGTTGGTGGTTCCATAATTTCCTGAACTTTCCTCTTTGATTCCTTACAACTGTAAAGAAGGGTAGTGGTCCCAGAGCAGACCAGTGCCTGGGACTGAGGTTTTCCTAAGCCAAATCTGCATGTGCTTAAATCCACAGTTCTTCAGTAAAGTTAGCTAGTGAAGCCAAATCGGGTCTCCATATTCCAACACTGAGTTAAATCTCGGGGGCAGTTTTGGGTGAACTGGTAAAGAATAGTATTATTGTTTTGTAGGCCAAGGGAGCCACAGCTGGCTAATAACCTCCAAAACTGTGTCTCCCATTGTAGATAAGGCAGTGAGAAGAGGACATGATCAGCTTGTGGACACTCTTCTGACTTCTTGGTGGTATGGCAACTGGGAGTCAGCATCATCAACCTTCTGGTCCCAAACTGTCCAGGGTCTCCTCGTGGGCAGCAAATCATTAATTTCTCCAACTTTGTGGAGGTTTCATTACTGGAAAAACAGCTCAAAGGTATTGTTATATTCAAACCTTGAGGGGGAGCCTGGACTTCACCCCAAGGCAGCACTATTGTTTCTTTTGACTGGTCATCCCTTCCCTAATTAGCGTCGTTTAGATCTGCTCTTGGGATTCAGTGAAGGTTAAAGAGGCTGAATGAAGCCTATAATTAGCCTGTAATCGAGAAATCAGGGACACAGAAAGGCTTTTGTGCCCAGGAGAGCTCTGCAAAGTCCTGCTTGGTATCACTGGGAGGCCCAGCTTGTTGGACCCACAAATTAGCACAAACTCTGTTTTGGTTTTCCTCCATGATCACCACTCCAAGCACTTTGTCTCTAGGGGGACAAAATTAAGGTCAAGAAAGAGAGACCAAGAGACCCAGAGAAAAAAATCATACACTGTCAAGTCATTAAATTGGGTATTTTTGAGTATATCCAAGTAATTAAATCAAACAAACAAAAGAGATATTTGAAGGAGTTTCCTAGTGCAGTTTTTCTCTGAAGCTGACTCTCAGATTAGCATCTGATTGAGTGCTGTTTATTTGGAAGGGTATTCTTGAAAACACCTCTCAGTCAGGAGCCAGGAAGTGAGACGGGAGGACTGGAAGCCAAGAAGTGGAGAATCAGTGATCAGGTGTCACTGCAGGTACCTTTGTGGACGTCTGGGAGGTGCTTTGAACATGCTTGAGCAATCTCTCCTAAGAGACAAGAAATTTAAGGTGTATATCCATGAAATTCTCTATATTGGTTAAGCGTTGCTGATAGGAGAGTTAACTCCCTGCACTTCCTACTTGTCTTGAATAGAGGCTGAGCGTTTTTCTGCTGGCCAGAAAAATCTCTCAACTGGAGTCATAAGAGTTTGCCATCGAGGATTGCTCAGTCACTCTGTCACATCAGACTTTTTGTGACCCGTGAACTGTAGCCTGCCAGGCTCCTCTGCCCATGGAATTTTCTAGGCAAGAATACTGGGGTGGGGTACCATTTCCTACTCCAGGGGATTTTCTGAGCCAGAGATCAAACCTGCGTCTCTTGCATCTTCTGCATTGACAGGAGGATTCTTTACCACTAGCACCACCTGGGAAACCCATCAGGAGGTTGGGATGGGGCAAAGATAGATACTACTGATAGGGACAGGTGAAGGGACAAAGTAAGTGATTAAATAGTTAATCTTACTAGGGGATTATGAATAGGAAAAAAATATGGGAGACCTCTGTAAATTAATGATTACTCAAAAAGCAGATTTGTTTAACCACAGAACCAAGCAGCCTTGCTCAGCAAAAACACCATGCAGTAGAAGCGTGAGACACGCCCCAGAACAATAAAACAGTGGTGGCATGACACCCACATCCTGCCCAGTGAGCTCAGTGAGTTAATGATCCCTAGGACATGCCCTCTGCACACATAAAACAACAACAGCAACAACAATATTTGCGGATCTAGTTCGACCTTGTTAAGGGCAAGAAAACTACCCCCTACTCAACCTGGAGGAGAAGCTGAAGTGATGGACACTAGATGTCTACTCAAGAAAGACAAAGAAGTTCTTTCTCCCCCTACTTTTTCCTTGGTATATATGAAACTGTAGCCCAGTAAGTTCTCAGGATGCAGCATTTTTGCCCACCCACTTGTAGACCTCACAAGCACCCTATTCTAACAAATCACTCCTTATCTATCAATCACTTTGTCTCTCGCTGAATTCTTTTCTGCACTGAGACATAAAGGACTATGGTACCAGACCTCTTTGAAGCCCCCTGAAATGGCACTAAATGGTTTCACTACTGCAAACAGGAAGACAAGGCAATTAATAAAGAAATACTGAAAATAAAAAAACAATGCAGACATTGTAAAAAAAAAAAAAAAGGACAAGAAAAGCTTTGGACCAGACCCAACTAAAGAACAAGTTAATTTAACAAATTATAAGTTATTTGTAGGTTGTGTGTGTGCATGCTAAGTCACCTCAGTCATGTCTGACTCTTTGCAACCCCTTGGAGTATAGCCCACCAGGCTCCTCTGTCCATGGGATTCTCCAGGCAAGAATACTGGAGTGAGTTGCCATGCCCTCCTCCAGGGTTTCTTCCTGATCCAGAGATCAAACCTGTGTCTCTTATGTCTCCTGGGAGACATAAGTGTTCTTTATCACTTCTACCATCAGAAAAGCCTCTGGGTAATCACATATTCCATGGAATAGATACTATGCAAATCAAAATATGAAGAGATAATACTAAATTTGTGCATTAAAAGGGAGAAACTTCTATTGATAGCAGGATGGAGGAAATTCCAAAAATAAATAAATAAATAAAAATGCTGAATAAAGCATTTCCAAATATTTATTTTTAATGTCACAAAGGAGCTGACAAGTTAAGGTAACTTGTTGTTACCAAAAAGTTAGAGGCAAGTAAAGACGGAAATCTGCTTTCCCCTTGGGAGTATTTGTCACACTGAGTAAACTTGAATTTCAGTTATTATGGCCTCATGAGGTATCGGGACTGGAAACAAGTCCAGATGGAGAATGCTATAGGCAACAGTCTCAGTGTAAGGGGAACGAGAAATAACCCTCTCCTTTCCCACTCTACCGTCCCATTTATTCATCGATTTATCCATCACCCATCCTTTTCTCATGCACACACCTACCAGAAGACTGCAGAAAGCAAAGCAAACAGGGAAACATAAATGACAAAAAAATAACTTACTTGTGAAGAGCTTTGGCAATCAGTGAGATATTGGAGGGATTTTCTTTTCCTTATATAATTTGTAACTACAGGCTTTTTCTCACATGATTTTGCAGCTTGAATTTACAGTAGCTGGGTGATCCTGAATGACTTAAGCCATGATTTTAGCTTAAAGTAGTCCTACCGCATGATTCCACTTACAGGAAATATCAAAAATAGTCACATTCATAGAAGCAAAGAATCAAATGGTGGCTACCAGGAACTGGGGAGTGGGCGGGGATGAGAAGTTGTTAATCAGCTGATATAAAATTTCAGTTATACAAGATGAATAAGTTCTAGAGAATTGTATCCACATTCTTAGTGTTTGAGTTACTTTCTTTTAAACTTGTTGTTTTAGGGCTAGAATAGAAGGAACTGCTTATTAGTCTTCATCTGGGCTGCAATTTACCCACTCCTCCATAATTTCCACCATTTTGGAGGGAAGAGTAGCCAACATTGCTGAATAACAAAAAACATTGCTCTCCCTAGCCCAAGCTATGCAGTGACCACGGTTTTGCTTCTTGACAGCAGCCCCAGTCACTTTACACCATGGATTACAGTGGCCACTTAATGACAGAAAGCAGTATGATCAGACACCAAGAGGATCAAGAAACTTTCAGAATTGTAATTGTGGCAGAGTAAAAATCATACAGTGGCACCTTATTAAGTCAGTAGAATCTCAGCATTCACATTCAGTTCTACAGTAATTGGTGGTAGAGAGCAGAAGAATGGGGGGAGAAAAATGTCAGCTCCTCTCTCAGTGCATATCATTAGATTTAGCTTAGCCTGTCTGCACGGCTTTGTAGCTGCAGACAACATGGGTTCTTGCCAAGCCCCTGGGAGTGAGAGGTGCCAAGACCCAAATGTTCTTGACTGAGTGGTTGCTCCTGTACATCTGTGTCTTTGGCTGATAGCTGATCAATCCCAATTTTGATAGCCACTTTTGCAAGTACATAAAAGCAAAATGAACCAAGCTGTTTATTTTCACTTTTTAGCCTTCGCTTATTATGTTGCATTTATTTCTCCAACTGATACCATTTACTGATTCTCTAATAATCTTGTTGCCAACTCTTTGGAGTAGAAGAAAATAAATAACATTTCTTTTTTGTAAAGAAAAAGAACTTTGTCCAAGATATTTGAAATTTTAATGCACACACTACTGAATAAAATTTAAAAAAATAGTACACTTATTTTATCAAAAGATAGCTTGGTTGAAGAGTGAAAAAGGCAAAACGTACAAGCTAAAATACCAATGAGGCTTTAAAAGAAACTATACCTTCAAAAATACACATGGTATTCTATTTCTTTTTTTCTGAGCAAATTTATATGAAGCTGAACCCAAGCTGTTTATATATACTCTAGGCACAAAGTTTTGAATTTTATAATGTCCCAATAATGAAAATATAATTCAACCCATCACTTAATAAATATGATTGATTTTGATGGACTTCATAGCTGAAGGTTGATAAATATCTCCCTTTAAATTCATCTTCTGTTCTGAAACTTGGAGATACAAGTATACATACATGATTTTATTAAGTGAATAGACAACTTACTCTGAGTTATTTTTAAAGACTCTACATATCTGTGACAACCTATTACATCCAGAAAAAAGAATGTGTGGACATTTGGAAATAAGTTCTTATGATTTCTTGTATTTTATATGCTACTTCCCCAGTAATACAAACATTTTTATAGCATAAATCTGGATTATTCCTATGACATTTCTGCTGATTCACCTGCTGGTAACTAAGATTCAGAATACACCATCAGTATCAGGAAAGTGCTTAATGGTTTAAAACTGGAACACTAATTCAAGAATCTTCTGGCCATTTTGATAAACATTTGTTGAGAAGGAAATATGTTGTTTTTGAAAACAGCCACACTGATCAGAAAAATAACATGCTTTTGAAAGAATCAGATAAGGAAACTATACTCCACCCAAGTACCTTTTTTTTTTTTAATTAATTTTTATTTTTTAGTTTGTTTTGCTTTACAATACTGTATTCGTTTTGTTACACATTGACATGAATTAGCCATGAGTGTACATGAACTCCCAATCCCGACCCCCTCCTCCACCCTCCCGCCCCACACCCTCTCTCTGGATTATCCCCGTGCATCAGTCCCTAGCATCCTGCATCCTGCATCAAACCTGGACTGGCAATTCATTTCGCTTATGATATCACACATGTTACATTGCCACTCTGCCAACCCATCCCACCCTCTCCCTCTCCCACAGAGTCCAAAAGGCCATTCTATACAACTGTGTCTCTTTTGCTGTCTTGCGTACAGGTTTATCATTACCATCATTCTAAATTCCATATATATGTGTAAGTATACTGTATTGATGTTTTTCTTTCTGGCTTACTTCACTCTGTATAATCGGCTCCAG
>SJXQ01002833.1:32744-72353 GCA_006408695.1 Aepyceros melampus | reverse complement strand
CACATGTTACATTGCCACTCTGCCAACCCATCCCACCCTCTCCCTCTCCCACAGAGTCCAAAAGGCCATTCTATACAACTGTGTCTCTTTTGCTGTCTTGCGTACAGGTTTATCATTACCATCATTCTAAATTCCATATATATGTGTAAGTATACTGTATTGATGTTTTTCTTTCTGGCTTACTTCACTCTGTATAATCGGCTCCAGCGTCATCCACCTCATTAAAACTGATTCAAATGTATTCTTTTTAATAGCTGAGTAATACTCCATTGTGTATATGTACCACAGCTTTCTTATCCATTCATCTGCTGATGGACATCTAGGTTGCTTCCATGTCCTGGCTATTACAAACAGTGCCGCGATGAACATTGGGGTACACGTGTCTCTTTCAATTCTGGTTTCCTCGGTGTGTATGCCCAGCAGTGGGATCGCTGGATCATAAGGCAGTTCTATTTGCAATTTTTTAAGGAATCTCCACACTGTTTTCCATAGTGGCTGTACTAATTTGCATTCCCACCAACAGTGTAAGAGGGTTCCCTTTTCTCCACACCCTCTCCAGCATTTATTGCTTTCATTTGGAAAAGTCTACATCGTTTTCAGCTCCCGCATCATCCATCCTAAGTGATCCATCTTCTCCTGCCTTTGTTGTCAGCTGGATGCAATCCTTTGCATATCTTCCTGTCCTAGATCATTTTGTAATAACAGCTAGATATGAAGGAGCCCTATATTTGTCACACACACTTTCAGGTCTATCTGATAGAATGTGGTTTTTAAAATCTGAGCTAAAAAATAGATATTTCACAGGGAATTAATTCTATTCATTTAGGAGTCATTCAGAAAATAAATGCTACTTTGATATAAAAGAATTTTGTTATCTTTTCCAGTTTATACATCTCTATCCCATACGTGATTCACCTGGGCTTTTAAAAGAAAAGGTCTGAAGGCAAATATACAAGAGCTTTTCTGTTCATTGTTCTGGACATTTCCATGAATTCTCATGGATAAGTGAGCAGGTGGAAAGTGAATTTGTTGTTTAGTTGCTAAATTGTTTCCTATTCTTTGTGATCCCATGGGCTGTAGCCTGCTAGGCTCTCTGTCCATGGGATTTTTTAAGCAAGAATATTGGAGTGGGTTGCCATTTCCTCCTCCAGGGGGGTCTTCTTGAGATATAAGTGGCTGAGCAGCTCTGTGGTGTTGGTACTGAGTAAAATCACAGGCTGATAAACTCTTATTTACTATACCTCTTGCAGAAATTAATTCCAAAATTTTATTTAAAAAATCTCTATATTCCCACTAAGAAGACTCCTTTACCAATTTATGGTCTTCAAAGAACTAGAGCAGTGTTCTACATTGTACAGTGAGTAGGAAATATAGCAGTAGTCGAGAAAATGAGTTGGTTTTAAAATTCCCACTTTATTGTTATCAAAGACCTCTTTGGAAGCTGGTTTTTTGTCTTTGTTTTTGTTTTTTAAGTTAGTGACCACATTTTTACAGTATACATATATTGCATGTTGGATGTAAGGGTAGAAAATGTAACTTGGGTTGGAAATACCATTTCCAACTGAAATGTGAAATTTCACATTTCCTGCTGAAGAATCAATCTGTCTAGCATATTAGAAAATCCACTGGGGTTTGTATATACTCCTACAGATGTACACAGCTTCAGTTAACACACTCAAGCTTGACAAAAAGGGGGTGTGGGTGTGTGTGTAACCTTCATCTTGCCCTAGAGTAAAACAACAGCATTTTATCTGAACAATACACCTTTAATGTTTGCTGAAATGCCCTGCAGTAGCCAAAGCAGAGTGTTCTACGCGAGGGCAGATACTATTCCCAGTATTTTAGAAAGAAGCCTCATCCAGTCACATCAAGGAGATCTTCCACTTTGAAATATCTGATCTAGAAATATCTAGATTAAAATGAATATCAGGGGCAGTGTTTAAGGTAATAAATCTGAAGACTCAAATAATGCAGTCTCTGAGAGGATCTTGGCTACAGGAAGCAAGAAACTGAAGTCTATGGAGACATTTTCCCCACTGGAATCTCTGCAGATATTTTAAACACAGCTAGAATCCTTCAGTTCAACACTGTCAATCTTCTGAACCTGTCTCAACGACTTTGCCTTGTTTTCCTCTAGAAGATGATACTGTCTCTATGTGAGAAGTGTAAGACATAGTGGTGAACGCTGCGGACCTGGGAGCCTTGCTGTCCGGGCTCTAATCCCAGCTCTGCTGAGCAACAATCACATACCAGTCACATAACTGGATCTGGCATAATGAGAGTAATATTATTGGACAATAATAGTGCTGATCTCATGGGGGGCAGTTGTGAGGCTTATATGACTCAATATATGTAAAATACCAAGAATGATGCTTGGAAAACTTTGTTGTTCAATCCTTAGTTTCATGTCCAACTCTTTGCAACCCCATGAACTGCAGCACACTTCCCTGTCCTTCACCACCTCCAAGAGTTTGCTCAGACTCATGTACATTGACTTGCCAGGTGGTGCTAGTGGTAAAGAATCTGCCTGCAATGCAGGAGACGTTAGAGACACAGGTTCGATCCCTGGGTTCATAAGATCCACTGGCGGAGGGCACGGCAACCCACTCCAGCATTCTTGCCTGGAGAATCCCACAGACATAGGAACCTGGTGGGCTACCGTCCATAGAGTCTCGAAGAGTCAGACACAACTGATGTGACTTAGCACACATGCATGTCCATTGAGTCGGTGATGCTATCAAACCATCTCGGCCTCTGCCACCCCCTTTCTCTTCTTGCCCTCAGTCTTTCCCACCATTAGATTTACATGGTAAGATAAATCATTAGAGTTACATAAATCACACTATTTACACCGCTTAATTCACCATTTTTCTATGTCAGGTATTCATTCTCCAACTGGCAATATGTAGCCCAGAAAAAATAAAATCCGGTCTAATAAAAACAGTACATCTTTACTATGAAAATGGAGTGAATAATGCCAGTTGTTGATTTCTCAGAAATATGAGCCTGTTAATAAAACAAGACTAGACTATAGTCTTAGTCGAGTCGAGGAAGAAGAAGTCAGAAAGGACATTTATAGGTCTTTGACATCTGGGTTTAAGTGAATTAAGACATGTCTTTCAAGAAGGAGAATGGTTAGTCAATGTTTGAGACGTAATAGTTTAGGACTGGTGGATATAGTGAGGGTGAAGTGAGATGAGGATCTTGGAGTGAATCTTGATAAGTAAACCACAGTTTGGTAACTGAGTCATTTGCCCAGGTGAATAGACTGTTGCCACAGATAAATCACTTTCCAGGAAATTTCTGAGACAAACATTGAATTCATTTATTGGTTTATGGTCTTATCTTTCCTTGGTAATGGTTTCCTGGAATAAATAACAAAGTCATGATACCACAGGTGAACCCAGTTCTGGGTCCAAATGGCTATGTCATGTTTATGCAAGTGATTGCAATTTTCAAAATATAGTTTAAATCACCCTTGATGTTAAAACTTATCTGCTACCATGCTGAACATTTTGATGTATTTTCATTCAGTCAAAATTTATTTACAATATTAAGGACTAAGTAAACACATTTACTGGAGAAGGCAATGGCACCCCACTCCAGTACTCTTGCCTGGAAAATCCCATGGACGGAGGAGCCTGGTGGGCTGCAGTCCATGGGGTCACTAAGAGTCGGACATGACTGAGCAACTTCACTTTCACGCATTGGAGAAGGAACTGGCAACCCACTCCAGTGTTCTTGCCTGGAGAATCTCAGGAACGGGGGAGCCTGGTGGGCTTCCCTCTATGGGGTCGCACAGAGTTGGACACAACTGAAGTGACTTAACAGCAGCAGCAGCAAACACATTTACATTCTGATGTTTTATGTAATATTATATTGTGCATTTTTCCATTTTAATAAAATGGCAGTAAGAATTTTAATGACTATAAGTTCACCTTATGATCTCATATAATCTCCATACAGATTTTAAAGCTGCATCATTATTTTTAGATTTTTGTAAACTACGCAATGATGAATATTCTTGTATATAAACTTTGTGTTCACTATTTCTGTTTTGTTAAAACAAATTCCAACTGAGGGTAAAAGTTTCCATTCAAGGGGTACAGATCTATTTATATATATTTCCAAATTGCACTCAAAGTATTACAAAGTTTGTAGAATTATTTTTTTTTTAAATGGAGAAGAAAATGGAAACCCACTCCAGTATTCTTGCCTGGAGAATCCCAAGGAGAGAGGAGCCCGGCGGGCTACAGTCCATAGGATCCCAGAGTCAGATATGACTGAAGCAACACGGCAAGCATACACACTCATTTTAAAAATGGCTGCGATGAAGCTGTACACAGGGCAGGAATAGAGACTCAGACATAGAGAATGGGCTTGTGGACACAGCGGGGGAAGAGGGACGGAGTGAGAGCAGCACCGACATATGTACACTCCCATGTGTAAAACAGATGGCTGGTGGGAGGCTGCTGCATGAGGCCGGGAGCCCAGCCTGGTGCTCTGTGATGACCTGAAAGGGTAGGCCTGGGGGAGGGTGGGAGAGAGGCTTAGGAGGGGCGAGATATTTGTGTACTTATGGCTGATTCACATTTATCGTACAGAAGAAACAAAACACAACGTTGTAAAGCACTTATTCTCTAGTTTAAAAAATTATTTTAATAAGTAAATAAGCAAATGATCATATGGCCGTGGCTCACATATTTTAATAACTTTCTTGGAAACGTGAACTCAGTCACTCAGTCACTCAGTCATGTCCGACTTTTTGCTATCCCATGGACTGTAACCCTCCTGGCTCCTCTGTCCAAGGAATTTCAAAGGCAAGAATACTGGAGTGTGTTGCCATTTCCTCCTCCAGGGGATCTTCCCAACTGAGGGGACTGAACTCACATCTTCTGCATTGGCAGGCAAGTGTTTGCTAAGTTGCTTCAGTCGTGTCCGACTCTGTGCGACCCCATAGACAGAAGCCCACTAGGCTCCCCCATCCCTGGGATTCTCCAGGCAAGAACACTGGAGTGGGTTGCCATTTCCTTCTCCAATGCATGAAAGTGAAAAGTGAAAGTGAAGTCGCTCAGTCGTGTCCGACTCTTAGCGACCCCATGGACTGCAGCCTCCCAGGCTCCTCCGTCCATGGGATTTTCCAGGCAGGAGTACTGGAGTGGGGTGCCACTGCCTTCTCGAGGCAAGTGTTTACCACTCGAAAAAAAAAAAAAAAGTTTCTCAGTCGTGTCTGACTCTTTGCGGCCCATGGACTATGCAGCCCATGGAATTCTCCAGGCCAGAGTACTGGAGTGGGTAGCTTTTCCCTTCTCCAGGGGATCTTCCCAACCCAGGGATCAAACCCAGGTGTCCCACATTGCAGGCAGATTCATTACCACTGAGCCACCTGGGAAACCTTTCTTGGAATATTGCCTTAGAACATATCAAAAAATCATGCAAGAAAGATATTTTTCATTGCAGTATAAACTTATTTTTTAACCCAATGTCTACTTTTGTCAAAAATCTTATTCATGAGAATTAACCTCAAGTAAATTTTGCCTCTTTACAAGATTCAAAACTTTCATCAAAGAGTAAAGAAAACAACTTCAATAGGATTACTTTAAACAGTATATCACAGATTACCAAGTCATACAGATTTGTTAAATATTGAGAATAATAGCTGTGTTGTTCAAAATAGATTGATACCTAAAGAAAGATTTTTTGATGTCGTCTTTTTCTTTTTAACGTAGATTTGGACTCATTTTTAAAATTTTAATATCTTACTAAATTGAGCAAGCATTATTGAGCACCAAGGCATGGTTACATGAAGGAAGGCAGATAAATTTTCATCCTAGACCTTCAGGTGTGTACCAGAAGCGTGAACTTCTATATAATAATGAAGTGGAAGCTCCCAGGAACAAAGCTCACCAGGGTTGCCCTGGTGGCTCAGGTGGTAAAGACTCTGCCTGCAGTGCAGGAGATCTAAGTTCGATCCCTGGGTTGGGAAGATCCCCTGGAGAAGGGAGTGGCTGCCTACTCCAGTATTTTTGCCTGGAGAATTTCATGGACAGAGGAGCCTGGCAGCCTGCAGTCCATAGGGATACAAATGAGAGACTATCACTTTCCCAAGAACAAAATTCTTGTCTATCCTTCCTACTTTAGCACCTTCCTACTTTCAGCTGACTCCTTGAGGTCTCATGTTGGCTTTTTTGTAAGATCAAATAACACTTACAGATTTATGGAGGTAACTGTATGGCATGATGCATGCAGAGGTACCACAAGGGCTATAAAAATAACAGAAATTCGAGAGATTGGTATTATCTATGTAAATGTATCATCCTTACCTCAGAAGTCTTAAGATTTTAACAGTCTTACAAAGTACTGAAAGATGCATTGAGGACATTTTTAGCAAACTCTATAAATTGATAGGTAGCATCAGCGATGAAATCTTTTTTCTCCTTCCCTTTATTTTGATGGAATCAAATTGCGTACCAATAGAGTAAATGACTAAACAATGACAACAGCAACAAATCGTATTGTAGATTGACTGGTTTCTTAAAAACTGTAGATGTCTGAGTCTTCTAACTTATGCTGTTTGCTTATCTGTACTGACAACACATGTGGCTATCAAATATTTGAAATGTGGCCAGTGTGAACCAAAGTATGCTATTTCAGTATAAAATATGCCCTGGATTTTGAATACTTAGGTTAAAGCGTCTGCCTCCAATGCGGGAGACCTGGGTTCGATCCCTGGGTCAGGAAGATCCCCTGGAGAAGGAAATGGCAACCCACTCCAGTATTCTTGCTTGGAGAATCTCATGGACTGAGGAGGCTGGTGGGCTGCAGTCCATGGGGTCACAAAGAGTCGGACACGACTGAGTGACTTTACTTACTTACTTAGTATAAAAATCAGAAATAATATAAATATTTCATTAATAAATTACAAAGTATGCTATTTCAGTATAAAATATGCCCTGGATTTTGAATACTTAGGTTAAAGCGTCTGCCTCCAATGCGGGAGACCTGGGTTCGATCCCTGGGTCAGGAAGATCCCCTGGAGAAGGAAATGGCAACCCACTCCAGTATTCTTGCTTGGAGAATCTCATGGACTGAGGAGGCTGGTGGGCTGCAGTCCATGGGGTCACAAAGAGTCGGACACGACTGAGTGACTTTACTTACTTACTTAGTATAAAAATCAGAAATAATATAAATATTTCATTAATAAATTTGCTTTCATATTGATCACATGTTGAAGTGATATTTTAGATATATTTTTTTGAATTCAATGTATTATTAAAACCAGTTTCACCTGTTTCTTCTTACTATTGTTCAATGTCACTATTAAAACAATTAAAACTGCCTGTGTGTCTCAGTGTCCCTGTTGGACAGTTCTGGATTAGGTCATTAGTTCATTTTAAATTGCCTCAATCCAAAGCTTTTCATTCACTTTGCCAAAGTCCAAGGGCATCTTTGGTGAAATACATCATGGAACCAGCTGGGTTGAGGTCAATGCTGGCTCAAGCCCTGTCAGTGTCCAGAGGTTAACAGACAGCTATTCATCCTCAATGTGCTTTCATCTCCCAGAGAAAGGATACCCAAGGTTTCTTGTTTGATTCATTATTTAGAAGCTTATCTGTTCAAGAAATAAATTTTTCAGAGTTATTCTGCTCTTGATTTTTTTCCTTAGAGTTTTAAAATCATCTTTATAGTGGGATATTTCCTAGGAATATCATTTCAGATATTTACTACACCAACGTAAGATGATAACAATGAGACTTTATAGGATTTTGGGGTAGGGAGACATGTCACTCACAAATAAATGAGAAACGCTGTCATCAGACTTTTTGCCTACAACTTTGGAAACTGGAAACAGTTGGACAATTTCCTTCAAAATTCTTGAAGAAAACAATTTCTAATGAAAATCTTGTATCTAACAAAAATATGGATCAATGGTCCAGGTTTAAACATCACAAACAAATCAAGTAATCTGCAAGAGAATAGAAATGTAGTGCTTCATTTAACAAGAAACTTATTTGCTAATAATGGATGGTATCCAGAGAATAGGAAGAAATAAGATCCTAGCAACAGAGCATCCAGCCTGAGACATCAGTGAAGGGGATTCTGCAAAGGTATGAGGGTGAAGATAATCACGATGGTGCGATCACTCAGCTAGAGCCAGGCATCCTAGAATGTGAAGTCAAGTGGGCCTTAGAAAGCATCACTACAAACAAAGCTAGTGGAGGTGATGGAATTCCAGTGGAGCTGTTTCAAATCCTGAAAGATGATGCTGTGAAAGTGCTGCACTCAAAATGTCAGCAAATTTGGAAAACACAGCAGTAGCCTCAGGACTGGAAAAGATCAATTTTCATTCTAATCCCAAAGAAAGGCAATGCCAAAGAATGCTCAAACTACTGTACAATTGCACTCATCTCACACACTAGCAAAGTAATGCTCAAAATTCTTCAAGCCAGGCTTCAGCAATACATGAACTATGAACTTCCAGATGTTCAAGCTGGTTTTAGAAAAGGCAGAGGAACCAGAAATCAAATTGCCAACATCTGCTGGATCATGGAAAAAGCAAGAGAGTTTCAGAAAAACATCTATTTCTGCTTTCTTGACTATGCCAAAGCCTTTGACTGTGTGGGTCACAATCAACTGTGGACAATTCTGAAAGGGATGGGAATACCAGACCACCTGACCAGCCTCCTGAGAAACCTATATGCACGTCAGGAAGCAACAGTTAGAACTGGACATGGAACAACAGACCGGTTCCAAACAGGAAAAGGAGTACGTCAAGGCTGTATATTGTCACCTTGCTTATTTGACTTCTATGCAGAGTACATAATGAGAAACCCTGGGCTGGAGGAAGCAGAAGCTGGAATCAAGATTGCTGGGAGAAATCTCAATAACCTCAGATATGCAGATGATACCACCCTTATGGCAGAAAGTGAAGAAGAACTGAAGAGCATCTTGATGAAAGTGAAAGAGGAGAGTGAAAAAGTTGGCTTAAAGCTCAGCTTTCAGAAAATGAAGATCATGGCATCTGGTCCCATCACTTCATGGGAAATAGATGGGGAAACAGTGGGAACAGTGTCAGACTGTATTTTGGGGATCTCTAAAATCACTGCAGATGGTAATTGCAGCCATGAAATTAAAAGGTGTTTACTCCTTGGAAGGAAAGTTATGACCAACCTACATAGCATATTCAAAACCAGAAACATTACTTTGCCAATAAAGGTTTGTCTAGTCAAGGCTATGGTTTTTCCAATGGTCATGTATGGATGTGAGAGTTGGACTGTAGAGAAAGCTGAGAGCCAAAGAATTGATGCTTTTGAACTGTGGTGTTGGAGAAGACTCTTGAGAATCCCTTGGACTGCAAGAAGATCTAACCAGTCCATCCTAAAGGAAATCAGTCCTGGGTGTTCATTGGAAAGACTGATGCTAAAGCTGAAACTCCAATATTTTGGCCAACTGATGCTAAGAGCTGACCCATTGGAAAAGACCCTGATGATGGGAGGGATTGGGGACAGGAGGAGTAGGGGACGACAGAGGATGAGATGGCTGGATGGCATCACTGACTCGATGGACATGAGTTTGAGTAAACTCCAGGAGTTGGTGATGGACAGGGAGGCCTGACGTGCTGCAATTCATGGGATCGCAAAGAGTCGGACATGACTGAGCGACTGAACTGGAACTGGATGATGGTGAAAGTCAGTGCCCAGATGACAGTTTAAATTACAACCAACGATGAAAGCCTTTAGAAAGGAGTTCTCTAGGAAAAATGAAATCAGTTGTAAAATACAATTTAAAACAAATTGTAGAATGCTAAAAAAAGAAGTATGTCTTTGAGTATACACTGGATGAAAAGGAACACCTACCTGTTTTAAGGTTTGTAATATTTATATCTATAATAGGATAATCCTTGTTATTATCACAGTCTTGTTAATGTAAAAGATAACTTTATTCTGCTCAGATTCTTTTTATTGAATTAACTTCTCTTTGTTTCTCTTGATGTGACTGATCTGTCCTCTTCACAGAATAGATTCAATAATAACATAAAACCATACTTTAAAAATCTTTTGGTCTTATTATATGCTAAAATTTTTACAATTGAAAACTAAAACATTATGTGAGTTAATGATAAAGAATCAGACTATTCTTAAGTAATATCCTTCAATCCCCGTGCATAGATAAATGGATGCTAGATAGAATAGATGGATTTAGGCATGTAGATACAATGCTCTTATTAAAAATGGGATAATATGTATTAACTATTAAGATTATATTTGTTTCTATTTAGATTTAATGAATAAAAAGCTACTGTTGTACTAGAAACAGATTTGCTGAACAGAAGATAAATAATTCTTAACTTGTAGAAGTCATACCCTTAAACACTGAGCAAGATCAAGATGTTTCAAGGTGTAAAGAACTAAATATGTTGGGCACAGTAGATAATGCAGTGGTTTAGGCAATGCTGGTTTATTTGAAGGTGGTGTTGTTGGAAATGGAAATAAAAAGACATATTAGACTAACTTGAAGACAAAGATCGACAACATGTATGGAAATAAGAAAATTAGTAGCAGTCTGAATGACGGGTACGGAGAAAGTCATCTAGGGAGTGATGAACTTCTTGAAAGACCAACTGACCAGATGTTAATTAGGCAAAACTAGAATTAACTACAGAAAGAGTGAACATCACCTTAATGAAGTCTCAACATTGTATCAGCATCTGGGGAAGTTAGAAATGAAATGTCACCAGAGGTTTGGAAGTTGAGCTGCCATGCTTTAAGGCAAATATTTTAAGCAGAGGAACTGATGTGGAGTGAGAAAAGTTTATGATATAATAGTTTAGGATTGGTGGACACAAAGAAGCAAGGGACTGGACGTGATACTTGCTAAGTGTACTGCGGTAGATAAGCAAGTTGTTTGTTACAGGTAAACAGTACCCTGCCCAATAAATTGACTTGTGGGACTCTTCCGAAGAAAACTGCCTTATTTTTCTCCTGGGCAAGCGACTAGTCTTGTTGGCAAAGGTAGTTTTATCTAAGGAATATTGTCCGAAAAGCCTCAGTTCTCAAGACAAAATATAGAAGGAAGAGAGGAATGTAGCTAGAACTGAGCCCATGGAAACACCTATATTTAAAAGACATGAGAGGAGGCCTCAGCAAGAAAACTAACAGAGACAGGAAAGACATCTGCAGGACTGAATATCTTAGAAACCAGTGGAAGGAGTTGTTGAACAGTGTGAAGAGGTGAATGAAGATGAGAACTGACAAATCCTCAGTGAAGTTAAAACGTGAACATCACTGGCAATTTTAGGCAGAACCTTTCAAGAGAAGCCAGATTCAATTAAGTCAAGGAATGAACCACTGCAGACGTGGAGAGGGTATGTTCAGACTATTGTTAAGAATTTAGCAGTTTCAAATTAATTTTTAAAGAGATTTTAACTCTCCTCAGTCTTGAACCTTTTAATAGTAAGTGTACTTAATAGAAATAAACTAAATGAAATTACACATATAGAAATATAAATATATAAAGATAATAGCCATTGATATTTTTTTACCCACAGTAAGAAAGAAACACTAGTAAAAAAGTAAGGGGAACTGCCACAAAACATTACACTAAATTGTTTTTGTCAGAGACACAGTGTTCATAGAACCACGTTTACCAGCCAAACATCATCCAGGAATAGACTTGCCATGAGGGGGTCATGCCAAAGATATTGACCTTAGTCAGGTCATGATGCTAACATATTAACGTTTTACAGCAAATCTGGGTAGACTCAGCCATAAGTACTGAACAGAAACTTGTATACTTATTTTCACTTCTCAGAATTGTTCATTTTCCTTTGATCCTTCTTGTGTTTTCCACTGTTGCTTGTTCCCAGTGTTGTCAGCACTCGGGCACATAGAACAGGGATACCTTTGAGGCAGGACTTTCTTGTTAAAATTAACAGCTCCTCGGGTAAGATGCCTGGCCTCCCACGGAGTATTCAGCTATATTACATCTTTCTTAGGAAAGATAGATTAGTTTTTTTCTGGGCTCCTTGGATTCCTTGGTTTTCTCACTTGCCTGAATAAGTCTGGTCATGATATTGTCCATAGGTCATTTAATTCCTGTATCAGTCCCTGATCTGTGCTGAGAATTCCCTTTTTCTGATGCTTTGTGGAGCTCAATAACTTGTTTAAAAGAGATGCATGGAGAGAAATAATCAGCAGTGGCCACAGGACTAGAAAAGTTCAGTTTTCATCCCAATTCCAAAGAAAGGCAATGCCAAAGAATGCTCAAACTATTGCACAATTGCACTCATCTCACATGCTAGTAAAGTAATGCTCAAAATTCTCCAAGCCAGACTTCAGCAATACGTGAACCGTGAACTCCCTGATGTTCAAGCTGGTTTTAGAAAAGGCAGAGGAACCAGAGATCAAATTGCCGACATCCGCTGGATCATGGAAAAAGCAAGAGAGTTCCAGAAAAACATCTATTTCTGCTTTCTTGACTATGCCAAAGCCTTTGACTGTGTGGATCACAATCAACTGTGGAAAATTCTGAAAGAGGTGGGAACACCAGACCACCTGACCTGCCTCTTGAGAAATCTGTATGCACGTCAGGAAGCAACAGTTAGAACTGGACATGGAACAACAGACTGGTTCCAAATAGGAAAAGGAGTACATCAAGGCTGTATATTGTCACCCTGCTTATTTAACTTCTATGCAGAGTACATATGAGAAACGCTGGACTGGAAGAAACACAAGCTGGAATCAAGATTGCCGGGAGAAATATCAATCACCTCAGATATGCAGATGACACCACCCTTATGGCAGAAAGTGAAGAGGAGCTAAAAAGCCTCTTGTTGAAAATGAGAGAGGAGAGTGAAAAAGTTGGCTTAAAGCTCAACATTCAGAAAACGAAGATCATGGCATCTGGCCCCATCACTTCATGGGAAATAGATGGGGAAACAGTAGAAACAGTGTCAGACTTTGTCTTTTTAGGCTCCAAAATCGCTGCAGATGGTGACTGCAGCCATGAAATTAAAAGATCAGATGACATGGCTTCCTTGGTGGCTCAGAGGGTAAACGTCTGCCTGCAATGCAGGAGACCTGGGTTCGATCCCTGAGTGGAGAAGATCCCCTGGAGAAGGAAATGGTAACCCACTCCAGTATTCTTGCCTGGAGAATGCAGATGACACCACCCTTATGGCAGAAAGTGAAGAACTAAAGAGCCTCTTGATGAAAGTGAAAGAGGAGAAGGGAAAAGTTGGCTTAAAGCTCAACATTCAGAAAACGAAGATCATGGCATCTGGTCCCATCACTTCATGGGAAATAGATGGGGAAACAGTGGAAACAGTGGCTAACTTTATTTTTGGGGGCTCCAAAATCACTGCAGATGGTGATTGCAGCCATGAAATTAAAAGATGCTTACTCCTTGGAAGGAAAGTTATGACCAACCTAGGTAGCATATTGAAAAGCTGAGATATTACCTTGCCAACAAATGTCTGTCTAGTCAAGGTTATGGTTTTTCCAGTGGTCATGTATGGATGTGAGAGTTGGACTGTTAAGAAAGCTGAGCAACGAAGAATTGATGCTTTTGAACTGTGGTGTTGGAGTAGACTCTTGAGAGTCCCTTGGACTGCAAGTAGATCCAACCAGTCCATTCTGAAGGAAATCAGCCCTGGGATTTCTTTGGAAGGAATGATGCTAAAGCTCAAACTCCAGTACTTTGGCCACCTCATGGGAAGAGTTGACTCATTGGAAAAGAGGGATTGGGGGCAGGAGGAGAAGGGGACGACCGAGAATGAGATGGCTGGATGGCATCACTGACTCGAGGGACGCAAGTCTGAGTGAACTCCGGGAGTTGGTGATGGGGCACGGAGGCCTGGCGTACTGCGATTCATGGGGTCACAAAGAGTCAGACAAGACTGAGCGACTGAACTGAAGATCCATAGATTCTGAGAGGTGAACTTTTTGCAATTTTAGCAGAATTAAAATTTTCATTATTTTTGTAGTTGTTTAATTACAACTTTGGGATTTTAGAGGAGGCCATGATTAGTACCTATGACTCAGTGGGTTTTTGCTTCTGTGCCTTTACTATTGTAGGAGTGACCTCCTCCTTAATTTTTATGAGTTTTCTAGGAGAACTGAAGACCAGAGAGGTGGCAAAAATTGATCATTGTCAAACACTTGAAAGAATTAGAATAAGAATTCAGATCTAGGATTTTTCTCTCTTAGTCTAATTTTTCTTTCTTAGTCTAATAGATTTTATGTGATGAGAAATAGGGAGCCTTTTGAGGTTCCTAGGAAGATAACTCATGGGAAGAAAATGTGATCTAAGCAAGATAAATATGATATCTTTAAATAGCAGGGAGCAAGATGAAACTATGACAGGCACAAGAGCCAAGAGGCTTGAGGTATCCCTGAGAACACAGCTCAGGTTAGATTGTGGGTGAAATAGAAAGGTATGAATCTAAAGATGTTGCAAAGAAAATATGTGACAACACATATCAGACCTTGGGAAGTAAGAACTGGCAGAAAACAAAAGAAATAGGACTGGGCCCACCTTAAAATTCTTGCTCTAGATTAGCATACACCTTATCATATTATGTCTGGTATAATAAATATTAATGTATTTTATCTTTTTATATAAACTATTTTTACTACTTAATGTTTCTAGACTTATTCTAGATACTGGGGACACAAGCCTGAATCATTTATTTAATGATGCTCTCATCATCAAAATACATATGCCAGAGTCCTACTAAGATTGTTGAAAAAACATGTTGATTCTGCAGTTAGTTTTTAAGAGAGGAAGTCATAGTCCTGAATCTGGAAATACTTAGAAATAGAGTCCAAGTTTGTTGTGGATAACACCATTCAAGTAGGCATGAAAACAGAATATATGTGTTTTTGTTTAATGAGGACAAAAATTATTGTTTTAACTTACACCAAACAAGCTTTTAATTTAATGTTATTAGAATAATTTAAGTAATGCTATTCTCAAATATCAATATTCTCTTGACAAAGAATAGAAAAAAGAAAATGCTTTCTAAAGTGAAGAGAATTTTTTATCCTCTTAAAAAAAATACTTGTAATTCCTGTGGTTTGTTGGAAGTACATAGCTCCTCAGTATATCAATATTATATATGCAATTAAAAATTTTGAAGACACTGCTTTAAATTTTTTTTTATCAAAATATACTTCAGTTTCTCAAATCCCAATTCTATTATATGTATATTTGGAAAGGAAAAATGTAAAATCTTAAGATATAGACATTTACAGGATTTTTGGCAAAATGCAAAACTGGTCAGTCTGAGTTGACCAGCAAACTTTAGGTTAAATTCGAAATATATGATGGGCCTAAATTCCTGTTACATTATTATTGGTAGAATCTTTATGAACCAAAGGCGTTGTCTCCTCCTCTGACTTCTCATGTCTCAGAATGAAGCCAAAGAAAATGAGGTAAGATCGAGGTAACCAACCCAAAATGATTCCCCAAGAAAAATGAAACAAAAATAAAAGGCAGTGAAAAGTACACATTCGGACTATTTCTGTTTAGTAGTCTTTAAGTCTCACTCTTTGTCATTCAGTCAACATATTGTTGAGGGCTCATCATATGTCAGCCTTTGCACTTTGCAGGAGAAATACGGAGGAGAAGAAGGCAGAGGGTTCCATCCTTAACAGTGCTTTCTTCTAGATGGTGAAGACAGGTATGAAAGAGTTAACAAACAAGTAAACAGGATACTTTCAGAAAATGACAAGTGACTTGAAAGAAATAAGCTATGGAATAGAAAATCAGAAGCTGTTGGGTCTACTTTATGAGGGTGGCCAAAAAAAGTCCTATTGAGATATATTACGTGAGCTGACCTGTGGAAGAATTAGAATTTACTAGTTTCACAAAATTGGATGCAGGAGAAGGAACCTAGCTTTGTAGTGTCCCCAAAATAAATGAGCCCCTTATAATAGATTAGGTTCTGAAAGGAAGCAGCTTTGCCTCTGCATCGGGATGGCATTTCAGTTTTGACACCTTCCCACCCGTATGACGACTTTCAAAAGACAATAAGAACAAGGCAGATGGAGGACACTGTTTCTGGAGGTAATGATAAAGTTTGGTCTTTACATTGTTTTCCTTTCAAAACTGTTATTTTTACAACTAAAAACTTATCCTCTGGATTTGAAGGATGATTCTGAATATGGTGTCTATGTATCATTAAATTTTTTGATTTGGGGCTTTAAAAATAATTAATTCCTTTTGTTTCCTATACCACCCGATTGTTCTGACCATAGTACATCTTTTGAGTTGAGTGGAAATTTGCTGTTTCTATGGTAACTGTCTATGAATAGAGAGAAGTTATATCAGTGGAAAATAAGAATAATCACTTTGATAAGCATTTTTGTTATTTAATTAAAAGCAAAGTTGAATGTACTCAAAAAGCATCCTGAAATGCTTAATGGGTTGACAAAACTGAGATGGCTTTTATAATACTCAAATTATTTATCAATAACTCTCTCTTCAGTCCCCAACACACAAATACTATTTCTCTCTCTCCCTCTTTTCCCCCAGGATTTCTTAGATTCACTGTGTTTAAAGAAAGGCGATTTTCAGTCTTTAGTCAGAAGACTGATTTTCACTTTTAGGTAGAATAGTTCTTAAATTGTTCTAGATAGATGTACATTTTCTTCTATTAAAAAAAATCTTTTAAGAAGAAAATGTTATGTTCTCCTTTAACAGCCCATTTCTGGCACAGGAGCCTTTCTCTGTAGAATCAAATATAAAACTGATGGTTTTGGAATATCCACTCAGAGTTTTAAGGGGTGAGAAATTCTTCTAGTCTCCATGATACCAGTAGCCCAAAGAAAACACAAGGAGTTTTCTTTTTTTTTTTTTTTTTGAGTTCTGGATCCTTGGTGTTGTGTGTTGTAAATGACCAGAACAGGATGCAGAAGGGAGATGTGGTAAAGTCAACACAGTCATTACCTTGGCTCTCAACTCCTATTCACTTCTCAAACAGATGAAGTGAAAGATGAGGCTGACATAGAAGCAGTTCTGTCCGCTCATTACCAGCGTAGTCCTGTTGCAGGAGTTTCCCTGACATGAGATAACTCAGTTACTAAGGGCTCCCAGAAGTGTTCCTTGGCAGCTATGAGTGAATCTAGAGTGTGAGTTCATGCTTGTACTTTTCTTCTGCTGTGTTGCCTGTGATTTTTGAAAAACTATGAATTTTAAATTATTTGTTCATATTTTGCATATTACCTGAACTCTATAGGGACTTGGATATTATCTTTTATGTATTTGTTAATTTTAATGAGACAAAGTTTTTGCTTCTTGAAATGCACTTTTTCTTCCTTATATAGAGCAGTATGTGTGAGGAAAGATCCTTGAATTGTTGCTACTTATCTCGGCCAGAAGAATATAAAATTATGTCTTCCATAACCATTTTCTTATGGTAGCCAGTGTTATTTGAGGTTATTAAAATGCCTGCAAGCGGCCCCCTTTCCAGTCCAATCCAGTGCAATATAAATATTCTCTTCTTTTGCATAAAGCAGCTGAATCAGAGTGAATTTAATTCCTATATCTAAAAGTTAAAGGCTAAAGGATAAACTGAGCACAGTATATTTTTTGTGATGTGGATGCTGTAAGATTCCTGGGGATGAGACATAGGTTAGCTTTGTAATAATTTAATTTTTTAGTAAACTAATATTTTTAGATACATTGAGATCCTTAGATTTGGGATCATTTTATTAAAATGCAGAAGATCAATTGTAAAAAAATATATTTAAATTTTATTTGAAGCTCATAAATATAAAATATATTGTGAAAAATCATAATCGTTGGGTTGATAAACTATAGCAAATCGAGAAAATAGTGCTAAAAAAAAATGAGAAGACTTGGAGGAAACTTAAATGCATATTACTAAGTGAAAGAACCTTATCTGAAAAAGATATATACTGTAAGATTCCAACTGTATGACATTCTGGAAAACACAAAACTATAGTAATAGTAAGACCAGACTTCCCTGGTGGCTCAGAGATTAAAGCGTCTGCCTGGAATGCAGGAGACCTGGGTTTGATCCTTGGTTGGGAAGATCCCCTTGAGAAGGCAATGACAACCCACTCCAGTACTCCTGCCTGGAGAATCCCATGGAGGGAGGAGCCTAGTAGGCTACAGTCCATGGGGTCGCAAAGAGTTGGACAACTGAGCGACTTGACTTTTGACTTTCAAGATCAGTGGTTACGAGGGGTTGAGGAGGAGGAAGAAAGATGAGTAGGTAGAGCGCAGAGGATTTTTAGGGCAGTGAAAATGCTCTGTATGAAACCATAATGTTGGATACGGGCCATTAACGTTTTCCCAAACCTATAGGGTGGACAACATCAAGAGTGAACCATAATGTGAACCATGGACTTCGGATGATCATGATGTGTCAATACAGGTTCATCATTTGTAACACATGATCCACTATGGTGGGGAGTACTGGTAATGGGGGACGCTATGCATGCAGAGGAGCTTCGTTGGGCTGCCGTCTATGGGGACGCAGAGTCGGGCACGACTGACGCAATTTAGCAGCAGCAGCAGCATGCATGTGTTAGGGAGGGAATATATCAGAAATCTTTGTGCCTTCTCAATTTTGCTTTGAACCTTAAATTGATCTAAAAAATAACATCTTCATTAAAAAAACCCATAATCTCTTATTTTCTCCTTAAAATTTCAACAAAGAAAAATAATTGTGTTGATATTTTATTTTTAATTTAAAAAATAAGCAGAGAAAACTAATACAAGAATTTATTATTGAGGGTGGTGGGTGGGATGTTTGTCCCCATTCTCCACTCCACTACTGCCTTTCCAGCTCCTTGCCTATTTCTTTTTCTTCCTGCTCCCCTCAAAGGTGGAGATACTGGTAATGTGACTAGTCAGTGTGGAAAATTGGGCAGAAGTATTGCAAGCTAAGAGGCAGAGGCCATGCCCAGTTCCCCCCTCCTACTTCCTAATGCACACCTAGAGCAGATGAAGCCCACCTCAGGCAGGCCCTGTCAACTGTCACTTTCTACAGTCAGGCTTAAGCCCACTTGAGTTCTCAATCCCAAGATTTTGAATACGAAGTGCTGAATAGGGAAAGAAGTACGTCAAGGCTGTATATTGTCACCCTGCTTATTTAACTTATATGCAGAGTACATCATGAGAAACACTAGTCTGGATGAAGCACAAGCTGGAATCAAGATTGCCAGGAGCAACATCAATAACCTCAGGTATGCAGATGATATCACTTATGGCAGAAAATGAAGAGGAACTAAAGAGCCTCTTGATGAAAGTGAAAGAGGAGAGTGAAAAAGTTGGCTTAAAGCTCAACATTCAGAAAACTAAGATCATGGCATCTGGTCCCATCACTTCATGGGAAATAGATGGGGAAACAATGGAAACAGTGACAGACTTGATTTTCTTGGGCTCCAAAATCACTGCAGATGGTGACTACAGCCATGAAATTAAAAGACACTTGCTCCTTAGAAGAAAATCTATGACCAACCTAGACAGCATTTTAAAAAGCAGAGACATTACTTTGCCAACAAAGGTCCATCTAGTCAAGGCTTTGGTTTTTCCAGGAGTCATGTATGGATGTGAGAGTTGGACTATAAAGAAAGCTGAGCATCAAAGAATTGATGCTTTTGAACTGTGATGTTAAAGAAGACTCTTGAGAGTCCCTTGGACTGCAAGGAGATCCAACCAGTTCATCTTAAAGGAAATGAGCCCTGAATATTCATTGGAAGGACTGATGCTGAAGCTGAAACTCCAATACTTTGGCCACTTGATGCAAAGAACTGACTCATTTGAAAAGACCATGATGCTGGGAAAGATTGAAGGTGGGAGGAGAAGGGGATGACAGAGGAAGAGATGGTTGGATGGCATTGCCAACTTAATGGACATGAGTTTGAGTAAACTCTCGGAGTTGGTGATGGACAGGGAGGCTGCAGTCCATGGGGTCATAAAGAGTCAGACACGACTGAGTGACTAAACTGACTGACTGATCAGAACCTAGTCTCTTTTTCTTTCAATAACAGATCCAAACTGTTTTTGAAAGCCAGCCCTTCTCCATTATTATTGGTTGATGGAATTGACCTCATTCCCAAACACAATGGACAGGAGGGCAGAAGGAGCCTTGATTGGCTTCATCCATAGGATGGCCTACCTCCCTGGTCCTGAGACTGGTCCACAGATGGGCATGTAACCCTGTCAGAACTATAAGATACAAGAGAATATTTTGGTAGCTTCTGAGAAAAAATAGCTAGGGTCTTCCTTCTACTAAATGTGAAGATACAAGGATTAGAACTGTGTGGCGTTTTTGCTACCAAAAGGGACTTACTGTGAGGATGAAGCTGACTCACAGAGGAAAGCATGACTGAGACACACAGAGAAACCAATCTTGACATTATTTCAGACTCTGGGTCAAATCACAGCTGAAGGAAGCACTAGCACTGAATCATCCTTTTATAGGTCTGCATATTTCCTATTTTTCTTTAAATCAATTGAGTTCAGTTTTTGTTACTTGGAAAACAAGGCTGCCCCTGAGCCCTCATAGCAAATAGGCTAATCTCTGATACATGTAATGCCCTCTGAGTCTACCAGCTGAGCAATATGCTTGCTAAGAATCTATGTTTCTTTCCAAACTCATTAAAGCCCGCTGTGCTTTACATAGTAATTATACAAATTAGTTAAATGTTAAATTAATAAAATGTAAGTATGAAAAGAAAGTTATTGTTATATCAAAACTGTTTAATATTTTGAAAAGACTCATGCAAATTAAGTCATACTAAAAATGCATCTAATTTAAAATGAAAAAGATAAGAACAAGTGTTTGGAAGAAGAATTAAACAAAACTAGTATGATCTTGACCTTAGTTTGCTTTGCAGATATCTTAAATTCTCATTCCACTTAAAAAAAAAAACACTGAAACTAAGATTCACAGAGAGGCAATATGATTGCAGTTTATACTAAAAATTGAATTGATACTCCGATTAGCCAACATATGCAAAGAAAAAGCTTTGCTTCTAAGCAAATGATTGGCAAATAAAAGGATTTTCACAAATTTCAAGTTAAATTAAAAGTTGTTAATCATAGTTTAATGCTTTTCTGCTTTAAGCAACACTTTGGTGACAACTACAGGTTTCCAAATTCTATGCAATCAGGGATTTTTTACTGCTCTTGATTGGAAGGAGGAACTAGGGATGAGAACGTCTCATTGATGAAGTGAGGCTCAAACTGTCCCAGGAAATGAATGTGCACCTGTTACAGAAGAGGCTGGAGGCACTGTGATGAGGAGAAGCTGTTAATTAGGGCATCAAGGTCTGAGATATTCTCCCTTTTGCCTTTGACACAGGTAATCCTTGTATAGTAGTCAGCAGCTAATTACTGATGGATTTTTAGGCAGATTTACATTGTAGAAAAATCACTCTGGTGGTATGTAGGAAGATGAATTGGAATGAGCAGGAAATATATTAAAGGAGGATTGTGTCAATGGATGTGGTCACCAACTAAATAACAAGAGTGAGGAAAAAGCAGGGACAAAGATTGGCTTGGCAGTTGTCAGTGAATGGAGAATGAGGTGCCTAAGAAATAGAGACTCTTTGACCTTAAAGAGTTTAAAGTTGAACAGTGTGCTGAGATGAATGGAATATTTACTGGGCTCTTTTGGTGCTAGATATGATGCTGGGCACAATAGGGAAGATTACTGTTCTCTAGAAGCTCAAGAGTTTTGAGAAAACTCAGTGGATATTTTCTAGGGTTTAAAATTATTTATTTTTGTTTGCTCACATTCAACCCTTTTTGTAGAATTCCTCATGGGATGTTAACAAAAGGGTTGTTTATCTCCCATTACAGAGGCCAAAGGTGGCCAGACATTTCCTCTCCCTTCTCTCTGAAAGTTATCATTCCTTTAGGGGACCCAAGATCAGCCAAGGGATGTTCTTGCCCAAGCTCAGAATTTGGAATTATTCATACAAAGACATTGGGTGGTTAGAGATAGTTAGGGTGAGAGTCCAGCTACGTAATAGCCTTCCAGTAAATTCCTTTTGTGGCCAAGTTTGATCAGAAATATATAAACACAGGCATTATGGGATAGAACACAAAGCATGATTTCATAGACTAGAAAAGGGAGAGACAGTTAAAGCATGCCATAGTACTGAAGGAAATTCTCTTGGCCCAGCTTCCTTCTAATATGCATTAGGAAGACCCTTCTCAAGGGGGATGTTGATAGTAACATTCCCTCCTCTGAGAGCTTAGCTTGCAGAGGAGCCCTGAACTCTTTTCTTAAGATATTAAGATTTTAGAATTATATAAGGACTTCTGTCTTTGGCACTGGTATATCAAGCTTTCATTAACTGCATATTCACAGCTTATACTGGGAACATCTACATGTTTGTTAGCGTTAGTTTAATGGCAGATATAAATGGAATAAGCCAGACAGCAAAAAGCAAATGCCACATGGTATCACCTAAGTGCAGAATATTAGAAGAAAAGAACTCATAGAAACTGGGTAGAAAAATGGTTGCTGGGGGCTAAGGGGTGGGGGAAACAGGAGAGATTGGTAAAAGGATTCAAACTGTCAGTTATATGATGAATGAGGTCTGAGAGTCTAGTGTATATCGTGGTTACTATAGTGAATTCCGTATAACTGAAGCTTTCTAAGAGGAGAACTTAAATGTTCTCACCTACAAAAAGGTATATGTGTGAGGTGATAGACATATTAATTAATTTAATGAGAGGAATTCTTTCACAGTGTATACATCTGTCAAATCATCACATTGTACATTAAAATATCTTATAACTTTATCAATCATACCTCAGTAAAGCTGAAAAAATAATAACAAATAATAAGTGTATATATTTTACATTCAAGGGATGAATGAAAATTGTTATAAATCATATGCATTTAAAAAATGAGTTTATGAGTTCAGGAAACAGATTGCAAATGAATTTATTATGTTTATATGTTTTTTAACTATATTGTATAAAAATAAAAATGGAAAAGAGGAAAGATATTAAGCTTAAAGAGTCATTTTTAGAATATGATAACTCAAAATCTGTGCAATTTTCATTGCACAGATAACTATCTGGCATAGTTATCTGTGCAATGAAAGCACTTAGCATCATTTCAATTAGTGTAAATTTATAATGTTGTTTTTGCTCCCTAGTGTTTTAAAAAGTAGTTGCCTACTCATCAGTCCTGGCTTCTCTCTCACTTTGCTCTGATAAGGAAATCTCTTCAAACCAGAATAATTTCTCCTGATCAAATTTAGATGGTATAATAATATGAGTACAAGGCTGAGCTGGGAACCTAAGACTTAGTCCTGGGTCTGCTTCTTCCTGTTATTCTCTCAGGGCCATAGTTTTCTCATCTTAATGTAAGTCTCAACTGAACCCACTTTATTTCCTTCAGAGTGCTTTTGTGAAGATTAAAGTAATGACAGAGAATATCACCCCATCACTCTCCATCCCCACACACTGATTGTTATTCTTACAATTCCTCCTATCCCTGCTGTGTTTGCTTACCAAATTATTCCCTACCTGAGCTAGAATGGAAACTCCATGAGCACAGGGACTTTATGAGTTTTGTTCACTGCTTTATTCCAAAAGAATAGAGTGGTTCCTGACACAGAGCATGTTCTGAATAAAATTTGGTTGGCTAACAAGTGAAAACAAATATTGCTACTCTGAGCTATGAAAGCCTTTCTTGGAAACTTTGTTTTGGATTGGGGTTAGGCCCAAAATCTTTGATTCAAGGAAGTTTTTTCATATTTGATGAATGATCTTGTCTGTTTATTTTCCACTGTACTACTATTTTCCCACGTTATGTCAAGATGAGATAGACTGCATCTTCCTGAAGCTTTTATGCAAACTATTTGCTAGAGCTACTGTTTTTTATTTTTAAGTAAATATCTCTATATTGTTTTTATTTGCTAATATTGGTACCTTATACATGAGTGTTTCCTTTATTGGTAGAGAAATATATGGGAATTTTGGCTCAAACATGACAGAGCCAAAATTTTACTTTTCCCAACACGTCATAAATACATTTTTATATAGAAGTTAGTACATTTTTAGAATCATAGTTGCTATAAATTCAGCAGGACACTCTTGGGGAAGAAAGACTTCAAGGGCATAAGTGAGAAGCAGGAATTTAATCTTTGTAAGGGCAGCATGTGTCTGTCTTGTTACTGCTTATAACCAGTGTACAACAGAAATTCTAGCTCTGAGTTGGCACTGATTTGAATGAGGAAAGAGAGATGCTTGAAAAAGGCAGTACAGAGTGGAAGTAGTAAGGAAGCAAAGCAGTAGAGAGGGCAGAGGAGAGTAAATATTCCTAGTGCAAAGGCAGCTCTGAGCTGGCACTGGAGACAGCTTCACTGCACAACTCTGAGCTCCCACAGGTTGCTCTTGTTCTCTTTCCACATTCCTTGTACCATCAAGATTTTAAGCAGCCAGAAGATAAGCTGTGTCCTGTGTGGCTTCACACTGACCTCAAGTCCCTGTGGCCTCACGTCTCTGATGCTGGCTTGAAAGAGGAGCAGGATCCCCTCTAATTCATGATTTCTTATGTAAGGTGAGGTGTGCAGAGACTTTTAGAAAAAATGGTTAAACATTTTAAAAAGGCTGAAAGAATCCAGCTTCAGTTACCTAAACAATTAAATAAGATATGATATTTTCTGATGGTGACAGTTGCCAACAAAAATACATTTGGGGACAGTGTGTATTTCTGCATTTCTCTTTTTATATATGCAAGTATATTATGATACATTTAAAATGTTTTTATAAGAAGAAAAATACCTTTCAAGTACATATTTCTATAGTATTGGTCATTGAAATATAATTAGGAACCCAGCCTCTAAGTTCAATGGCAGTTACATAATACAGGCATGCATTCTTTGTAAATTAAATTTGCTGGAGGAAGGCACTTGCTTATGGTGATTCATGTATTTTTGCCTTTCTCTATTATTTTTAGAAACTGGTTCACCAACTACTGCCAGCTGTAGTTATCTATTTTCCCTGCTTTGTAGTCAAGATACATTAACTATTTACAAATGTAAGCAATTCTTATTTTTTTGTGTGCTTCTCATCTTTTTTACACATAGTGAAAAGCCAGCAGTTCACATACTGTACTGCTAATGTAACATCTCTGATGAATAAATTATAATTTCCAAAGCATGACTCCTTGGAAATTTGAAAAACAAAACAAAAGCATTAAAGGAATGAGCCTGATTTGATCTTAACCAGTTCTTGATTTAATCAAACTGCAGGGGATTTTCATTTCCTTAGTAATGTTGTTTATTTTATTAAAAAAATATTTTTGAGAGCTAGCTTGATGTCATTAGTATATTATTTCCTTCCATAAGCCAATAAATTCACTTTCATGGGTAAATACTTAGTTTTCGGCCGCTCAGCACATGAACTGAGGTGGAGTCGTAAACTGGCGAGTCCTGAATTCTGCTCAAGGAGGATTTTATAGTTTTTTTCTCCAACTGGAAACTATTTGGCTCAATTTGGCACTTTATATCCTCATTTTTTCTATTTTTTTCATCCATTCCATCCTTCTCTCTAGTTAGTAAATTTTTATGAGTGCCATAGTCTTTTGAAGACATGATATTTGCCTGAGGATCCTTTTATCTCCTTTGATGGGGAAAAAAAGAGAGAAGGCAGTCGGCATGCATACTTGCGTGCTAAGTCACTTCAGTCGTGTCAACTCTTCGTGACCCTATGGACTGTAGCCCGCCAGGGTCCTCTGTCCATGGGATTCTCCTGGCAAGAATACTGGAGTGGGTTGCCATGCCCTCCTCCAGGGGATCTTCCCAACCCAGGGATCGCACCCGCATCTTCACTGGCAGGAGAGTTCTTTACCACTAGTGCCACCTGGGAAGCCCAGGCAGTTGGCATAGGAATAATTAAGAATAATACCAATGAGAGTAATGATGATGATAATGAAAAAGCCAATGCTTATTGAGCTTTTGCTGTGTACCAGGCATTGCACTCAGAAATGTATGTTTGTAATTTTAACTAACATGTTTTATGTGATAATCAATATTATAAAGGTTTTAAATGAATTATCTAAGTTGATTTAATTTGATGTGTTATAAACATTTAGGCTGAAGTCTAAATATTTTCAAAACTTTAAGTGCTATACATGTTATAGAAGTGTAGAAATCTATTGTGATTACATTTAACTATTAGGGCAATCCTATGCAGGATTTATTATTCTCAAGTCTACTTTAAAATGTGGAAACTGAGGCAAAGAGATGAGAAAGTTATCCAAGTTCAAATAACTAGTAGGTGGTGAAGGCCAGTATTCAAACCCAGGTCTTTTTCATGTTGTTTTTTTATGAATATTTATACATCATGATGCTTTTCAGTAATAGAAATACAGATGAACATGCCAGAAAGTGTTGAGTCCCTCTCAGTGACTGTGGAAAACAAACCTGAATGAAATAAAAATTAGATATATTTTCTCCTTTCAACTTGAATTGCTCTTGCCAATATTTAGACCTCAAATATCCTCTTTCTTGCTAACGGAGTAGAGTAGAGGTAATGAGAGGAAGGAGTTATTTTTCTCTTCCTTTTTTACTATTAATGACATTGAATGAATTTTTCATTGAGGTTTCCCTTTTTTTTTTAAAGCTAAGTTGATGATCTTTTCATTTGCTTTTTTTGGGCGGGGAGTGGCAGTATATTTCCTGGGTCAGTCTGGATATTTGGCAGGGACACTTCCACATCTGGTGTGTCGTCATTTTGTGATATCTTTTCTTTATAGACTTGTTACAAGAACTGACAAGATTAGTATCTAAGATCTTGAGGGGTTTCTGATCTGTGTGTGTGTGTGTGTGTGGTCCTAGATTGTATAATTCTATCAATCGCCAATAGTTATTTTAAATTTAAAATGGCATTTGAAAATATAGAGAAGAATTAACTTCAAATTTGTGAAATAAAGGGAAAGGAAACTGCTTTAGTGTGTCTTATGGCCTCAGTTTTCCCCAGAGGAAAATACAGGGTCTGAAGTATTGATAGATGTTCTCTATAGTACTTTTTCACATTGGAACCATAATACATGTTTGCACCTGCCATTGAATGGAATCATAATAGATTATGACAACTTCTGTAATACATACAACCTTTAAAAATATCATTTAGACTTCAGCCATTAAGCCACACTAAATTAATTTAAAACTCTGTGGAAAAGAACTGCTTTTAAATGAATACATTTGTTTATAGATGAACACTGGTTGGCATGCACAGTCATAGCAGTGGGTGATAATTTTTTTGAATGTAATGTGAAAAGAACAGGGAGCAATTTTGGAATGCCTTTAAAGTTTTTCTTTCAGTTCTAAATATCTGAGATTCTTTACATTTTTTCACAGCACAATATAATTTTTCCTGGGTCTTAAAAAGTCACATATGTTTTACAGTCATGGAATTTCAGGGTACTTGTAAATCAGACTTCAATAAGAAAAACTTGTAAGTTGAAAAGAGTAATTCAACAGTAAGTCTAAATTCCATGTCTTTAAAGCCTGCTTTTAATGTGAAAAAAGTGAAAACAATCAAACTGATAAGATTAAGCAAATCACATGGGTTTAAGTTTTTTATTTAATTTGAAACATATGCTCCAACATGGTTCAAATGGTTTAAAATAAGAAAGGAAGGAAGAAAATAAAAAGTTACTGAGCATACCCAATGTGCCAAGCATGAGTGTCAGGAGCTTGAAATGTTAGTAAAGCCAAGGATTTGCATAAATAGAAGAGTCATTGACTTCATAATGGAGTGCTAAAATGCTAAAATGCAGCTTCAGGTCATATGGAGTGCCTGGAGTCTGTGAGAACAGCCGTGACATTCAGGGACGTGGAATAAGAGCTTCCAAGGAGATAACGCCAGGGCTCCAAGAAAAGCTTGTGTTCTAGCTTCGTAATGTGAAAAAAGTTTTCCAGTGTCAATAGTCATCAGAAATATCCTTGTAACAGAATATGGACAGAGCTATGAAGCACAAGACTGTCCAAACTAGAAAAAGTTCAAAAGAGGCTAGTTGATATTTATTTGTTCACTCACCCATCCATCCGTTCATCAAGCTACTATCTACAGTGCACAGAAGCCTAGGACAGATGTCCAAGAGGAGTGGAAAGTGATGCATGTCATTAAAAGGTATACATCAGTTTTGTGACTTTCCACAGAGTGGGAAGCATGAAGGAAAACATCACTGAACAGATAGGCTTTGAGCTGGACCTCACAGGGTAGGGGTGGACGTCTCATAGAGAGGTTTCTTTAGTATCCAGACTTCCTAAGTTAGGATCCTTACTGGGAAGTGTGCGTGATTGCCAAGTCGCTTCAGTCGTGTCTGACTCTCTGCGACCCCATGTATTGTAGCCTGCCAGGCTCCTCTGTCCGTGGGATTCTCTAGGCAAGAATACTGGAGTGGGTTGCCATTTCCTCCTCCAGGGGATCTTCTGGACCCAGGGGTCAAACCCGTGTCTTATGTCTCCTGCATTCGTGAAGTGAAGTGAAGTCGCTCAGGCATGTCCCAACTCTTTGTGACCCTGTGGACTGTAGCCCACCAGGCTCCTCCGTCCATGGGATTCTCCAGGCAAGAATACTGGAATGGGTTGCCATTTCCTTCTCCAGGGGATCTTCCCGACCCAGGGATTGAACCCAGGTTTCCTGCATTGCAAGCAGGCACTTTAACCTCTGAGCCACCAGGGAAGCCTGGGTGCTATACCACTAGCACCACCTGGGAAGCCCGGGTGGGAAGTGTAAAGACTGATTTGGTGGTGGGTCTCCAGTGTGTTTCTTCTTTTCCTACTTGTGATATTTACTCCCATCAGCAAAGAGCTATCTTTATGAACTGAAGTAGGGAGGGTTGGTGAGGGAGGTTAGAATTTGGTTGTAAGGGGGGTCAGGGTATATCTGTAATCTGTAAAGACCCCAGCTGATTCTTTTATGGTTTCTTTGGATGGCCATCTCTTTTACCTACTTGGAAATTATTACTCATAGATGACATGAACTATTAGGACATCAAAACTAAATGCAACTTTATCTAGGAATATTTGGTAATTGAGAAATGCTAAAACTTATGGGAAAGGGTTCCTTATAATAGAGTAATGTAAAATATGAACAGAGTATACATGTATATGTATCATAGGGGTGGAGAGACTTTCCTTCCACCTTCCTAGTTTTTTCTTTCTTTTAAAAATATATTTATTTATTTTAATTGGAGGAAAATTTCTTTTCAATATCGTGGTGGTTTTTTGCCAAATACTGACATGAATCAGCCACAGGTGCACGTGTGTCCCCCATCCTGAGCCCCCCTCCCACCTCCCTTCCCATCCCAACCCTCGGGGTTGTCCCAGAGCCCTGGCTTTGAGTGCCCTGCTTCATGCATCGAAATTGCACTCATCTGCTTTACATATAGTAATATACCTCTTTCAATGCTATTCTCTCGTATCATCCCACCCTCACCTTCTCCCACATAGTCCAACTGTATGTTCTTTACATCTGTGTCTCTTGTTGCCTTGCATATAGGATCATTGTTACTGTCTTTTTAAATTCCATATATATGCATTAATATACTGTATTGGTGTTTCTATTTCTGACTTACTTCACTCTGTATAATAGGCTCCAGTTTCATCCACCTCATGAGAACTGACTCAAATGCATTCTTTTTTATAGCCGAGTAATACTCCACTGTGTATATGTACCATAACTTCCTTATCCATTCATCTGCTGATGGACATCTAGGTTGCTTCCATGTCCTAGCTTTTGTAAACAGTGCTGCAATGAACATTGGGGTGCATGTGTCTCTTTCAGTTCTGGTTTCCTTGGTGTGTATGCTCAGCAGTGGAATTGCTAGGTCATATGGCAGTTCTATTTCCAGTTTTTAAAAGAATCTCCACACTGTTCTCCATAGTGGCTGTACCAGTTTGCATTCCCACCAACAGTATAAGAGGGTTCCCTTTTCTCTGCACCCTCTCCAGCATTTATTGTTTGTAGATTTTTGATAGCAGCCATTCTGACTGGCCTGAGACAGTACCTCATTGTGGTTTTGATTTGGATTTCTCTAATAAGAGTGATATTGAATATCTTTTCATGTGTTTATTAGCCATCTGTATGTCTTCTTTGGAGAAATGTCTGTTTAGTTCTTTGACCCACTTTTTGGTTTGGTTGTTCATTTTTCTGGTATTGAGCTGCATGAGCTGCTTATATACTTTGGAGATAATTCTTTATTAGTTGTTTCATTTACTATTTTTTCTCCTATTCTGAAGCTGTCTTTTCACATTGCTTATAGTTTCCTTTGTTGTGCAAAAGCTTTTGAGTTTAATTAGCTACCTTCCTAGTTTTGATAGCTGGACAACAGGTAGGAGAAAATATATATATAAATTTATTAATTTTTAATATTACTTGCAGGAAGGCATAACAGGAAAAAAGAGCTGAAATTCAAAAAAGCATTGAGAGTTGAGATCTTATATACTGTCTTAATAGGGGCACACACACGTACAAACGTGAAAATTGTGGTTCATTCAGCATTTAAGAACTGTGATGCAAAGAAAAAAATCCTCAAGGTAAATATTTTCTGAATCTAATCAAACTGTAATTCTAGACTTTTGTGTATAGATTAAGATGAAAAACAAAACATGTGCATTTACCAAGTATATATATTATCTCATTTAAAACACGCAAAAACTCCCATGTAGGTGGTCACAACTATTACTCCTTTTTTGCAGATGAGGAAATTGAAACTCAAATTTAAAAAATAACTTTCCAAACACCACACACCTTGTTAGAGAAGGGGCTGGGATTCTAAACAGTGTAGGTCTTTTCAGAGATTTGATGCTCTGTATATCAAAGAAGGTATCATTTAAAGGTGCATAAGAGTATCTGTACAAACATTTAATTATTTGAACTTAACATTTCACATGTGTTATGTGGGTCAGTTAGCAAGCAAACAACAAAACCACTGAACTTATCAATTATATTTTTATCCTTCCATTTCCATGCATAAAGCAATCTGTCCATCGAATAATTACTCTTTGCTTTGCAGTAAATGGACATTGATTATCAGTTCTTAAATCTGACATTTCAAACAGAGAATTGTTTGTCTCAGACAAGGCATGTTGTAACAAGCACTCTCGACCAAAACAGGAGACTATACTTAATTTAACAAATGTTTAATGTCAATAATATTTCTTTCCACCTTTTGACCTGACTTTATTTGTAGTAAACAACATGCCTTTAAATGATCAGTGGCTAAGAGAAATTTATCTTTGTCCTATGTTAACTGAACCTTGTGAGAATATCCATGTCACTGGTATGCTGTTCCAACAGAGTGGAGTGGTCCACAATCTCTTCCAGGCAGGAGGTTTGGTATCGGTGCATGCTTTTCATCTAGTGAGCTTTTTAAGATACATTAAATATTCCTGAAAACCCGTTGCTAACCATTTTACTTTTTAATTAGTTTATTCTACTAAGTTAATAATAAAAGTTGAGATGATATAAACATAATGCCAAGACTACCATTTAAGCTGAAATGAATTGAAAAAAAAAACTTATTTGTACCTTTATTTTGTATATTAGCATTTTAATTAGGATGACACTTGTTCTTTTATCCTGCATATTAGCATTTTAATTAGTGATAAATATTGAATATTCATGTCCCAGCATGCTATCATTTCTATCATAACTAATTGCCTAATAAGGTTTGATGAAATTTTGTTTTGATGGTAAAGGCCTTTGACCATATCAAACATTTTAAAATATTAAGTCATGATGAGGGTTAAAGAAAATATTCTTAAGAGGCATGAGTGATTTTATGCCAGCACGCTAATCTTTAAAACAGCCCAAGTATTTTTGAGCTGCAATAATGGAAAAAACAACAATATTGGGCAGGAATGAAACAGGAAATGTTTAAACTCTTATTGCCCTAAGCAGAAACTGATGTAAGTAATGGTATTAAAATACAGTATTTTGTCTCTTAATATTGCCAGAATATAAACTTTCTTCTTTTGTATAGCTTTCATATTGAAGCTAATTTGATTTTTATTGGCATAAGATATTTTCCTTTAAACTCTCAGATCAGCTAAAACAATATTTATAGGTTTCAATTCTCCTGAAGGGAATCACCAACATTCATGGACCCTAGGAAAAATAACCTTGTTTAGAAGCAAAACAGTGTCATTTGATTCTCTGTCAGATGGGAAGTGGAATGTTTATTTTGAGGAGATAACTCAAGGCATAAACTATTTACTCTGATTTGTTTAACTGTTGTTTTTATACCAAAAATGTTGACTTCAGACCATTCTATCAACTCTGTTGAAGTCTTTATATTTAGAAGTTCCTTTATATTTCCTCATTTTCTTTTTCAGATATTTGTATTTCTATGTCCTCAATAAATAGTCTTAAGTTAAACTCCATTGCCTTTTATCTGCATTAGCCTCAAGTGTTGAGAAATATGTAATTATTCACTTTTCAGCATATACTAAAATTATTTAGTTGCACTGAATGCTCACATATCATGTTATATATTTTCAAACACAATTATAGTATGATCCAATGTAGTCTAAAATTCCTTTTCCACAGCCAATAAAAACAAGTTTTTGGATCAGGTCCAAGGTATGCCAAGTTTAACTTTTGTATCACAGGACTGATTTAGCATATTAAACCCCAAAGGGTTAGCTATCTTTTCCACTCTTTCCTCCTTGTTCTTCTAAAGAAGAATAAGAGTACTAAATTAAATACTGAAGCCAATCTCTAGGAAAATATAATTATATATGCATCCATGTATGTGTGAGTAGATGAGAGATATCTAGGTAGATAGATAAGTTTCTTTTATTAGAGGACGGTATATAGAAGCCAAGATCTGGCTGCTGGATGTGCCCGTTTCTACTGAACTGTCACTGCTTGCAGACCTGCCAGTGGGCAGAACAAGGAAATAAGAGAGAGAGATTTCTCCCGAAACTCAAAATTCATAGGTAGCATTTTGCAAAAGTACAGTACAGATAGGCATTTAGTCATTGCTAATGTATTTTATGCAAAGCGGTGAAAGATGTTTGTTATTTTTTCAACATCAGAAAGGAAAGTTACAGTTAATGGTGGACCAAAAGAAGTAAAAAAAAAAAAAATACTGCAGTTATGTTGTAGATTCCTTAGGAGTAAGAAGTGCAAGTAAGGATGCTCAAGGAGCAGAGAAGGGACATCCATATCAGAGTTGGTTCTCAGGGGAGGCTCTCAGAAGCAAGGGATATCCACACTGAGAGTTGATCAGTAAGCAAGAAATGGCTGGGAGAAGAATTTGAAGGAAGTATATTCTAGACTGAAGAACTCAGAAACTGTAAATTCTATGGAGAACATAATGATCTAAGTAAAATGAAAGTAATTCAGTATGGTTATATATCTATGTAATGAGTAGTGGGTGGCAGATTTTGAAAGATATAGCTGGAATATATAATATGTATTATATATGAAACATATAATACCATGTAATGTATCATTTCATATAATATGATGTTAAAGAGTTTACACCTTGTGGGCATCTGGGAATCACTGAAAGATTTTAAGCAAATTGGAATTCTACCTAAATTTAAAGAGCTTTTTTAGCTCATTGTCAGAGATAATATGTATATAAATAACTATTATCCAAGACAGGTTTTATATATTCCAGAAAAGTTAAAGAAACAGTGGTATATAAGCTAAGAGTTAGAAGATTATTCCCACTTGAAGAGCTAAGGGAAACCTCTATGAAGGGAGAACATTGGGTTGGGCTTATGACTCAGCCAGGGTAGTAGATTACTCATTTATTACTGATCATTTGCCTTTACAAAATAATTAGGAACGTAAATAACACACAGGTGTATTTCTCCTAAAGTTAACCTTGCTTCTGAAAAATGATATTATGTTTTGATCTGCAAATTTTATTGTAAGATACAAAATTTAAAGATAATGCTGAATTATAAATTACAATGAAAAGTCAATTGTACTTTGATTTTTCAATGTCTAAGATTTCAATCCAGATTTAAAAATTAAAGTTGTAACAATGTTAAAATTTCTTTCGCATTTCATAAGATTTTAAAGTTAAAGAAAAATTGCAGGAATAGTATGAGGAACTAGAAGAGCAATTGTTTATATTTTGCTCCATTTATCACTTTCTCTCTCTCTCTCAAAAAAACTATATCTGTCTGAAGTTGCTCAGTCATGTCCGACTCTTTGCGACCCATGGACTATAGCCTATCAGGCTCCTCCGTCCATGGGATTTTCCAGGCAAGAATACTGGAGTGGGTTGCCATTTCCTTCTTCAGGGGATCTTCCTGACCCAGGAATCAAACCCGGGTCTCCCGAGTTGCAGGCAGACGCTTTACCGTCTGAGCCACCAGGGAAGACCTAAAAAAACAAACAAAAAAAACCTATATATATATATATATATATATATATATAATTATTATTTTATTCAATGGGTAACAATAGTTTATAATCATTATTGGTTTTGATACTCAAATTTCCCATATTTGATCAATGTAGCCTCTTTAAGCTGTTTTCTATTTTTTAATGTCCTCTTCATTCTTTGAATGTTTCCTTATAGGTTTATCTTGTACTTTCCTTCCCCAGCCCTAGATTCAGCCTATTTCTTAAGGAATTTTGATTTCTTTTAGTAGTGAATGGTATATAGAAAACAAAATTTGGGTGATTGTCGTGTTAATTGTTAATGGTGTCTCATTGCTTCTCAGCCTCCTCAATGAACATGCTGCTGCTGCTGCTAAGTCGCTTCAGTCGTGTCCGACTCTGTGCAATAAACAGACATATTTATTACCTATAGCTCATACCACTATCTCTAACTTCTTTGCAACATCACAGGATGTATTCTAGTCTTTCACTTTCCCATATGTGGAGTTCCCTTCTCCAATCATAAAAACTGGCTCCTGGCTCTTTAACTTTTTATATTTGATAAAAGAAGAAAAACTGATATGGAAGAATACATTTTTGTAGAAGAAAGTTGTGGGAAGGGGGAAAGACTGAGGAGGACTGGTACTAGCCAGTGTTCAAGCATACTGAGAACTTTGTTAAATAAGCCAGTGTGATACTAGGGCACAAAAATCTGCAGAAGAGAAGAGACTCTGGGCCAAACAAACATGAAAATAGAATGTCTATTAAAAGAGATGTTTTAAGCTAAAAGAGAGAAAATAAAGTAAAAGAGAACTTTTGTCTTACAGACATATGATTACTCCAGCATAGAAATTGCTTTTGTTAAGGCCACCAGTCACTTTTATATTGATAACTTTGATAGAGGCATTTCTGATTTTTTTTTCACTTCTCTTTAAAGTTTTAATTTGTTCTCTTTTTAATTGCTCTGCACTTTTGGTGCTAGTGACACCTTTCTCTTCCTTGACCTTCCCTCCTCTTTTGTTGTAGGATGAACTTTCCCTCCAACTTTTTAGTCTCTCTGAGATCTTCACAGGGTATGCTTCCCTCTGTATATCAGGTTTTATTTTTGAGTCTTCAGTCCTCTAATTTATATTCAATATTATCCTCTAACAATATTATCCACATTCGTAGTTTTATACTTAGGTAGCAACATCTCCACCTTCCACATGAATATTTTATCTTTATAACTGATTTCTTTACTCTTTCCCTGTAACTTAAATATCTACTTGTCCATGAAACATCTCCATTTGGGCCATCCTTTGGTATTGCAAATTCATTATGCCCCATCAATGAACTTTTGATTATACTTTTTTCTTTTTTTATACTTTTATTATATATATCACTTTCATTACTGCTCTTTTTACTATTTGGTTCTTCCAAGATGGTGGTGATACCATTCACTCCGATAATAAGCCAGAGATGAAAATGTCATCTTTAAATCCTCTCCTTTCTCATTCAGTACACCAAATCATTCACTAAGCCCTATGCTTCATGGGCTTCCCCGGTGCTCAGATGGTAAAGAATCTGCCTGCAATGCAGGAGACTGGGTTTGATCCCTGGGTCGACAATATCACCTGGAGAAGAGACTGGCAGCCCACTCCAGTATTCTTGCCTGGAGAATTCCATGGACAGAAGAGCCTGTTGGGCCACAGTCCATGGGGTCACAAAGAGTCAAACATGACTGAGTGACTGGCACTTTCACTTAATGCTTTATACCTGTTAGTATCTGGAAGAGGCTCTTTCCAATTATGTCTTTGCCTTAATTTAGGTCATTATCATCTCTTACCAAGATGACTCTAACAGACCTTTTATTGATACCACTGTACCTGGACTTACTCTTCTCAAAATGTCTCCCACATTTTTATCAGTAAGATTTTCAAGACTGTAAAGCTGAAGGTGCCATTTCCCTGACTATAGCCTACCAGTGACTACCCATTGCTTGTTGGATATAGTCTAAGCTCCCTATATGGTACATACAAATTGGCATTTGTTGATTTTCCAGCTTTATTTCCTGCCTCTCCCTCACACCTATATCCTCAGTCATAGCCAGATACCTACCAGTTCGTGGAACTATGCTATTTCATGTTTCTATGTGGTTTTTCATCTTCCTTTGCCTACACTTTCTTCACTTCATCTTGCTAGTAAACAATTCTCCCTTGCTGAACTTCTACTTAAAAGTTGAAGTAGAAGTTCAACTTGGATAAAACTTGCTAAAATATAACAAATTCCTCTGCGAGTCTTTATTTCTCTCCCTTCTGAGTTTCTTCTGTCCCTTTTATTTTATTAAATCACGTATTGAGTTGGATTGAAGTTGCTTTTAAAAGTGGGTTATTTCTTTCATTTTAAACTTGAGCTCCCTGAGGAAAGAGCTGTGTTTTAATAATCATTGTTCTCTTAACTTTTAGTACATCCTTTGTCACATTGGCTAGTGAGATTAAGCTGTGCTATATTTAAAGGTAGAGTATCCGTTCCGTTCAGTCGCTCAGTCGTGTCCGACTCTTTGCGACCCCATGAATCGCAGTACTCCAGCCTCCCTGTCCATCACCAACTCCTTCAGTTCATTCAGACTCACGTCCATTGAGGCCGTGATGCCATCCAGCCATCTCATCCTTGGTCGTCCCCTTCTCCTCCTGCCCCCAATCCCTCCCAGCATCAGGGTCTTTTCCAATGAGTCAACTCTTCACATGAGGTGGCCAAAGTACTGGAACTTCAGTTTTAGCATCATTACTTCCAAAGAAATCCCAGGGTTGATCTCCAAGGCAAAAAATTTACCTAAAACAAAAATTTACTTTTCAATATGCATTGAACAATAACTACATTGAGACTAAATACTACTTTCCTGTACTCCCAACACAGCCAGTTTTCCCTTTGTTGCTGGAAGAGATTGTTGTTTGATTGTGTACCAGGTGTAGAGGTTAATATACAAAAGTCTCTATCTTGAAACAGAAATAGCATTCAACAAGATGAAACTCTCATGTTAGGAGAGATTCTTGGGGAATGGAGATCAAAGAAACAGCAGATTCACTTCTTCTAGCTCAGAGGCACTGTAAGCCCTTTCTGAGAGGAAAAGCAAGAGGGATTCTGCAAAGGTTTGGAAGGTGAAAAACTTAATGGCTAAAGTTCCATTGGATTCCAGGAGTCTATGAGTCTGTTTATAACAAGTAACTCATTACCTCAAGGCCAAAAATAAAAGTCCATGAGCTCTTATACTGAGACAATGTGTACATTTAAAACAATAACAGTGTTCTGTGTTTGTCCAACAACTGAGGAGAGTGAATTCACAAGAAGCCACAATTTTAAGAAGGTTAGAACTGATGATCTTGGAGCTCATCATTGGGAAAGGGAATTGTTCATGAAGCAGGAATGAAAGGAGAAGGAGAAGATTAAAAATTACAAAGTGACCCTGAGAAACAGTGCAAAGGAAATCACAGTGAATCATATTAGATAGCCTCGATCAAGGGAGCCATTAAATGCACGGGCAGTGGAGGAAAGCAGTCCTGGGTTTAAATTTTTGCTTGATTTGTGCAGTTGTGCAACATTAGCTTTTTCTAAATAGAGATCCAATTCCTATCCCAGGTTGCTGTCAGGAGAATTTAATGTAATAAGTTTTGGAGAGTCTTCAGAAGTGCCTGGCTCATAGGATGTGCTTCGTGAAGCAGCAGTTGTCAGTATTATCCTTGTAGTAGAATATAGAGGGCAGGTAACGCAACTCTGTACTTTACAAGTCTATGACCCATCCAACTTTCTGGTGAAAGTTAAGTATCTAAAAATGCGGTTTTGAAAGAGGGTTCAGTTCAGTTCAGTTCAGTCGCTCAGTCGTGCCCGACTCTTTGCGACCCCATGAATCGTAGCACGCCAGGCCTCCCTGTCCATCACCATCTCTCAGAGTTCACTCAGACTCATGTCCATTGAGTCGGTGATGCCATCCAGCCATCTCATCCTCGGTCGTCCCTTTCTCCTCCTGCCCCCAATCCCTCCCAGCATCAGAGTCTTTTCCAATGAGTCAACTCTTCGCATGAGGTGGCCAAAGTACTGGAGTTTCAGCTTTAGCATCATTCCTTCCAAAGAAATTCCAGGGCTGATCTCCTTCAGAATGGACTGGTTCAATCTCCTTGCAGTCCAAAGGACTCTCAAGAGTCTTCTCCAACACCACAGTTCAAAAGCATCAATTCTTCTGTGCTCAGCCTTCTTCACTGTCCAACTCTCATATCCATACATGACCACTGGACAAACCATAGCCTTGACTAGACGGACTTTAGTCAGCAAAGTAATGTCTCTCCTTTTGAATATGCTATCTAGGTTGGTCATAACTTTTCTTTCAAGGAGTAACCGTCTTTTAATTTCATGGCTGCAGTCACCATCTGCAGTGATTTTGGAGCTCAAAAAAATAAAGTCTGACACTTTTTCCACTATTTCCCCATCTATTTCCCATGAAGTGATGGGACCAGATGCCATGATCTTCATTTTCGTGAGAAACAGATTTAAGGGTCTAGATCTGATAGAGTGCCTGATGAACTATGGAATGAGGTTCATGACATTGTACAGGAGACAGGGATCAAGACCATCCCCATGGCAAAGAAATGCAAAAAAGTAAAATGGTTGTCTGAGGAGGGCTTACAAATAGCTGTGAAAAGAAGAGAGGCGAAAAGCAAAGGAGAAAAGGAAAGATATAAGCATCTGAATGCAGAGTTCCAAAGAATAGCAAGAAAAGATAAGAAAGCCTTCTTCAGTGATCAATGCAAAGAAATAAAGGAAAAGAACAGAAGGGGAAAGACTAGAGATTTCTTCAAGAAAATTAGAGATACCAAGGGATCATTTCATGCAAAGATGGGCTCGATAAAGGACAGAAATTGTCTGGACCTAACAGAAGCAGAAGATATTAAGAAGAGGTGGCAAGAATACACGGAAGAACTGTACAAAAAAGATCTTCATGACCCAGATAATCATGATGATGTGATGACTAATCTAGAGCCAGACATCTTGGAATGTGAAGTCAAGTGGGCCTTAGAAAGCATCACTACGAACAAAGCTAGTGGAGGTGATGGAATTCCAGTTGAGCTGTTTCAAATCCTGAAAGATGATGCTGTGAAAGTGCTGCACTCAATATGCCAGCAAATTTGGAAAACTCAGCAGTGGCCACAGGACTGGAAAAGGTCAGTTTTCATTCCAATTCCAAAGAAAGGCAATGCCAAAGAATGCTCAAACTAC
>SJXQ01002833.1:0-31878 GCA_006408695.1 Aepyceros melampus | reverse complement strand
GTGGTGTTGGAGAAGACTCTTGAGAGTCCCTTGGACTGCAAGGAGATCCAACCAGTCCATTCTGAAGGAGATCAACCCTGGGATTTCTTTGGAAGGAATGATGCTAAAACTGAAGCTCCAGTACTTTGGCCAACTTATGCGAAGAGTTGACTGATTAGAAAAGACCCTGATCCTGGGAGGGATTGAGGGCAGGAGGAGATGGGGACGCCCGAGGATGAGATGTCTGGATGGCATCACTGACTCGATGGACGTGAGTCTGAGTGAACTGAGGGAGTTGGTGATGGGCAGGGAGGCCTGGCGTACTGCGATTCATGGGGTCGCAGAGTTGGACACGACTGAGCAACTGAACTGAACTGAGTTTTAAGCCAATTTTTTCACTCTCCTCTTTCACTTTCATCAAGAGGCTTTGAAGGAGGGTAGGGAATTCTAATTAATGGACTAATTTTTTAATGATTTGGATTTCTTGTGAACATGATTTTAAAGAGAGGATTGTATTATATACATACACCTCAGATTGCAGAGCCATTCTGTATATTGGTGATAGAAACACAACTTCAATTATATTTTTAATCTGACTTTTTTTTCTTCCTTAGAGTTCCTCAGTGATATTTTGACCAACGTTTTATTTATCCATTCTTCTTCAGTACAGATTATAGAGCAAAGAATAATAAAGCTTAAGCTTTAAGATCTTGATGTTTAATTTTCTATTTTTCTTCAGCTTTTTGGGGTTCACTTATCCATGTATGTGTGAGGCCTCTATCGTGAGAATGACCCAAAGCAAGCTAATGTGTCTCTGAAATTAAGCCTGTGTTCTCTCTAGGGCTGTACCTAATTCAAATGGTCAGTGTATTATATTTTTAAAACTGTGGTAGTAAACTAATATGCCTTTTTCTTTAAGCCTGCTATTAAAATACATTCTAATGTGATCATGAGGAGGCAGTGTTAGTAAGAATTAAAATCTCAGCATCAGACAGAACTGGATTTAAACCCTATTACTGTAACATATAAGATATACAGCCTTTGGCAACTTACATGAAAGAAAGTGAAAGTGAAGTCGCTCAGTCGTGTCCGACTCTTTGCAACCCCGTGGACTGTAGCGTACCAGGCTCCTCCGTCCATGGGATTCTCCAGGCAAGAATACTGGAGTGGGTTGCCATTTCCTTCTCCAGGGGGTCTTCCCAACCCAGGGATCGAACCCAGGTCTCCCGCGTTGCTGGCAGATGCTTTAACCTCTGAACCACCAGGCAACTTACATAGTTTTTCTCAACTCTAGTTTCTTGAGTGTGCCTTGAAAGAAAGAGAATTTACTTTCTAGGTGTGCTGTGCAGAATTAACTGAAATAGTGCATGTAAGGTATTTTGTCTAATATAGATTGATAAACACATATCAACCCCCTTGCTTCCATATTTTCCATTGGGCTAGATGGAGAAAAGAATAGATGGGAGAAGACTGTCATTTCATGACTATACAGCTTGATAGAAGTTAATAATGTTTAGAAAAGATGCAGAATTTCTAAGATAGACATCGTTTCCAATTTTTGATAGGTATTGGGCCTTGTGTCAGATGATATAGTAGAAAATGTGTTTGGTGTTGGGCTTGGGAATATATTCAACGATCAGTTTAAATCCTCTATGAATTTAAATTTAGATTTTAATTAAATGAATGTAAAAATAAATTATGATAAGTATAATATGTCATGGAATAATTGACAGAAATGATGTATTGATATGAAAATTAAGATATTTAAGCCAGAGATGAGGAATAGAAGAAAGTCAGCAGAAGTAGAAAGAAAAGCTGAAGCTGGACTGAGTTTTTTGAGAAATGAATGTATGTAAAGGTACAAAGTATGTATGGCCTATCAGTTCAGTTCAGTTCAGTCGCTCAGTTGTGTCCGACTCTTTGCGACTCCATGGACTGCAGCACACCAGGCCTCCCTGTCCATCACAAACTCCTGGAGTTTACTCAAACTCAAGTCCATTGAGTCGGTAATGCCATCCAGCCATCTCATCCTCTGTCGTCCGCTTCTCCTCCTGCCCCCAATCCCTCCCAGCATCAGAGTCTTTTCCAATGAGTCAACTCTTCACATGAGGTGGCCAAAGTATTAGAGTTTCAGCTTCAGCATCAGTCCTTCCAATGAACACCCAGGACTTATTATAAGAGTTTTTATTTTAAAAAGGTGTAAGCAAATACATTTGAGTTATTTATCAAAATATAGAACCTACCACACATATCGTTATAAGCTTGGCAAACTGAGTGGCTATTTCTATTCAAAGTCACGATTATCTCCATTTCTGTCCAATTCTAAAATCTTGAAGAGTCGATAGGTTAGCATTTAGGAATTTTCCACTTACTGACATTGATTCAATTCATTTCTTGGTGGTAACTCCACACATTTATTCATAGGCATTACTGGAAGCTTAAGACAGATTTTTTTTAAAACTGCTAATTGGATTTAAAGTCATGTTGAAACCAAGCTTAAAATATGGAGGAAAGCTGGTAATGATGACTCAGTACTGATGCTAAGTTAATGATTTAGTGATGAATTTCAGATCTACAAGAAACTCAAGCAGCCTTGGTGTTTAACTACCTTTGGACAACTTCCACTGACTGAAAAACTGCAGATAACATTTTTGATGTATTTGGAGAGTAATGGAATGCTTTGACTCAATGCCTTTAAACCGTGATATCACATTATTTTCCTAATTGCGACCACTTTCTTTTGTGATGGTGGAGTCTGTGATTCTATAGGCTAATGTGATAGGAATTACTCCACACTGCTGCAGTCATCGTGTGCCCTCCAAATCCTGTGTTGTTGTCTCATACTTAGGGATGAAAATACCCTGCTTGCCTTTCCTCTTAGCCTGCTTGTTGAATATCTATTCATCCTTCAAGCCTCTGTCCAACCATCTCTTTCTTAGTCCTCTGACTCAAAGGGCATTTTATATTAAGGAGCTCTCTTTTTGTAATGTTTATTCACTATGTTTACTCACTATGCAAAAGCCATTTCCTTTTATAGTAGATTTGATGTTGCCTGATACATATTTACACATTGGTGTGTTGGTGTTTGGCTGTGAGAATATTTTTTAAATGATTCTCTTTGTTGTTATTGTTGATGATGATGATATTTTCACAGAATGTTACATTCATTCAAAGGAAGTTGAATAACTGCCAGGACTAAAGGCTGTCAGAACTTGTGTGAGTGCTAAGTGGAACCAATCAAACTTTAGTTGACCTGTTTGTATACTTCAATGACAAAGAGGAATTTATCCTACTACTTGAAGCAAAAAGGCTCAATTCTTATATCAGGCTAAAGGGTTAGCCAATTTGAAGAACAGTTTTTCCTTGCCACTTGAAGCTATAAAACCTGGTCTTCTGTATTAATTAATTTTAGAAAATAATTCTGATATTTTTATATGACTAAATGATCAATAAATGTTAAGTTTGACACACAAAAGATAAGAAAATCTAATTTAAATCTCTTAGCTAGGTAGGTGTTTTTTGCCCCTAAGGCAAAAAACATTTCTTATTCAAATTGAGAAGCATTTCTAAAGTGATTTTTAGTTGCCTTGTCAATTTTAAATTCCTATTATATTTATTCTCAGATAAGTAGAGTTTCTGATTTAAAGAAGTATAATGACAAATATTTTAAGATGAAACACATATGTAATTATCAGAAAATGTTTTGAAGCATTGCAAGAGATCAGTGAGTTTATTTTTAGGTTATTACAGACACACATGAAGACAAAGATATTTTCAGAGTAACTTGACTGGATTTATTTTTAAGGTAGTCAGAAACAGATGTTCTGATCTTTTCCTCAGTTTATTGCATGCTGCAAAATGGACATATTCATTCATTGAGCAGATGGATTTGTAAATGAATATAATGCAAACTATGATACTTGTCTTGAGGGAAACAGAGTACTGAAGGTATATAAAATTCATATGGGCTTGTCAGAGGAGTCACCTCTATGAGGCAGGGAGATAGCAGCTACATATGAGCAGTAAGCAGGAGAAAGGACATTTTAGGCAGAGGGAACAGTACATGGGGAAAAGGCAGGGAAGAGTGTGGAGTGTTTGAGGAACAAAATGTCAATATGGGTAGGGAAGAATTAACCTAAGTGTTAGGGTTTGGAGATGGAAGTATAGGTGGGTGAGGGCTGGATAGAGCAGATGGTTAATATCGCGGTATAGTTATTCACTATGTACCCACTGGAATGAATGCATAAGAAAGCTTCATAACATAATGGGAACAATGTGATTTTCTTTCTTTCTTTTTGATGTATATGATCTTTCCTTTCTCCCAGTCTGTCAGGCATCCATTTGTCTTATGCAGTGTGGTGAGAGGGGTTAATGTTAGCTAAGTTGAAAGACTGAGACAGAGAGTCTTGCAGTAAAGGCTGAGATTGGGCTCAATGAGAAGGAGATGATCACCATTCCCAAACTGAGCTGGCTGAACAGACCAGCTTCAGATTTCAGCAGGAGATGTCAGCAGGGAGTGCAGCGACCAGACAGTTAAAGGATGTTGTTGCAGATTCCAGAGAACACAAAGGAGAGCAGGAATCTGCTGGTTTGGGTTTGAGGCTACCTTTTTTCTGCCGGTAAAGGTCAAAGAAGCTCACCTGTCTATAAACTCAGATACCTCTTTGAAGAAGAATAGTGGGTTGGAGGAAATATATAAAACTGAACATTTACGAGATATGATCAAGTTTTCAGAAAAAGAGTATACAATAATATAATTAGGTCGCACTAATTAGCACATTGTGTTCATTCATTCAATAAATAACCATGACTGTCTTTTACACGGGCTTCCCTAGTAGCTCAGTGGTAAAGAATCTGCCTGTAATGCAGGAGACAGAGAGAGGTTTGATTCCTGGATTGGGAAGATCGTTAGAGGAGGGCATGGTAACCTACTCCAGTATTCTTGCCTGGAGAATCCCATGGACAGAGAAGCCTGGTGGGCTACTGTCCATAGGGTTGCAAAGAGTCAGACCTGACTGAAGTGACTGGGATATGAACTCAGGACATTCATGCCTCTTATGTATTGTGCACAGGGAATATAACAGACACTAACCCTCGTCTTACTGGAACTCACATTAAAGTGAGACTAGTTCCCAGTTGAAGCTATAGAAAGAAAGAAAACTGCCTAATTAGAAAAATGAATATGTAGTTGCACATTCAATAGTAGTACGTTAGCTTTAATTTCACAACAGTAGTAATGAAAAGTATTCTGGTGGTATGCATGACCTTGTTGTGGTCAAGAAAAGCTAAAAATGATTACAGAGTTTATTCTTGCTTGGACACTAAGTTTAAATAACTCGACATCTTATCATATGTCAGTCATAGAGTCACAAAAAGTTAGGACTGCAAAGGATCTTAGAGGTCATATAGCCTGACATCTTAGTTTGGCTCGTAAGGAAACAGATATTCATCGAACTGAAGACAAGATCACTGTTAAAGTTGGGATTTAAATATGTGTTCCTTGACATTCGTTCAAGGCTGATTATAATGGAAAAGAGTTTCCATTCAGATCTTTGTAGAACATATTCATTGATTATTTCACCTCAATATCAATAGACCATTTCTTGGGCTTGCTCTTGTATTGGAAACATAACAGGTCATGCAGGATGTTTAAGTAGGGATGAGGATTAGGAGAAGAATAGACACTTATCAGAGGGGTTAGTTTCTTCTGTTTCTCTTTAGAATCTGAGTGATAGCCCGGAAAAGACCCAATGCCTACATTTTACCCCTACGGGGTAAAAGCAGGGGCTCAGGAACAAGGTATCCGAGTTCATATCCCAGCTCTACCATCCATCAACAAGCTTCATCATCAGTGTGAAACCTGTAAAAAATTTTAAATCATATCGTATGTACGCAATGAGAAAATCTGTAATCCCCTCTGATCATTTCTTTCTTGCACTTCCTTCCTCTGTCTCCACTTAATTTAAAAACTCACTTAAACATATAACTTGTAGCACTGTGTTTAATTGAATTGTATTGGAAAAAAGGCACACATACTTTGTCTCAGACTGATATTTGACTGGAGTTCTGTGGTAAAGTAGCTGCATTCATTTTCCAGTTCTTGGACTGATATATTCACAATACTATATGGTTTTCTACTATTGCATGCTGTTTAGCTCTTGTATATTATAAACAGGGCCAAAGAATAGATTATTACAATAGAAAAACAAGAAAAAGTAAAGTTTATAATTTTCCATGAGGCTTCACACAAAATACCATGACATACTTAGTATCCACTTGGTTGGAAAAATCATGCAAGTTAACCCATGTTTTTTGTCATATAAAATAAGTTGATGGATATGTTCTTTGTGTTGTGCTAAGAATTCTAATAAGAAATATTTATTGAGCACCTATTATAGCAGTCTAACAGTGCTGAGTTGGAGAAAGTGTGCCTGTATGTGTATGGGTGTGTGCGTGTGTGCAGAGAGTAGTGGTAAAAGTGTTAGGCTAAGTCACACTGAGAGTTCACCTTAATAGAAAAAATATAAAAACAATTTCTGACAGCCAACCCCTGGAAAAACTATTCAAAATATACTATACTTAGCATATTTTAATAGGAGATAGCCTGTATGATCAGTTTTAGCATTTTTCACAGTATAGTGTATTAAAGACTATATTTTTGCAATTAAGCAACAATAGTGAGGTTATTTCATCTTATTGACTACTACATTAAATTGTTAATAAAGCAAACCTTTCCTTCCAATATTAAGTTTAAATGCTTTTTGAAAAAATGTTAATGAAAACTTTTAAGAAACAGATATTTTTCTTTGTGTTAGGTGACTATTTAACTTACTATTATCTTCTTATGGCTCCTTAACTTTTAAGATTGGATTTTAAAATAAATTTAGCATTTGATATAAGTGAGAATCTAAGTTTTCTACTTTAACTTCATAGCAAAAAGAATATAACCTAATGCAAACAATGATGTTATGGATTTTCTGTAATTAGCTTAATAGCTTTGAGATTCTGCGGTTAATAATCAAGGCTTGAGCTTCAGGTAAGATTGTATGCTTGCTTGCTATTTGAACTGTACCTTGGCTAGATGTTTATTAGTATTTTGTTGATTTCCTTCCAACACGTTAATGAAGAAGTCATCATACTTCTCTAAATCAAAAGTAGATGAAGTGAAAGTTATTTTTTTAAAGTTGATAGGCTTATTTTTCTCTTGAGTTGTTCCTCAGGGGTATTTATGCTAAATTAATAGTGATACAGATAAACTATGAGTACAGAAATCGAATGCCGTCCATAAATGCAGAAATCTTTCCAGAAGATCTGTGTAATGTGCTATTACATATACAAAGAAAGCGAAAGCATATGGTTGTAATGAAGCCACTACCCTAAGGTCTGCATATCAGTTTGCATGTAGATGGTCTCTGGATATAACTGCAGTATTGCACACATGTCAAATTATGATCAAATGCTTATTGATGGTGAAGAAAACCTTGATTTATATATAATTACATTAATACATAATAGCTACATAAATATATAATATAAAATTATCTTCCTTTTTTATTTATAACTTCACATAATGAAAATATATTTTTTGGAGTATGATGTACCATAAGGCCTATGCTAGTATCTCTGCAAGAAGCAGACTAATCATACTTAGAGTCTGCTGGAACGACTAAAGCTGAACAGGAACAAAGATTCAACTAATGTTTTAACTTTATTTTACAAACAGAAACTGGAGCTCAGATAAGCCAAGAAATTTTCTCACAATGGCCCAGCATATTCATAATAGAACTAAGACTAGAAGCCATTTATTTTATTTTTAGTTCCGTGCTTTCTCAGACTGATTCCATTTCCTAGCATGGATTAGGACTGCTCAATGTAATCAGTGATTTATTCTTAATTCTCTTTTTCTTTGTCTCTCCTGTGGGAGGAAAATAAAAAGGTGTTCTTGCTTCTGTGGACATATCTGGAGGCTGCTAAGAGCTACACACCGCTATCATATAGAGCATATCCCCCTCTGTGACATTTAAATCTTATTTTTATGGATCATTTAGTGAAAGCATGTGTTTCTCAGTTTATCCTTTTAACACGTGTACTTTTAAAACATTTAATCATGATTTGAGAATTTTTTTTTTCATAACAAACCTCTAGCCTGGAATGTCATGACATTACCAATTGAGAAGAAATTTGTTAGTGATTTAGATACAAGAATGTCTCCAGAATGTTATATTAAAATATGAGTATTCACCTTATTTGTAACTTGAACAAAAGTCCCTGCAGTGTGAGTCTGTCTTCCAAGTAAAACAATTTTTAATGTTTATTTTCAGTTGTTTACAACTTCTTTCTTATACTTAATTTTCTTCCTGTTTATTTTCATAAATTAAAATTTTATTTTATAATATAAAAACCTTAGGTTCCTAGGGAGTTTTGGGAATTAAAAAAAAAATGTGGTGTGTGTGTGTTTCCATATCTTTTTGCAGTGTCCTTCCTTAGTTGAAAAGCTGCATTTGGGTACAGTGTCACTGATGGAATTGAGCAATTTTTGTTTTTCTAACTTTTGTAGCTCTGGCCAGCTTCACAGGGCTTCTATCAGTTGAAATGGCATCTCTGACTTTAGCCAAGTATAGGTTATTAGGTTATGAGTGCCAAAAATGATGAGTTGTCTCCACACTTCATCCAGCATGAATAAAAGCAAGATTGTAAAATAATTATAATCCTCAGAGCAAAGCCAGCCATGCAGCTTCAGCCCATCTTTCTTCTTTAATTTGTATACAGTTCTTATTTTAACAGGACAAACTTTCTGAGGGTACTCACATGGGACTGCTGAACCAGCTGTACAACTTTTATTTTGAAGAAAAAAAGTTGAGCCTCTGAACGGGCTGTTTTAAAGACAGGGAGGGACTTAGCTTTTCCGAGCTTGACCAGCATGTGGAAGGAGTGCTCTCATGGCTGCGATAACTTAGGAAGCTCCTACCTGGGTGCCACAGGGGTAGGAAGGTTTCTGTTTGTTTTGTTCCGTTTCCGAGGGTCCCGTGCATTTCTCTTGCCCATGTCAACGTGACTTGGTGTTTTTGCACACCCTGCTCTGTGGGGGAGTGCCCCATCGTGCCTGTCTTATGTGGCCTCTATGGACACATTGCTCAGCTGGCAGAGAGCAGGGAAGTTTTCTCCCAGCACCCAAAAAGAGAAAGAGGAAACTACTTTTGCCTTCTGGGCTCCTTCAGGGCAATAGATCAGGATAAGCTTCCACATTCTCTCCCTGGATTTCTGGAGTGGTTTCCAGGAAGAAGCTAAACTTTCACCTTTAAATGGATGACCATGTCACAATCAGGAGGAAACATCTCCAAAGACCCATCTTTAGGTAAGTCATGATGTATCCTAGATGGCTCCAGGGCTATCAGGAAAAATAATTTCTTTTTCATCCTTAACTTGTGAATTCTGGCACTAAGTTATAAGCAATAAAGACTGTGCCTAAAGTGTAACTTCATGCATACTGAAGGAGTTCTTTTATTTTTTATTTTCTGAAACCCTATGAACAAGCTTTTATCAGTTTTTCAAAATGTATTTTAAAAACGTATTAGCTTTTCATGTAGTTCAGTGACATAGCACTAGAAAAACTTCTGAAACATTATGCAATCCCTCGCTGTTTCTAGTGGTTGCATAGCCCTGTAAATGGGAAATGTGTGGTTCCTTCAACTGATTTCTCTCAGAAGTAGTATTTTAGTGCTGTGAATGCTAGCTTCTTTGCAGTAATGTATGGGGAGACAAATTTGAACTTGATGGCTATTGTACTATATTATATACACTTTACAGCTAATTTAGGAGTATCTGTATAGCAGTTAAGGAAACAGCAGGGCAATAGGAGATATTTTGTACTGGCGTGGAATCTTTGGCCAGGCAGAACGTAGATCTCGCATAACAGATTGGGCTAAGGTTTTATTTTGAGTGGGGAGAAACTCTTTCACTAAGATACAGCAATTTCTTCTGTCTTGACTCTTTAGTTACCTGTTATGTAATTTAGAATCCAGAATTTGGAATTAAAGTTAACCATATATCAAATTTGGGCCTCTCCCCAAATAACATCTTAAATATAGCAAAGATATCACATGCTAACAATACTAAATGTTAAGGTTAAGTTGTAGTCACTGGCTGTTGAATTAACTAGAGGATTGTAGAAGTTTATGGATGAGATTCCTGACATTTTTGTGGTTGTTAAATAATAAGAGTGGGCCTTCAAGGAATGGAATTATATATAAAATATTTCCATTCTTATGTATTAATTAATCATTACTACAATATTGCTAGTAATATCAATATACTTTCATAATGCTTAAAATGTTAGCTCAAATCTGTTTTAAAATCTTTTGAAGATATTTTCAAAGCTACATTACAAATTTAACATTATGTGTCTATTTAAATAGGCATTTGTAAATTTAACCAAAAATCCAAAAGGTGTATTCCCCTCCTGTGTTTCCTGTGGCAGGAGCTGGAAACATTCTTTCTGTTCCTGTGCAGTTCACTACTATTTTCTTTCCAAGTGCGTGTGTGACTTCAAGGAGGCATGAAATTTGCACAGACAATTCCAAACTCAACCCCACTGAGACCTCACTTAAAGAGGGTACCTACAGAAGTTCAGGAAAGGAGGGCCATATTGGATAAAATCAGATCTACTCAGCCATCAGCTTAAGTGTGTTATTCCACTGTGGAACTGTCCCTGCAGGTGGTCGCTCACTGCTTTAATGTCAAATCCTTGTCTCCTCTGACGAATTATACGTTAAGGTGCCACTCTCAGGGGAATTGCAATTCAAGTGTGCTTCTTTCATGTAAAGAGCGGATCCTTTGTGGAAGGTGGGATTCTTTGTCCAGATGATTAGAATACAGTTTGGTAAATTCAAATGATACTGATGACCTAGAAGAGAAAACACAGGCTACCAAAGAGGATATACATTTACGCAGGCAATTATTTAAAGCAAGTGCTGAAATGGGTTCCCAATACTCGTGGCTGATTCATGTCAATGTATAGCAAAACGAATACAGTATTGTAAAGCAAAACAAACTAAAAAAAAAAAAAAAACCAGATTAAGGCTAGATGTGGGATCACGGTCTACTGGCATGTTGAGTGCTGGCTTTGCTTTTATCAAGATATGACTGTTATGAAGGAAAGGAGGGTGGAGAGTATCTTAAAAGATCCAAATGACTAGACGTACTTTCTCAGAGAAAGTTTTAGGCTATTCGTTAGTGAAATGCAGCATGGGCTTTCTAACAGCTAGTTGTGCTTTTGGGCAAGCTGAAAAATGGGTTAAGCTTTCCTTTAGCACCTTTGGGCTTCTCTGGTGGCTCAGACTAGAAAGCCACCATTTTTTACTCTGGTGGCGGTAAAAATTCTGCCGGCAATGCAGGAGGCCTGGATTCTATCCCTGGGTCAGGAAGATCCCCTGGAGAAAGGAATGGCAACCCCACTCCAGTATTCTTGCCTGGAGAATCCCATGGTTAGAGAGCTTGCTGGGCTACAGACCCAGTCCATGTGGTCGCAAAGAGCTGGACATGACTGAACGACTGATACTCTCTCTCTGCACCTTGGCTCTATCCCATGTCCCACTCTATGTTCTTTGTTAGCCTCCTTTCCCAGCACCCCTGTTCCCTCGGCCTTCCCCTGAGCTGTCCAGCCTTTCACCCTGAGACATCTTTCTAGGCTTCCTTTTCTGGTCAGAGGCCCAGGTACAGACTTTTCCTTCTCAATATGTACAGCACCCCACTTCCGAAGAGATTTGCACACCTGTTCCAATCTGTAAGCAAATCTGTGCTACATTGTTTCATATGTGCTAGTTACAAGTTTAGTAGAAATTTTGTGAAATATCTTTGCTATTTTTTATTAAAAACTCATTTAAAATTTTAGTCTTTAAGAGATCAGCCTAGAATTTTTTTTTTAGAAACATCTGACATATTGACACCATTCAATTTTCTATATAGAGGCTACTTTCTTCTGCAATTGAACCCACAGCTTTAATTCAATTCACCTGTCATTCTCTGCTTGATCAGACATGACCATATCTAGGGAGAGGCACTGGGGAGGCCCCCAGTGGTAAAGAATCCACCTGCCAATTCAGGAAATGCAAGAGATGTGGGTTTGATCCTTGGGTGAGGAATATCCCCTGGAGTAGGAGACAGCAACCCACTCCAGTATTCTTGCCTGGAAAATTCCAAGGACAGAGTGGGTTACAGTCAGTGGGGTCACAAAGAGTCAGACACAACTGAGTATGCATGCACCATTGGAGAGGCCAGACACAATAACAAAAAAACAACTTTACCTGCCCTTACAAAACATATCATGTATATCTAGGTAGCCAGGCAGATGATGGGTACCAAAAAGAAGATAACAACATCCTGGGAAGTTATAATGGAAAAGACAAATTTCAGTGAAAACTAATTCTGGCCCCTAAGTGAACTGAGAAAGATAAGAGTAATATTTTTAATATTATTATTATTTTTAATGTTATATTTCCTTCATTTTCTAATTTTTTAATTAGTTTTTATTGGAGGACAGTTGTTTTACAATGTTGTCTTAGTTTCTGCTAAGAGAAAGATTTTCTTTTAAATTTAATTTTTGAGATAGAATTAATATCAATTTTTCATCAGCATGAGCTCCCTAAATTTCAAATAATAAAAATCATCCATCAAGTGTAAAAAATTAGTTGAGAGGTTTTAGAGGAGATGATGAATATTGAAATTCCATGGCTGGTATGCTATTGGGAAGGCTGGGAGGAGCCTTATATGCTATTTAGAAACTGTCTCTAAGAATGTCTTGTCTCCCACAATGCCGATTCCCAAATCATTTCATACAGTTAGGTTATCAAATCCATGTTTTAAAAGTCTTCCATGGAAAATTTAGATACACATTTTCATGTCAGATCTGTGAAGCAAGGAACAAAGGCAAGGCTTCTTTTATGGCCAAGGCTGAGTCTGTATGTGCATGTTTCATACATTTTGCAAGCTGCTTTGGGATAAATGAGACTGTTCAGCCTGGAGCATATAGAAATGATGCATCTCAGACACATTTTGTGGTTCACTCTGCAGATGTTCTTGCAGCTCAGACTTGTACAGAGAAATCACTCTCCCTTTACTCAAGAGAAACACTTGAGGCTTTATAATTTTCCAGGAAGGAAACACTATTACAAAACATATATTAATATGTTTTCCGTCAACAACACTGAGTTTGTTCCTCAGCACTTAGAAAATGAATTTGTATAGACCTTTAAAAATCTAAGATTTGAATCAGCACTTTATATTAGAGCTCTCTGATAGACACGTTCTTTAGACGTTTAAAAACTTCTTTTTCTGTGTTACCACAGAGTTTGATCTCTAGTAATTATAATTAATCTTTTTATATAAAAAGATTCATCAATTTATAGCACATTTCAGATGAAGTACCTTTGTCTAACTTCAGTAGAACAATTGCAGAAGCTATTTCTATCTTATTGAATGCTCATATTGCTTAGTGAACTTTCTATATTTCCAGAATATTACTCAATCTTAAACTTTGATGCCAGGAAAAATCTATTTCTCCTAATAAAACTGCATCAGTGAAAAACTTGAATTACACTGCTATGAAATATATAAGTCTGGGTTTTTGTTATAATTATCTCCCCCCACTTGATTTGATATTTTATTTTTTTTATCAAATTTTACTATATATGCATCTTTTTTTCCTGTTTGTTGCTTCAAAGTCTTTCTGTAAGTATGTAGGAAAAATGAATTTAAAAAATAAATTGAAACTTTTTTCTTACATGTTAAGCCTTATTTAGTGTTCTTTGGAACCAACAACCTTTGAACCTCTCTCAGGGTTCAAAAGTGGATGTTATTTTTGTGGTGACTTTTCATTAGAAGTGGCACGAGAAAGCCACAAATGAAATCATGCAAATGGTGCTTCCTCAGCCCTAGAACTGAGAACTGGTCTATGCATCCAGGAGCTGAGACCATAAAGTACAGGCCGAATGGCTGCCAGGGCCCAGGACCAATGAAAATCATGTTGGGTTCTTCACAGCATTTAGAACATGCTGTTTCTTCTCTTTATGCCTTTTCAAAGTTTTATTTTTACAAGTGGCTGTTAGCAGAGGAATTCTGAGTGTGTTTTTGGCAGGCATATTCTCTTCACATGGAGATGTGGAAAGCAGTGGGATGCTTAGGAAAAGAAAGGCAGTCCTAATTTTGTTTGTGTACCTAATGGGGATGATGAGAACCCTATTGCTGGGTCTGAATTCTTGTTTCAATGTTGTGATCTATGCTTTATAGAGAAATAGCATAAAATATCTATCACATATTTAAAATTGTATACCTTTTGGAGTGTAATCATTTTTTTAGCCCCACATTTAGGCTCAGTGTGTTAACATTGGTGTCAAAGCTAGTTCAGAAGTTGCAGAGGTGACACCACATCCCTGACTTTCAGATAGGAATAAATAATCAGTAATATTACTGATTTTCTAAAAAAATTTTTAAACAGTAATAAGTTGGAACACCTGACCACTCTGCTGATTTACAATAGTTTTCTAGGCAGTTTTCTACTCAGCGTTTCAGAGCCATTTACTTCATTGTTTTGGGAATAATAGAAAATGGGAATAAGTAATATAAAATGTAAATTCACTTCAAAATTTAAAGAAATTGTATTGCTAATACATTATTGATATTGGCATTTTCATCTCATAAATATGCATTTATGATATTCTGTGCTTCAATTTCTTTTTAACACTTCCTCAACAAAAAATGTGGACTTTAGCCAGAAATTTTAGTACAAAGTCATCATAGTGAAACTTATGTAGAAAAAATTAACTGGTGAAGTAGTATAACATATTGCGCTTCCCAGGTGGCTCAGTGGTAAAGAATCTGCCTGCCAATGCAGGAGACTCAGGAGACGCAGGTTCAGTCCTTAGGTTGGGAAGGTTCCCCTGGAGGAGGAAATAGCAACCCACTCCAGTATTCTTGCCTGGGAAATCCTATGGACGGAGGAGCCTAGTGGGCTCCAGTCCATGGAGTTGAGAAGAATCAAACACGACTGAATCCACACACAAACACACCCACCCAAAAATCTGTGATTCAGATAGAAATGTATGTAGTACAAAGTCAGAGTGAAAATTACATAGAAAAAATTTATTAACTATGGCAGTAGTAGAGTATGTTAAATACATTTTATTTTATGAAATGTATTTTCCCCTAAGAAAAAGTTCTATGTAAATCAAATCCAAAACTTAATACAACTTTATATGCTGCTGCTACTGCTGCTAAGTTGCTTCAGTTGTGTCTGACTCTTAGTGACCCCATGGACTGCAGCCCACCAGGCTCCTCCGTCCATGGGATTTTCCAGGCAAGAGTACGGGAGTGGGGTGCCATTGCCTTCTCTGACAACTTATATATATGAACATATTTTGCTAGTTTTTGTTTCTAAGACAAGTGATTGTGAATTCATTTATTTAAGAGAGAAAAAGGAAATTGAATTGACTTGCAATGGTTATATAGTCATATACTGGAAATTTAGGTTCAAGAGTTTTCTTTAATAAATGATAATTTTAAAGTAAGTGACAATTGATAGAACAAAACAATTCCATTTATTTCTACTTGCTATGAAAGTGAAAAATACTTTTGGAAAATAGACATAGTGATATGAATTTAAAGTTTATGACATTATCAGACACAATGCTAATTAATGGAACAGATATATTTTGTAACAGACATTTATTAATATTTTTGTTGTCAAGATAATGTTGCAGCTAGTCATAAGTCATAAGTCATTGTGTGACTTTTAAGGAAGAAATAATTACAAATTGATCTTCAAAATAAATTACAAAGGTCAGGGTAAAACAACAAATACATTTGAATGTAGGCAGGAAATATTTATCAAGAAAACATCTTAGACATTGTTGAGCCTTTTTTTTCCAGTTGTGATATAAGTAGTTCTAATTTTTAAGTGGTCATCACAAATAAACTATAATTTGGTAAACATTTTGAAGTCAGGCAATGAATGAGTAATCTACTCCCATAGTATTACTTCATCCACAATTCACAAAAATTTAAATTATTTCCAATAAATTTATAACTAGTGACAATAGCAGCAGTAGATATTAAAATTAATACCAAGAGCTACCATTCATCAGAATCTTAGCATATTTTTAGACAAGATACAAGCATATAATCTTCAGGGCAACTTCATGAGGAAGTATTAAATTTATAAATAATAATTTTAAATATAGAACTTCGCTGGTGCCTTAGATGGTAAAGAATCTGCCTGTAATAGAAGATACCCAGATTCAGTCCCTGAGGTGGGAAGATCCCCTGGAGAAGGGAACGGTGATCCACTCCAGTATTCTTGCCTGGAAAATTCCATGGACAAAGGAGCCTGGAGGGCTACAGTCCATAGGGTTGCAAAAAGTTGGACATGAATGAGCAACATACGCACACACATGGATCCAGGAGCAAGGAGTAGATAAAACATAAGACAGCACTTCTCACTAGGGAGCTATGCAAGTCCTATTTTCTAAGCTAGAGGTGCTTGGTGCTGTTTGCATTTATCTTGGATATTGGTATTGTTTAGAAACTGTTTTTCAAATGTTTGTAATGTTTGAAATGAAAATCAAGATTATGCAGGTAAAATGATCTAGTGGGGATAATTTTATGGTTTATATCATCTTGAAAATTTTTTATTTGAAATAATCAGCCTATTATAGTGTTCAGGTAAAAAGCAATGAATAATAATAATAATAATAATGAAAAAATAATAGTAAGCTTTAAAATGACCTGTTGGTTTACAGAGAACAAGGTTAAAGAAGTCTGCATTATTTATAAACCTAGTCTCTGGTTCTATGACTCAATATGACATAATTTTGATAGTTCTCATGGGAAAACTTAGTTTATTTATATATTTGATTAAGTCCACTTGGACATGATCTTTAATTGAGCAAAATCCAACATTTCCTGAATTGGAGCTGCTGCAGGTGTAGGGGCAAGTCTTTTGAAGGAAAAGATAGTAAAGCTTCCAGAGTTATCTTTGAAACATCCCAAGTGTGTTTTGTTAGAGTCATATTTTTGTTATGAAGAAGTGTTAATTCTGAGTCAAATTTGTGTCCATTTTTGCTATTTGGGTGACTAGCTTTTAGGATCTTAAAATGATATTTTTAGACATATTGTTTATTAAATCAAAACAGATATTTAAATATTAATTATATATTCATTAACCAAGTGCTTGGTAGGCATTGAAAGTCATGGACTTTTATTATGAAAATCATCACTTCAGCTTTAAAAATATGAATACTTAATTTGACACTTTTAAGGATCAAAGAGCTTAAAACAAATTGTTTAGAGACCACTGGTAATAAAAAACAATAGGATTGTATCTTTAACATACAAATGTGGCGATTTTCTGAGTCCTAATTAAGGAATGAAAAGAAAATTCTAATAGTCAAGTAACTTTTAAAATTGTATCATTAAATTAAAATTTGGATGAAAGCAGGGACATGTGGCAATCTGGACCACCTGCTTATTGGCAATCTCTAATGAAGATTTCAAATGCTTATAATAATTCCAGTGGTGATGTCTTTGAGAAACAACATAAAAAGAAGTCTGTAATTTCTCTGCCCACTAATTACGTGTTGGCTTCACAACCCAGCTGCATCCAATTGTTTCTAATTCTGTGACCCATCTCATTTTCTCTGTATCTCTTTCACTGAGTGTTTTATTTCAATCTATTATAGTAATCTAAGGAGATCACCTCTTCTCCAAAACTGTAGGATTCCTGAGTGTAGAATCCATACTGAATCTCTGTATTTCTGGGAACTTTTGATAGAATGTGAGTCATAAGTAAGAACTTCAGTTCAGTTCAATCTCACAGTTGTGTCTGACTCTCTGTGAGCACACGGACTGCAGCACGCTAGCTTCCTTGTCCATCACCAACTCCAGAGGCTTGCTCAAACTCATGTCCACTGAGTCGGTGATGTCATCCATCCATCTCATCCTCTGTCATCCCCTTCTCCTCCTGCCTTCAATCTTTCCCAGCATCAGGGTCTTTTCTAATGAATCAACTCTTCCTATCAGGTTGCCCAAGTATTGCAGTTTCAGCTTTAGCATCAATCCTTCCAGTGAATATTTAGGACTGATTTCCTTTCAGATGGACTGGTTGGGTCTCCTTGCAGTCCAAGGGACTCTCCAACACCACAGTTCAAAAGCATCAATTCTTTGGCGCTCAGCTTATTTTATAGTTCAGCTCTCACATCCACACATGACTACTGGAAAAACCATACCTTTGACTAGATGGACTTTTGTTGGCAAAGTAATGTCTCTGCTTTTTAATATGCTGTCTAGGATGGTCATAGTTTATCATCCAAGGAGCAAGTGTCTGTTAATTTCATGGCTACAGTCACCATCTGCACTGATTATGGAGCCCCTAAAAATAAAGTCTGACACTGTTTCCACTGTTTCTCATCTATTTGCCATGAAGTAATGGTACCAAATGCCATGATCTTCGTTTTCTGAATGTTGAGTTTTAAGCCAACTTTTTCACTCTTCTCTTTTACTTTCATCAAGAGGCTCTTTGGTTCTTCTTCACTTTCTGCCATAAGCGTGGTGTCATCTGTGTACCTGAGGTTATTGATATTTCCCCTGGAAATCTTGATTCCAGACTTCATTCAGCCTAGCATTTTTCATGATGCACTCTGAAAGTAAGTTAAATAAGCAGGTGACAATATACAGCCTTGACATACTCCTTTCCTGATTTGGAACCAGTCTGTTGTTTCATGTCCAGATCTAACTGTTGTTTCCTGACCTGTATACAGCTTTCTCATGAGGTGGGTCAGATGGCTGCTATTCCCATCTCTTGAAGAATGATCCACACAGTCAAAGGCTTTGACATAGTCAAAAAAACAGAAGTAGATGTTTTTCTGGAACTCTCATGCTTTTCAATGAACCAATTGATGTTGGCAATTTGATCTCTGGTTCCTCTGCCTTTTCTAAACCCAGTTTGAACATCTGGAAGTTCACGATTCATGTACTGTTGAAGCCTGGCTTGGAGAATTTTGAACATTACTTTGCTACTGTGTGAGATGAGTGCAATTGTGCAGTAGTTTGAACATTCTTTGGCATTGCCTTCCTTTGGGATTGGAATGAAAACTGACCTTTTCCAGTCCTGTGTCCACTGCTGAGTTTTCCAAATTTGCTGGCATATTGAGCAAATTGCTGGCAAATTTCACAGCATCGTCTTCTAGGATTTGAAATAGCTCAATGGGAATTCCATCACATCCACTGGTTTTGTTCTTAGTAATGCTTCCCAAGGCCCACTTGACTTCGTTTTCAAAGATGTCTGGCTCTAGGTGAGTGATCACACCATTGTGGTTATCTGGGTCATGAAGATATTGTTTGTATAGTTCTTCTGTGTATTCTTGCCACCTCTCCTAAATAACTTCTGCTTCTGTTAGGTCCATACTGTTTCTGTCTTTTATTGTTCCCATCTTTGCATGAAATATTCCCTTGGTATCTCTAACTTTCTTGAAGAGATTGCTAGTCTTTCCTATTTTATTGTTTTCCTCTATTTCGTTGCACTGATCACTGAGGAAGGCTTTCTCTTATCTCTCCTTGCTATTCTTTGGAACTCTGCATTCAAATAGGTATATCTTTCCCTTTCTCCTTTGCCTTTAGCTTCTCTTCTTTTCTCAGCTATTTGTATAGCCTCCTCAACAACCATTTTGCCTTTTTGCATTTCTTTTTCTTGGCAATGGTCTTGATCACCACCTCTTGTACAGTTTTATGAACTTTCATCCACAGTTCTTCAGGCTTTCTATCAGGTCTAATCCCTTGAATATATTTGTCACTTCCACTGTATAATGGAAAGGGATTTGATTTAGGTCATACCTGAATGGTCTAGTGGTTTTCGCTACTTTCTTCAATTTCAGTCTTAATTTGGCAATTAGGAGTTCATGATCTGACTACAGTCAGCTCCCAGTCTTATTTTTGCTGATTGTATAGAGTCTCTCCATCTTTGGCTGCAAAGAATATAATCAGTCTGTGTTTGGTATTGACTATCTGATGATGTCCATGTGTAAAGTTGTCTCTTGTCTTGTTGGAAGAGGGTATTTGCTCTGACCAGTGAGTCTCTTGGCAAAACTGTGTTAGTATTTGCCCTGCTTCATTTTGTACTCCAAGGCCAAACTTGCCTGTTACTCCAGGTGTTTCTTAACTTCCTACTTTTGCATTCCAGTCCTCCATAATGAAAAGGACATCTTTTTGGGTGTTAGTTCTAGAAGGTCTGGTTCTTCATAGAACCGTTCAACATCAGCTTCTTCAGCATTGCTGGTCGGGGCTAGACTTGGATTACTGTGATTTTGAATGGTTTGCCTTGGCAACGAGCAGAGATCATTTTGTTGTTTTTGAGACTGCATCCAAGTACTGCATTTCGGACTCTCTTGTTGACTATGATGGCTACTCCATTTCTTCTAAGGGACTCTTGGCCTCAGTAGCAGATAGAATGGTCATCTGAATTAAATTCACCAATTCCAGTCGATTTTAGTTCACTGATTCCTAGAATATCTACGTTCACTCTTGCCATCTCCTGTTTGACCACTTCCAATTTGCCTTGATTCATGGACCAAACATTCCAGGTTCCTATGCAATATTGCTCTTTACAGCATCACACCTTGCTTCTATCACCAGTCCAACCCACAACTGGGTGTTGTTTTTTGTTTTGGCTCTGTCTCTTCATTCTTTCTTGAGTTACTTCTCCACTGATCTCCAGTAGCACATTAGGCACCTTCTGACCTGGGGAGTTCATCTTTCAGTGTCCTATCTTTTTGCCTTTTCATACTGTTTAGAGACTGAGCTAGAACTGTATTTGAGTGTCTCCTGCAGAGGTTACGGGAGAGCAGTGGCCTGCCACAGGGGCAAGGGCTCTGGGTGCAGCAGACGTGAGTTATGGCATAAGCCGTCTTGGAGGAGGTCACCATTACTTCACGTAGAGCTGCCAGAACTTACACAGAACTGGGGAATCAGACGCTTGAAGGGCACAAACAAAAAGCTTGTGTGTAGCAGGACCCAGGAGAAGGAAGCAGTGGCCCCAAAAGAGACTGACCCAGCCGAGTGTTCAGGAGCCTCTGGCAGAGGTGTGCACCAGAGGCGGCCTGCTGCTGGGTCGGGGGCGCCCAGTGCAGCAGTGCCTGCATGGGACCTTTTGAAGGAGGTCGCCATTATCTTCATTACCCCCACCATAGTTTGGCCTCACTTCAAACAACAGGAAGTGAGCACAGCCCTGCCCATCAACAGAAAATTGGATTAAAGATTTACTGAGCATGGCATTGCCTGTCAGAACAAGACCCAGCTTCCCCCTCAGTCTCTCCCATCAGGAAGCTTCCATAAGCTTCTTATCCTTATCCATCAAAGGGCCAACAGAATAAAAACCATAGTCACAGAAAACTAACCAAACTAATCACATGGACCACAGCCTTTCCTAACTCAATGAAACTATGAGCCCTGCCGTGTAGGGCCACCCAAAGCGGACGGGTCATGGTGGAGAGTTCTGACAAAACATGGTCCACTGGAGAAGGGAGTGGCAAACCACTTCAGTATTCTTGCCTTGAGACCCCAATGAGCAGTATGAAAAGTAAGAACTTACCCAGTCTTTAAACTTAAATACCTAGAAAACCAAGTCAGTATTATAAATGTTTGAAATAGTGTTGGGAACTGTGATAGATGAAAAGCAAAAAGCATTCTGTCTCACATTTTTAGAAAACACTGATGTACTAGACAAAATCCAGCTACAGTCTGGTAGCTGATGACTTTTAAAATGAATGAATGATAGCACAAAGAATAATTTGTTTCCTTAGGTCCACATAGTGGTCAGGTCTCCATTTTCAGGGTGAATTATGGGAGTAAATCTTGACTGAGAATTCTGACAACTATATCCAAGAGGATGACTAGAGGGGTGGGCACATGGCTCTTGTTTCTAATGCCAGTTAAAGCATGAGAAAACCACTATAACTACAAACACACTTGTACTGAAAATCTGTACATAATTTTGTAGCACTAAAGGGATAGATGAAGAAACATATATGATTAAATGAATAAAAAAGATTCATTTTAGCCCCATCTTGAATCATCCTAGAAATCAAGGAATTCAACGTCTATAGCCCTATCCTTGAGCAACTATGACTTGTTAGAAGGCACTTTGTCAAATGGAATTCTGTCTTTCTATCAATACAATCTTTTTTCCTCTTTTAGTAGAACTGGCACTTGAAGGATCCAAATGCTATCTATAACAGCACAACCTTTCAAACACTGAAGACAATTGTGTCTGCTTTTAATGTTTATAAATCTCCCAAATGGACTTCTCAGGTGGCACAGTGGTAAAGAATCTGCCTGTCAGTGCAGGAGATGCAGATTCGATCCCTGAGTTGGGAAGATCCCCTGGAGCAGGAAATGGCAACCCACTCCAGTATTCTTGCCTGGAAAATTCCATGGACAGAGGAGTCTAGTGGGCTGTAATCCACAGAGTCACACAGCGTCAGACTCAACTAAGCACACACACAAAGCATAGCGATTTAAAATGACGTGAGTCTACAGATCACGCCAAGAGGTTTGGTAATCTGTGTCTAACTCGATAGATTTCAATGGAGCTTTCTCAGGCATCTATGGCCAGATGATGAATTTGCTGTGAGCTGGCTGGTCTAGGAGGACCTTGGTTATATCAATACAACTTGGGTTTCCTCCATGTGTCCCTTTTATCCCTTCCACAGATTAGCCCGGACATGTTCTCATGGTACTAACAGGAATCCATGAGCAGAAGCATAAACCCACACTTTTCAAGGCTCTGATTCAGTCACCTTTCTACTTCCCATTGGAAAAATCAGAAAGTTACATGACAACCCCAGAATCGGGTGGACGGCATTGACAAAAAGAAAGACATACGCCCGGGTCGATTAATATAATTAATGATCTCTGAAAGCACTTATGCTCTTTCTGATTCTTCTTTCCTTTAGTCCATCTATAGTTCATTCAACCACGAAGAGACAGCAATAATTGGAATTTTCCTTTCATTCTATTAAAGTTATCTGAGTGACCAAGGAGAATAGGAATATATATATATATATATGAAGAAGAGTGAAATCCAGTTTCCATTAGGTGGCTAATAGGCCACATGTGGCTCACCTGACTTCAGGTTAGAGCATGCCTGAAATTACTGGTTTAAAAAGTTAAAAAAAAAAAAAAAACCTTAAAAAAAGTTTCACTTAATTGCCTAAAACATGAGCTGTTAAACCCATAATGATGGCTAATACCTTCCTAATTCCTTTTGGAGAATTGGCTTTTACTGTGTCCTGCTAACAGACTTGGAGAAATTTAGTTATCTTAATAAAAGCTGAATAAAATTTATTACATGATTTTGGGCAATTCTATTCCAGTTCCACTAAAACTATGACTTAGAAAAAAGGCCTTGTAAATAGTAAAATAAAAGAATACTTCCTTTTCCACTTGAATAATAAAGTTTCATTAATAATGTGTCTTCTCTAGGGATTTACGATTATATTCTTTTAAAAAGGATCTATTTTTTGAGATAGATTTATATTGTTTCCTGTTACTGGACCCTCCAAAACAGTATAATAATAAGTAAATGTTTTCATAAAAGCAACATATTATAAAATTCCTCTTTTAAATCAGTGATTCACAGAATGAATGTTTGCTATCAATACTAGAATTACTATTTACAAAACTAAACTGAACTGAACTGAACTAAACTAAAATAAAACAAACTTCTGAAGTCCTAACCTTGGAGAGTCTGCTTCTGCAGGTCTGGAAGTAGAAAGCTTTGGTTATTTTTGTGTGCTCCCCAGTCTATTGCTGATTCATAGCTAGATTGGGAGCCACTTTCCTTAATGATATAATTTACATACAATAGGAATGGAAAAGCAGAGTAATTTGGAAAACCTTTTAATAAGATTAGTATCAACATTGGAAATGTAAGCCAAATAATTTTTTTCAGGTGAAATGAATGTTGTTAATTAAATAAACTGGTAATTAATTTTATGTAAGCAATATACCCCTTCCCCTCCCCACCTCTGGCAACCACCCATCTGTGCTCTGTATCTATGAGCTTGTTTTGTTTTGTTCTAGAAATGCATAGGAGAGGGCGTATGGTATTTTATTTTTTCATTCAAAAATTTATGTGAGTACAGGAGACCTATGAATATGAAGAAGGCTAAGTTTCTCCTCTAAAAAGCCTCTTAAAGCCTTAAAAAGACCTACATCCTAAACCCTTTTTTAGGATGTAGGTCTATAAAACACAGAGACAAATTACCATGAACTCCAGAGCACTGGTCCTCAGCTTTGGCTGTTTTACAGTCACTTGGGAATTAAAAATCCCCAGCTATTATATCAAAATTTCTGGATGAGACTTAGGAACAAGTGTTTTAGAAACTGTAATTATTCCTAATGCATTAGGAATAGAGTCACATTTGAGAACTTCTGCCTTTAAGAGAAGCATACATGAAGGATGGTGACAGGAGAGGGAGGAACAATTGAACACAGAGCAGTAGTAGCTTTTTGACAGGCAAGTAGAAGAAAGAAAGGACATCAGAAAGATGGCACAGCATAAGCCATGGCATGGGGTTTGAGAGGTACAGGAAGTGTTGCAGCGTATTTTGCCAATAGGGAGAGTTTCTGAAAGGCTAGCATAGAACAGAGGTTCTGTATGTGGAAAAGGCTTGCAGCTGAAAGCTTGGTTAGGGCTAGTGAGTCAAAGTCCATACTACATTTATTTTGTAAAGATGTTCTGTCACTCCCCTGATCTGTTGTTAAAATTGACAAAACTGATGAATCAAACTCCTGAGCTCAGTATTTCCTAAATGCTATTTTGCTGTAGAGCACTATTCCCCAGAGATACTCTGAACAAAACCATTGAATAAGTTTGGAAAATACTGCCCATTGTACTTATTCTCCTCTTAGAGATTTATAAGAATATTAGAACTCTTGCAGTAAAACAAGTTTTTCACTCCAGTATTACCCAAATCATGTTGTTTCTATATGATGCTTATTAATAATCTACAGAAATTATGCTTCAAATTATACATTTTTATTTCCCTAAATTTTTTTTTTCAAAAAATGGCTCTTTTATTTTTCTGAAATTCATTTTATTTTTCAGATAGTCTTGTTTTCTTCAATTATTTCTTCTCTTATTCATGTTGCTTAGAATAGAATCTGACCCCAAGAAATATCTTCATAGTTAACATTTTTTATCTACTCTTAGAGACTAGGCAAAAAAATGTTGCCTTGTTGAGTGAATAGTTAATGTTCTATTACATAACTGTGATGGTGTGAGTTTAAAAAAAGGAAAAGAAATATTTTGAAAAGGTTGAGAAGTGATGAACGATGTCACATTATTGAAACAGCTGAGAGCAAATTAAGGAATAACAGATGGGAACTATGTGTGGATTATCACACCCAGGTATCACGATACACACAAATTTGGCTGCATTTTACCCACATCTTGTGCTTCATTACCTGCAAGGTTCTTTCTGCTACCTAGCAAAATGAAGTTTATGTTATGGTAGAAACAAATCTCTTCTGTTTAGAAACACTTGCAAAGTAACCATCTGAACTTTACCTTTCTATTCCCTCCTGTTTAATTCTTCTAAAGACAGTATTTTATATCCTAAAATTCCTAGTAAGGACTTTACGTGTGACATATCAAAACTGTATAGTTCTCACAGTAAATCATGTGGCTTAGAAAACACATACTAATTTACTTTTGCTCTGTTTTTCCCTTGCTTCACCTCGAGAAAGGAAAATGTTCATGTATATCATGTGTATTAAATAATTGTGAGTAGCTAATTTTTAAAAATGATTCAGATGACTACACTGTCAAGTGGGAATGCATTATACCTCAAGGAATGAGTGTATAGCTGCCTTGACATCCACATTAAATTCTCCCGACGTTATTCGTTATCAAAGTGCAAGCTATAATGGAAGCCACACTTAAATGCTTGTTCTTAATGTTAGCACTCTTCACTGTTTCTTCCTTTGACTTATTGTGATCCCTTGGGTATCAATTTCTTTCTTCACATATAAAATTGTTTCATTCTATTTCATAAGGATATCGTGTGAACAGATAGTATAATGTATGTAAAAAAAAATTTTATTAAGGCCTTGACATGAGATTCTACACAAGCATAAGTGATTATTATTCAAAATGCTGTTATTTGTAGATTAAACAGTCTACATTTCACTAAACATGAATTTAAGGACAATGCTTTTTTAAGCATTTTGCTGGTACGAAGTACATGCAAATTGTACAATTCTTACCATCATCCATGTTCTGAATTTTTAACTTTCCTAAACTGAAACTCTGTTCCAGGAAACACTAAGTCCCAATTCCTCCCACCTACCTCGTCCCTGGCATCTACCAATATACTTTCTGACTCCATGAATTTGGCTGTTCTAAGTACCTTGTAAAAGTGGAATCAAACATTATTTGTCTGTACCTACTGTATATTGGAATGCATTTTTAAGGTTAACTTTTAGTACAATGGAGCCACTTGCAGAGATGGGGATGGACATAGACAGTGTCCTACAGGACAAAGAAAATCAGAAAGAGAAAAACAAATATCATATTAACATATTAATGTATATATGTGGAATCTAGAAAAAATAGTACAGATGAACCTATTTGTAAAACACAAATAAAGACGAAGACATAGAGAGCAATCATGGATATCAAGGCAGAGAGGAGGGTGAAAAGAACTGGGAAACTGAGATTGATATATATATAAAATAGACAACCAATGAAAATCTACTGTATAGTACAAGAGAAAAAAGATCATTCTCAAGTGCCATAAATATTCCATGTTTTGTTATTTTAAGATATTTTACTTTATTGTGATAGCTTTTCTAAAACGTTGTGCCAAAAATCTATTTTTTGGAGGAAAAAAATATTAGGTTGGTGCAAATGTAATTGCATTTTTTGCATTGTTGAAATTAGCCATTTGATATTGGAATACATTCTTAATAAATGTGGTTATGTTATACATCATTTTCATGCCACTTTATTGCTTTATGTTTTTTCTAATGACTTCTTATAACTTGCTGTTTATTTTATATTATTTTAGACTATGGTAATGTTGTTATTAGTAGACAAAAAGCAAATTCAAGCAAATTTTAAAATTTGAGTTCCAAATGGCTTATAGAGCAGAAGAGACAACTCACAGCATCAACAATGCATTTGGCCCAGGGGCTGCTAACAAATGTATAGTGCAGTCATGGTTCAAGAAGTTTTGCAAAGGAGGTGAGAGCCTTGAAGATGAGGAACATAATGGGAGGCCATTGAATGGTGACAACAGCAAATTGAGAGCCGTCATTGAAGCTAATCCTCTTATAACTATATGAGAGGTTACTGAAGAACTCAGCAGCTGACCATTCTACGGTCATATGGCATTTGAAACAAATTGGAAAGGTGAAAAAGCTCAATAACTGGGTGCCTCATGAGCTGACCACAAATCAAAATAATTGTCATTTTGAGATGTCATCTTTTCTTATTCTATGCAATAACATGAACCATTTCTCAGTTGGATTGTGAGGTGTGATGAAAAGTGGTTTGTATACGACAACCAGCGATGACCAGCTCAGTGGCTGAACCAAGAAGAAGCTCCAAGGCACTTCCCAAAGCCAAATCTGCACCAAAAGAAGAGGTCATGGTCACTGTTTGATGGTCTGCTGGTGATCTGATTCACTACAGCTTTCTGAATCCCGGTGAAACCATGACATCTGAGAATTATGCTCAGCAGATCGATGAGATGCACTGAGAACTGCAGCACTTGCAGCAGTCATTGCTCAGCAGAAAGGGCTCAGTTCTTCTCCACGACAGAGGCTGGTCGCACATCGCACAGCCAATGCTTCCAAAGTTGAACGGATTGGGCTACAAAGCTTTGCATCATCTGTCCTATTCATCTGACCTCTCGTCAACCAACGACCACTTCTTCAAGTATCTTGACAAGTTCTTGCAGGGAAAGCACTTCCACAACCAACAGGAGGCAGAAAATGCTTTCCAAGAGTTTGTTGAATCTTGAAGCATGGATTTTTATGCTACAGGAATGAGCAAACTTATTTCTCATTGCCAAAAATGTGTTGTCATAGTTCCCATTTTGATTAATAAAGATGTGTTTAAGCCTAGTTATAATCATTTAAATTCACAACCATGAAAAGTCCAAAAGCCACAATTACTTTTGCACCAACATAATAAATGCTACATTCTATTAGGCATGTAATATAGTGCACTTGTAAGGCTATTTTCTCTGTCTTAAGAATCAAATATTTAGGAAAGTTTAATAAAGGATATTTGTTTTGTGATACAGGGTGATAAAGATGCAAGGTGTTTAAAATATATTCCGTTTCCAGAGTGGATTTATTATTTCTTGATATTTACTTATTTAAACAGTAGAAAACATTTCCTGAGTACATTCTGAGTATCAAATCTTGAAGCATGGATTTTTATGCTACAGGAATGAGCAAACTTATTTCTCATTGCCAAAAATGTGTTGTCATAGTTCCCATTTTGATTAATAAAGATGTGTTTAAGCCTAGTTATAATCATTTAAATTCACAACCATGAAAAGTCCAAAAGCACAATTACTTTTGCACCAACATAATAAATGCTACATTCTATTAGGCATGTAATATAGTGCACTTGTAAGGCTATTTTCTCTGTCTTAAGAATCAAATATTTAGGAAAGTTTAATAAAGGATATTTGTTTTGTGATACAGGGTGATAAAGATGCAAGGTGTTTAAAATATATTCCGTTTCCAGAGTGGATTTATTATTTCTTGATATTTACTTATTTAAACAATAGAAAACATTTCCTGAGTACATTCTGAGTATCAAAACAGCTGTTGTTACTAAAAAACGATTGACCTAAACTTTATATAAAAATTCCTATTAATTCTGTATATGAACTTTTTAGACAAATTCATGTGGAATTTAAATTGCTAAAGCTGAATAATTTTGATTAGTGTGTATAATCAGGATAATTTGTTCTGCTTAACCCTTCTTTTCTTCCAACACATTATTCTCTCTCTTTTTAGCCCAGTTGGGAATTCAGCTCCAGTTAACCAACTTGTCTAGATAAAAATTAATGTTGCTCCTTCTTACTCGCTGCTCTTTTCTTTCCTCCTCCTCTCTTGCCAGACCCCAGATAGCCTAGCATTTCCTGTGTGAGAAGAATTTACCATATACCAAGAAAACTAATAGTTATACCAATTAGTGTGTTATCCTGAGGTGTTCTGCCTCCAAGTATAAATATTAGAACATTTATTTATTTTTTAATATAAATTTATTTATTTTAATTGGAAGTTAATTACTTTACCATATTGTATTGGTTTTGCCATACATCAACATGTATCCGCCACAGGATAAGGCCACCTTAGAGCTGTGAGTTTAAATCTGAGACAGTGGCCTTAGGACTTCCAAGTGGAGTATCAGATCTGAATTTCCCCTAAATATTGAGATGTCAAGAGAAGAATATGGAATTCCATATTTAAGACTTGTCTTAGACTAAAATGTTTAGGTAACATCTCCATAACTTATTGAGTAACTTGGAGACCTCATTCTGAAACAGTTTTCCCTTAGGTTTTCTACTCTGTCAAGTTAAGTTCAATCTCTTCCTTCTATGCATTAGTCTTTGAAATATAGACTTCTGTTGTTTCCACATCCTCTTATTAACTTCTCCAGTCCCTTGAAAACCATCTCCTTTTATAATCTCAATGATCTATTCTGTTAGGAGATTCCTAAATTTACATTTATAGATCTCAGCTCTATCCAGAGTGATGATATCTTCCCACCTCAGACATGTTCACCTGAATGACCTCCTGATTTGTGCTGTGCTTAGTCACTCAGTCATGTCTGACACTTTGTGACCCCATGGTCTGTAGTCTGCTATACGCCTCTGTCCGTGAGGATTCTCCAGGCAAGATTACTGGAGTGGGTTGCCATGCCCTCCTCCAGGGGATCTTCCCAACCCAGGGATTAAAAACAGGTCTCCCACATTACAGACAGATTCTTTACCAATTGAGCTACCAGGGAAGCCCTGACCTCCCAATACCTGATACTAATCTACCCGAAAGAGATTTATTACACCATGAACTTACTTTGTAAGAGTAAGTGCAACATAAGTGCTCATGAGAATTAATAATTTTATACACACACATGTGTATATCAAGGACTCAATGGATGTGAGTTTGAGTGAACTCCGGGAGTTGGTGATGCACAGGGAGGCCTGGAGTGCTGCAATTCACGGGGTTGCAAAAAGTTGGACATGACTGAGTGACTGAACGGAACTGAACTGAACTGACACGCACATGTATACACACACACGTATTACTACACTATTTCCTAGAACTTTATCATGTTATTGTAAAATGTAAATATTTAGGAGGATGATATGCTATTTAGTATTTCTTAAATTGATAGTGGAAATGTTTGTGTCAAATAACTACAAAGATTTAAAGTCTCCAATAATATTTTTTGAGAAATACTGTTTAGATGAACAGCTTAAGCCTAGATACTGTGTTGACAGCTATTAAGGAAAGCATAAATTTTTTCCCTATCCTTTTACTTCTCTTGCCATTTAGACTTGAAATCACAGTTATTTTTGATGCCTCCCTACTTATCTTCATAACAAAACAAATATCAAGTTCTTTCAGTTATGTCTTTAGAAAATTACATATTTCTCTCTTCTTTTCTTTGTGACTTTTTACTTCAAAACCCTTTATCCCCATCTGAAATGTTATGACATTTTCAAACTTATTTTTTAATCCACGCCCCTCCCTTCCACAATTCCTTGTTTTTAGAGTCATCAGGTTAGTCTTTAGATCTCTGCCATAGTTATGCCACTACCTTTTTCCATAATTTACAATGACCCTTCATTTTCAATTAAGATAACTATTGATTTTCTGGCATTCCAAGCACCTTCTACCTACTCTCCATTACCTTATCTCCTTCCTCCATTCACAGATCCCAAGCTACAATCATGTTTGATGACTCATTTTCCAATAAGACTGTCTTACATTTCCCTTCTTGAGCTTATTATATCCACTCCGCTTCATTGTTTCTCTTCCATCACCTGACTGAACTTTATCCTCTTCAAGTTGTATTTCAAATGCTAGTCTTCATGAAGTGTTCCCTGATTTTTCCAGCAAAAATAAGGTTTTCTTCTCTTGAGCTATAATGGTAGTACACCATTTTTTCTTGTAGCTCTGTATTTCTGAGTATATTTGCAGGAAATTGGTATGATTATTTATTGTTTAGTATATATCCTATCTTCCCTTACTATGAATTTGTTGATGACTGAAGCTTTGTCACGTTTATAGAAATATAAAATGATGAGGTTGAATGCCTTATATCTTGTGATAGATAGTCATCAGGATAGATAGTCTATTCATAGATGAATAAACAAAAAAACTTAAAGACACTAAATATCTTGAGCAACTTTATACATATCATATATTCATCAAAGACAGGTACATACATATAATATATAAAAGACCTGTACAAGCATGTTATTAAAAGCACTATTTGTAATAAACTAAACATCTGCTGGATCATGGAAAAAGCAAGAGAGTTCCAGAAAAACATCTATTTATGCTTTATTGACTATGCCAAAGGCTTTGACTGTGTGGATCACAATAAACTGTGGGAAATTCTGAAAGAGCTGGGAATACCAGACCACCTAACCTGCCTCTTGAGAAATCTGTATGCAGGTCAGGAAGCAACAGTTAGAACTAGACATGGAACAACAGACTGGTTCCAAATAGGAAAAGGAGTACATCAAGGCTCTATATTCTCACCCTGCTTGTTTAACTTATATGCAGAGTACATCATGAGAAACGCTGGACTGGAAGAAA
>SJXQ01002832.1:504218-540221 GCA_006408695.1 Aepyceros melampus | reverse complement strand
TCCCTTGGACTGCAAGGAGATCCAACCAGTCCATTCTGAAGGAGATCAACCCTGGGATTTCTTTGGAAGGAATGATGCTAAAGCTGAAACTCCAGTACTTTGGCCACTTCATGGGAAGAGTTGACTCATTGGAAAAGAGCCTGATGCTGGGAGGGATTGGGGGCAGGAGGAGAAGGGGACGACAGAGGATGAGATGGCTGGATGGCATCACTGACTCGATGGACGTGAGTGAACTCTGGGAGTTGGTGATGGACAGGGAGGCCTGGCATGCTGCGATTCATGAGGTCGCAAAAAGTCGGACATGACTGAGCGACTGAACTGAACTGAGAAAGATAGAGGATAAGTTGGTTGGAGGATAGCCTACAAGTCGAATGGCCAGTTAGCAGGCTAATGCAATAGTTCAGGCAAGGGAAGGTGATGAGGAATGAGAGGCAAGTCCCCACCAGTCAGTGCGGTACAGCAGGAACTACCAGTGTCTCTCAAACACTTCTTTATCACCTTGCTTTCTAGATCAAAAATATTTGCTCCTTGTCAGAGTCCATGATGGTAGGGTCTAATCTCTCCTCTGCCCCCTACCAAGATGCTGGCCATGCAAAGAGGCTTTCACACTTTGTGGCTCCAATGTTTCAAGCTAGTAATGAAACTCAACCTGAATGACAGATTTAAACTTGGCAAGCACTTTGGAGACCATTTGTCCTGTGGTTTCCAAGGATTTTTTTCTACAGTAGAATTCTTTATTCAGATGAGATTTGCATAGAACACCAAACTAAAACTGCTACAGATGAAAGTGAGGAAGTTCACTGTGAGAGGCATCCCACCTCCTCATCTTCCGCTCAACCCTCTCAGCAGTCACCAAGGTGCCATCTGATCAAATTAAACCTTATCATTTTAAAGAAAATTAAAACTGGAACAGTTTAAGTCCCCTGCCCAAGGCCACACATGGATTCACAGTGGAGGGTAGATAAACATAGACCCCAGAGCCGGCACTGCTACTTCCTGTGTGACCTTGTGCAGGCGACTCAGCCTCTCAGTTTCCTCATCAGGAAATTGGACATGAGCAGAGTTGTTGTGAGGATTAAATAGTAACACATATTATAATATATAGTAATTAATACATAATGTAATACATAACAATAGATACAAAACACACGGGCAGTATATACTCCACAGTCAGTTCTATACTCCATTGCCGGCGTCCTGCCCCGGTGGATCCAGGGAATTCGAAGGGGAGACAGCATAGGTGAGGAAAACTTATTTATTTAGAAATATAAAGAGAGATTAAGAAAGAAATAGTATAGTAGGAAAATTAGTGGAGAAAAGAGGCTGAAAAACTTGGTTTACATGGAGAACTAATAAAACCTCAGGACAAGAGATTTGCACCATCTACGTTAGGCCACTGGTGTCCTCTTGAATAGCGGGGGGTGCCCCGCCTTGGGCTCCCTGTCACGTGGATCTTAAAAGCCAGGGCAAGTAAGTAGACATGGCGAGCCTCCACGCCCCAGATGGGAATTCAGCCAAAAAACAGTAAGAAAAGACACAGGAGAAACCAGTCCAGTGACTGGCCCATCCTCTATTGTCCAGAAAGGCCTTTTATACCTTTTTTGTACATACAGATCAATGGATAATATAAAATTATGCAGTGTCAGCAGCCTTGACTCTTATCGAGACCAGGGTTTCTCTCTGCATACCTAGTTGTATACACAAGTCTTAGGTGATTTACATCATCTTCTGGCCAGAAGGCCAATTAACATTTTACGGCCCTTTTCTGATAAGGGTTTGTCAACCAGAAAACTTATTTGTCTTAAAAGTGTTGTTCTTCCCAAAGTCTGGTGCCACTCTCAGAAAGCACTAAATAAAGTTACGTTCTTACATAGCGAAGAAATACAGATCAATGGATAATATAAAATTATGCAGTGTCAGCAGCCTTGACTCTTATCGAGACCAGGGTTTCTCTCTGCATACCTAGTTGTATACACAAGTCTTAGGTGATTTACATCATCTTCTGGCCAGAAGGCCAATTAACATTTTACGGCCCTTTTCTGATAAGGGTTTGTCAACCAGAAAACTTATTTGTCTTAAAAGTGTTGTTCTTCCCAAAGTCTGGTGCCACTCTCAGAAAGCACTAAATAAAGTTACGTTCTTACATAGCGAAGACACAACAATTTATAACAATGAAAGAAGTACAGTGATTTATAACAAAGGGAAAAGTAATTAACTCAAAAGTCTAGTGTTGCTAACATCAGAACTACTATATTCCCTTTTCTATATCCCAATTACATTGATTAATATCCTTCAGGTGCCTAAAAGATAAAGAATATGGAGGCCTGGCAGCAGTCATTGACTCCACAGTGAAACCCGTCACCAATATAATTTTTAGCTCTTTAGAAAAGGCTGTGTATCTTTAAGACACTTTAAGCTTTGTGCCTCTCGTGGTTGGGGGGCTGTAAATAATTCACAAGTTGTAAAAAGTCCGGGCAGACCGCTTAGGTAAGTTAGAAAGCCATCAAAGGGGTTTAAAGCGAGACCTTCTTTTTATATGCAGGAGACTGTCAACTGAAGCCCTGAGTTAACTTTTTCCAGAGAATGTCAGGAGAATGGAAAGCACAGTACAATAAAGCAGGCAGACTCTGGTTTTGAGGGGTAAATGTTCAGGAAAACCCAGGGGGAACCCTGAAGCCGGAGCACGCCTTTGCATTTTGTTGGGCTTCCTTCCTCACAACCTTTGCCATGGGCAGGATTCCTCACGCTGGCTCCCGGCACTCCATAACCACGCTTGTGTGAGAACTTAGATCTTTTTCATTGTCAGTACCAAACGTCATTGTTGCTGTGCATCAGACAGTGAAGACAAGCACTACACACTGTTTTCCTGCTTCTAGTGGCACTTTGTGTCCGGACTCCGGATAGCCCAGCGTCAGGAGAACGCCTTTGCCATTGTCAATGCTGGGATGAGTGTGAAGTTTGAGGATGGCACAGATACCATCAAGGAACTTCAGATGTTCTACGGAAGCGTTGGCCCCACTGTTGTCTCTGCAAGCAAAACCTGCCAGCAGCTCATTGGGAGGTATGTCATAATACATCTGAAACATGAAATTCAGGCTTTGCCATTTTAATATTTTAATGAAAATAGCACTTGGAAATTTTTTTCTGATTATTATATATATATATATATACACACACATGCATATAATGTGTTGAAAATTTAATCACTGCAGAAAAGTACAAAGAAAATAAAAATCACCCCAAATTTGCTGTAGTTTCTATAATAATAATTCACAAATTAATCCAAGATAATCTAAGTAGATAGTATCTCCAAAATTCCACATTGAATTAACCTGAAAAATAAGTAAATGTTTCTAATACTGTGTCCTAAGACAAATGAAAACGTCCTTAAAGAGATTAAAGAAGACAAAATAGTCCAAAAGGTGAATTGGCCTTCTTCCTGTCATTTGCATTATTTCTAGCATTTGGACAACAAATTTTTGAAGTTCTTCTAACCAGTTATTTTACAGCAATTTTCATCCACCCATCATGTTTTTTGTCAACAATTAGAACTTAATGCACTCCAGTACTCTTGCCTGGAAAATCCCATGGATGGAGGAGCCTTGTGGGCTACAGTCCATGGGGTCGCTAAGAGTCGGACATGACTGAGCGACTTCACTTTCACTTTTCACTTTCATGCATTGGAAAAGGAAATGGCAACCCACTCCAGTGTTCTTGCCTGGATAATCCCAGGGACAGAGAAGCCTGGTGGGCTGCCGTCTATGAGATTGCACAGAGTTGGACACGACTGACGCGACTTAGCAACAGTAGCAGCAGCAGCAGAACTTAATGCAAGTTTTTTCTGATACTGAAATAACTAAAATAAGTGTTCTCAAAGCACTTATATAGTAACTTTCAGTCATGAAAAATGTTGCAAGTATCATCAATAATTCAGTCATTTGCTAGTCTTTAGTCAAGAAGATCCCCTAGAAGAGGAAATGGCAACCCACTCCAGTATTCTTGCCTGGAAAATTCCATGGACAGAGGAGCTTATGGGCTACAGTCCATGGCGTCATAAAGAGTCAAACACGACTGAGCAACTGAGCATGCATGCACCTGTGCCGGTGTGGTGTCATTGTTGGAGACACAGCCATGAACAAAACAAAGTCCCGGATCCTGGGAAGCTTGATTTGAGTACTTTTCTCATCCAAGCTATCTGAGGTAAATCAACATCCCCAGGCCATGACATTAAAAATAATAAAAACAATCTGATTAAAAAATAGGCAGAGGATTTGAATGGACATTTTTCCAAAGAAGACATACAGATGGCCAACAAGCATATGAAAAGATACTCAATGTTTCACTTATCACAATGCAAGTCAAAACCACCATGAGCTGTCATCTCACATCTTAGAATGAGTACTATATTAAAGACAAGAAATAACATGAGTAGAGAATAGGAAACCCTTATGCACTGTTGGTGGGAATACAAATTGGTGCAGCCACTGTAGAAAACAGTATAGAGGTTCCTCAAAAAATTAAAAATAGGACTACCATATGATCCTACAGAGAAGATGGAAACATCTACTCAAAAGACATAGGCAATCCATGTGGCTTGCAGCATTATTTACAATAGCCGAGATAATGGCAGCAACCTAAGTGGTCAATGATGATCAATGTATAAAGGAGATATATATATATATATATATATATATATATATAAAATATGGAATATTATTCAGCCATAAAAAAAGAAGGAAACCTTGCCATCTGTGGCAACATAGATGGATTTTGCGGGCATTATGCTANGATATATATATATATATATATATATATAAAATATGGAATATTATTCAGCCATAATAAAAGAAGGAAACCTTGCCATCTGTGGCAACATAGATGGATTTTGCGGGCATTATGCTACGTATGATGCAGAGAAAAACAAATGCTGTACAATCTTATATGTGGAATCTAAAACAAAGCAAAAACTGAGCTTGTAGATATAGAGAACAGTTTGGTGGCTGCATAGATGTGGTGAGGTGGAGGATGGAGTGCAAAATGGATTGAGGAGGTTAAAAAAGTACACATTTCTAGTTATAAAATAAATGTCATTGGGACGTAATGTACAGCATGGTAACTATACATAATAATACTATATTGTATATTTGAAAATTGCTAAAAACAAAACTAGATCTTATCCTAAGAAAAAAAATTCGTAACAACGTATGGTGATGAATATTAACTAGACATTGTGGTGATAATTTCACAATATATACAAGTATCAAATCATTATGTTGTACCCCTGAAACTAACATAATGTCATGTCAATTACACCTCAATTAAAAATTAAAATTTTTTTCAATAATATTTTTGAAAGGAGGACTTTGTAAGAAAATTTGGGAGCCACTGCCTCAGATTCTAAAGAAAGCTAGTGAGGGATTTGAGAGTATTTTGCATAGACTTCAAAGACGGATACATACTGCTCTCCATCTTTTGGTACTCTGCTGGATTAGTGTTTGTCTCTGCCTCTTCTGTGAAAGGCTCACACTCTTTCCTGCTAGGCAGTGGAACGACCAGATGCTGAGTGATGCTTGCCGATTGGTCCTGGACGAGATTTACATCCCTCCAGACGCTGAAGGTGGCATGGTAGAGTATAGACGAACCCTCATCATCAGCTTACTCTTCAAATTCTACCTCAAAGTGAGGCGAGGGCTGAATAAAATGGTAAGGACTGCTTCTCTGGGTCTCTTGGCCCCCTGGCCTTCTGGACATGAGCCTGCACATGAGGGGCCTCCAAGGCCTGGTTTAAAACACACAGAGGGTGGGGCGTTCGGGTGGTGCTTCCCCGCCTCCAACAGCTTCCTCCTGGCCCTTTTTGTTTCTCTCCTTCCCTTGCCCTCCTTCACTCCTGAGCTAAGAAGGGGATGGATGACCTTGTTATTCCATTTGCTTTATAATTTGTATGACAGATGTTAATAGGCAGTATCAAGTTGATTTATAGTAGTGAAGAAGCTTCAGTGAGTAAACTATAATCTTTTCCTTAAAATAAGACCTACTTTAATATTTTAAATATTTTGTCTTATGAATAAGACAAAAAGGAAGAGAAAATCATCTATAATCCCATAGCCTGTACATAACCATTATTAGTATTTTATTATGTACCTCTTCTTCAAACAACAGTGCTAGCCCAGGGAATTCAAAGCTCAGGGCTCTCTCCCAGCAAAACTGGTACCTGATGTCTGGAATAATAAATAGGAAAACCTATTTCTGACATGTGTTTTTCCAAGTTAGTCACTCAGATTGTAAAATTAAATGTGAAAAAAAAATCTTTTCAGGACCCCGACAAGTTTCCTGATATCCCAGAAAAGTTCGTGAGTGCACTAGAAGATTTCCCTATAGAAACACCCCAAGGAATTCAGATGTTCCAGGTTGGTGGCTGGGGTGTTTTGCTTTTTAATCTGTCTGCAATGTAAGTGTATGCCATTATGCATATATCTTCCTTCTTTTCAAGAACTTATTTTTTATTTTTATTACTTGTACAGACAAAGTCTACTAAAGCCAGTTGATGTTACCCATTGTCTCCCAGGCATGGCTTTCTTGGTTTAGCTTCTATGCTTTTACTAAAGGCTACACAAAGAATTGGATTCTGTATCTCCTTTCCCTACTATTTTCAGTTTTGCTGCTTAAAATTTCCTCCCTTTCTTGGCCAATGTCTGTCCTTTCTTTAAACTCTGACTTAGCATTTACTGCTTCTATAGAGACTTCCTAGCTTTCTTATAATTGAAGGTTTCTCAGTTGTGTCCGACTCTTTGTGACCCCCATGGACTATACAGTCCATGGAATTCTCCAGGCCAGAATACTAGAGTGGGTAGCCTTTCCTTTCTCCAGAGGATCTTCCCAACCCAGGGATCGAACCCAGGTCTCCTGCATTGCAGGTGGATTTTTTATCAGCTGAGCCACACGGGAAGCCCAAGAATACTGGAGTGGGTAGCCTATCCCTTTTCCAGAGGATCTTCCCATCCCAGGAATTGAACCTGGGTCTCCTGCACTGCAGGCAAATTCTTTATCAACTTAGTTATGCAGGAACTAATTTTCTTATAATTGAAGGTTTCTCAGTTGTGTCCGACTCTTTGTGACCCCCATGGACTATACAGTCCATGGAATTCTCCAGGCCAGAATACTAGAGTGGGTAGCCTTTCCTTTCTCCAGAGGATCTTCCCAACCCAGGGATCGAACCCAGGTCTCCTGCATTGCAGGTGGATTTTTTATCAGCTGAGCCACACGGGAAGCCCAAGAATACTGGAGTGGGTAGCCTATCCCTTTTCCAGAGGATCTTCCCATCCCAGGAATTGAACCTGGGTCTCCTGCACTGCAGGCAAATTCTTTATCAACTTAGTTATGCAGGAACTAACTTGAGTTATGAGGGAAGCACCTGCTTTCTTATAATCACCCTAAATCTCCCAGAAACTTGTGTATATTTCTTGCACCAAATTAGTTGATGTCAACTCTTCTTTATTGCTATACAAAGTTGTCACATTATGTTAATGTGTTACTATGTATTCTGATACTTCAACAAGGTTGTAGAGTCTTTGAGGACAGATAAACAAAGTCTTCCTTTTTTGGGGTGAGGAAGTCGTTGTAATCAGAATTTATCCTTTACCATATGGATCTTTATTAATGTTGACTCACAGATATGGATACCCAATTGCTTATAGTTTTTTTTTTTTTACTTTGGGGTAAGCCAAGCTATATCAGACCCAGGTTTCAGTGCTTGAGGACGTCTGGCAATAAAATAACTTGCTTTGTTCGTGAACAGTGCGTGGATCCCTACCAACCCCCACAAGATCCAGTTGGCCACCCAGTCATGCACCAGTCAGCCATTAAACACACCACAGGGGAAGCTGTGTTTGTTGATGACATGCCCCCCATCTCCCAAGAACTCTTCCTGGCTGTAGTCACCAGCACCAGAGCTCATGCAAAGATCATGTAAGAAAATAAAACATCCCTATATGTTACTGGAATGCATTCACAATTTCATATTAGAATTGAGAATTTATTATATATTTGGGTCAATTAAGAATAATTTCCTCTTCTGGATGGGAATCAGTCATTTTTAAAATATAGTCAAGAAAAAAAAAATCTATGGCCAAAAGTAAGAACATCTACTAACTGCTGGCACTTTCCACATGGAATACTGCCCATGACTTGTTATGAGGTCACCGATTTTTCCTGGTGTTTGAGGAATCACTTATATTACCCTGAGCTAACCTCTGTAACTTCAGTGTGTGCTTTCAAAATTTCCTTCCTAGATTAATTGATACTTCAGCAGCCCTGGCCCTTCCTGGTGTTGTTGATGTGATAACAGCAGAGGATGTTCCAGGAGAAAATAACTATCAGGGAGAGATTTTCTACGCACAAAATGAGGTGTGTGATTTGTGCACCGCTTATCATTCAAATGCTTTGCTGGAAATGCCAAAATGATGCTTGGTCATGGGTCCATGTTCACATCACAAAGACCTGCAGGGAACCAGTGACTCCCCCTCAAATTCTCTCCGAATGGTGGACCCTTTCACGATTCTGTTAAAAGCCATAAGCCTTCTTAGGGAAGGCTTCTAAAAAAAACCATCAAGTGGTAGAGGCAATACAGAACATAGGACATTAAAGGAACCAACATTATTTCAGGACAACTGGATTACTGGCTGTGATATGGGAGTGGGAAGGAATGTGGCTGAAGACAGTCACAGGCCAGGTCCTCAAATTCTGCCTCCAACCTATGTATCCCCTGAACCCCACTCAAGTTGCTGTTTTAGATTTATTCTCATAGGTTGAAAATAATACAACATGCGGCTTTTCGGCAGGTAATTTGTGTGGGTCAGATCGTCTGCACTGTGGCTGCTGATACCTATGCTCATGCAAAAGAGGCTGCTAAAAAAGTGAGGATTGTTTATGAAGACCTAGAGCCCAGGATTATAACAATAGAGGTACGCAGGCCATTCCATGTCTTCTAGAATGACTAGGGTGGTATAATTTTGACAGAATTCAACCCATGGGGTCACAAAACAATATAGGGCTCACCTATACTGGGTTTAGAGTTGTCCATAGTTTTAGAGAGAAGGCTCCAGCAATCTGCACCTCGAAACATAATACTGAGAATTTTCCTGCCTGGAGCTCTCTCCCTTCTTGTGTCCATTTCTCCTCCCTTGATCTCTTGCTAAGGCATGGCCACAGAATACAGATAAGGGATAGCAGGGGGATGTTCTACGACCTCACATACAAAACTAGTCAGTGGGGAAATCCAGAGCATGTGAAACTCAGAACAGTTGTAACATTTACTAAATTAGAGCTTGGGTCCTCTATCTCCCTGCCCACTTCCTGCTTAAACGCAAGCCCTGGAAATGGCACTCTGACTCACAGTCTGACTCTGTCGTCTAGTGGGACCTTAATAGCAATGAAAGCTTTGACAAGTTGTTTCAACTCCTCATACCTCAGTTTCCTCAACTGTGAAATGGGAACCATGAAAGTACCTACACCAAAAGGTCACTGTGAGGTTTAAATGGAAGAATTCAAATGCCTGGACAGCACTTGGGACATGGGACCCATTCAATAAATGTTAGCTGTCATTTTGTTTTAGCTGTTTTTGTTAATGAGGACAAGAACATATTCTCAGTGCTTTATAACCCCAGTGAAACACTAAACCCATAGTAGGTGCTCAATAAATATGTGTGATGGAAGGCTAGATGAGTCCATAAGCAATGTGAATCCCAGCCAATGGAAGGCAGTCTTCATCATTTTCTGTGATTCTCCTTATTCTTCCCAATGGTTACCGAGGTCAAGTATTTCCCAACTGTCCTCTGAATGCCTCTTAATTCTGTCCCTTTCTTTCTATTCTCATTTTGTCTCCCATCTCGCGGTTCGGCCAGATCCTCATCACCTGTTGTCAGATTAATTATCATAACTGCTTTAAAAGGAGTTTTGTACTCTATTTCAACCTATCTGTCCATCACATTAACTTTCTCAGCCTCAAAGTTAATCAGATCACTTCTTCCACACAGCAACGTCCCCTTAGATGAGGTTCCTAGTATAGAACTCAGGATCTTTTTGCGGGGGCGCTCTTTGGTCTTCATTGCCGTGCACAAGCTTTCTCTGGTTGTGGCAGACAGGGGCTACTCTTGCTGCAGGGCACAGCCTGCAGGGCATGCAGGCTTCAGTCACTGCAGTGCCTGGGCTCAGTCGCTGCAGTGCCTGGGCTCAGTCACTGCAGTGCCTGGCTCAGTCACTGCAGTGCCTGGGCTCAGTCGCTGCAGTGCCTGGGCTCAGTTGCTGCAGTGCTTGGGCTCAGTCGCTGCAGTGCCTGGGCTCAGTCGCTGTGGTGTGTGGGCTCAGTAGATGTGGTGCATGGGCTCAGTTGCCCTGTGGCTTGTGGAATCTGCCCAGATCAGGGACTGAATCCGTGTCCCCTGCATTGGCAGGCAGTCTCCCAACCACTGGACCCCAGGTTAAGTCCTCAGGATCTTTCTTAATCCAACCTCAAGGCACCTTTCAGCCCAACCTACTATTTCTTGATAGAAAATCTCCACCCTTCCAGTTGGCTTGCTCTATTTTGGCCCCTCAGCTTGGTTTCAACCTCAAACTATTGCTTCATGAGGTGCTTTTGACTGTAAATGATTCTCCCTCTCTTCTCTAGCTGTTCCAATCCCATTCAATTCAGCACCTAACTTTCATCACCTACGCAAGGTCACCCTTGAGCATTCCTGGCCCCAGCAACCTCCTTCTCTTGTCCTCTCTTTACTCTGCTATTTGCCCCCCTCACCACAAAGTTGGCACAAAATTGGCACAAAGTTGGTAAACCAAATTGTGTTAGGCCCTCACTCAGCTGTCTAGGGTAGGGCCGTATTGTATATATCTATCCTTGTCTCCCCTTCAGCTCTTCCTCAGAGCCCTGAACAAAACTAAAGCAATACCAATGCCTGTAATCCATTTCAATCCAACATCAGTTGTCTCTCCTTACTGCTTGGATTGTCTTGGTGTGTGAAGATCTGATTGAGCAGGAGCTTGGGGTTTTGATGGTGGGTGAACAGCTTATTAGAATACTTTTAAAAAAACAACACCTTTTTCTTATTTGTTTTGGTTTGTTATTTCCCCTGCAGCAAGCCCTAGAGCACAATTCATTTCTTTCTGCTGAGAAAAAAATTGAGCAAGGAGATGTAGAGCAAGCCTTTAAATACGTTGACCAAATCATTGAAGGTAAGTGACCTTGAGCCAGAAAGGTAAAGCCTCTGCAGTTGAAGACTTAATTCAGTCATCTGGCTTGAGAAATACTTGAGCTCTCAGGCAGAGTTCCTCAACCCTAGTGTGATTTTTGAATCACAATTTTAAATGCACAAATAATAAATTTACTAAGCTTGATGAAATTTTACATATGTATAAGTCTATGGATGGGATGGTTAGGTAACATCACCAACTCAGTGGACATGAATCTGAGCAAACTCCAGGAGATCGTGAAGGACAGGGAAGCCTGGCATGCTGCAGTCCATGGGGTCGCAAGAATGGGACACAACTTAGTGACCAAACAAGAACAACAATAGGCCTATGTAAACACTACCCACACCAAGACAGAGATATTTCCAGCACCCTGAAAGCTTCCTTGTGCCCCTTCTCAGTTAGTGAACCTCCCAAAGATTTTTGTTTTAATTTTACTTATTTGGCTGCGCTGAGTCTTTGTTGCTGTGCAAGGGCTTTCTCTAGTTGGAGTGTGCAGGCTTCTCTTATTGAAGAGCTTGGGTTCTAGGGCTCTCAGCCCTCAGTAGTTGTGTCATATGGGCTTAGTTGCCCCTCAGCACATGGAATCTTCCCAAACCAGGCATCAAACCAGTGCTGCCTGAATTGACAGGTAGATTCTTAACCACTGGACCACCAAGAAAGTCCCCAAAGATTTTATTCTAACCTTTACCACTGTAGATTAGTTTTACCTCTTTTGAACTTCATATAAATGGAACCTTACAGTATAACTTCTTTTGTGCCTATTTCTTTTATTTAATATTGTGTATGGAGGGCTCATCCATGTTGTTGCATAGATCCATAATTCTTTTTCATTACTCGAGAGTATTTCATAGTATAAATATTTATATATCCATTATATCTGTAATTATACCCATAATTTATTTATCTATTCTACCATTGATATGCATTTGAGTTTTTTCAACTTGGGGCTTTATGAATAGTTCCTGTAAACACTATTATTATACATGTCTTGTGGTGAGCATAAGCACTCATTTTCAATAGAATATACTCAGCAGTAGAAATGCCAAATAATCGTGTTTTAATATGTTTTACTTTTCAGTTCAGTTCAGTTCAGTTCAGTCGCGCAGTCGTGTCCGACTCTTTGCGACCCCATGAATCGCAGTACGCCAGGCCTCCCTGTCCATCACCAACTCCCAGAGTTCACTCAGACTCACGTCCATTGAGTCTGTGATGCCATCCATCCATCTCATCCTCGGTCGTCCCTTTCTCCTCCTGCCCCCAATCCCTCCCAGCATCAGGGTCTTTTCCAATGAGTCAACTCTTCGCATAACGTGCCCAAAGTACTGGGTTTTACTTTTAGTTAATGCCAAATATTAAAAAAATGTTTTTCCTATTTTATTCTTATAACAATTGTAAAAGTTCCATTGTTTGTTTATTATCATCAGTCTTTTTAGTTTAGTTCTTATACACCCTTCTTAATATTTCTTTCTAGTACTTGATACTTTATAATGCTATTATAAATTATATTTTTATTTAATTTTCTACTTATTTATGTCTAATATATAAAGACAATTGGTTTTTGTACATTGATCTTATTAGCCAGTAGTTTCACTAAATTCCCTCACTATTTTAATAGTCTTACAGAGTCTCTTGAATTTTCTGTGTATAAAGTTGTATCTTAACAGTTTTATTTATCTTTCCTAATCTTGATACTATATTGTTTGCTTGTTTGGAATTGCTGCACTGGGTAAGACTTAGTACAGTTTTTAAAAATACAGATATCCAGATCCCACCTCAGACTTGTGAAATAAGAACCTTGGAGTATAAGATCAGGACATCAATTTATAAAGGATCTCCATGTGGGTGAGTCTAATTTGTAGCCAGAGTTGAAAGCTGCAGTTATCTTTACTAAGAGAATTGCTACAAGTCTTAAGTAAGAGAAAATAGTAATTTTACAGTAATTTTTACAATCTGTTAACTACTTCTAAATAAGTGGAATGGCAAGTGCTATATTTTTTACTGAAATGCCTTCAGAATACTTGTTTCCCAGCATTATTCTGTTTAAGCAGAAAATGGAGACTGATTCCCAATCATAAAAACAATTTACTACCTCAGAAGAATAGTTAAATATACAAGCAGAAAAGCTAAGAAAGATGCTCAAAGATTTGACAGCATCTTGTGTCAAACATTCATTAATTCCATAATAGATTTTATAGAAGAAACTAAATGAGATTTTACAAAGACTATATGATGCTGAAGCTGAAGCTCCAGTACTTTGGCCACCTCATGTGAAGAGTTGACTCATTGGAAAAGACTCTGACGCTGGGAGGGATTGGGGGCAGGAGGAGAAGGGGACGACCGAGGATGAGATGGCTGGATGGCATCACTGACTCGATGGGCATGAGTCTGAGTGACCTCCGGGGTTGGTGATGGACAGGGAGGCCTGGCGTGCTGCGGTTCATGGGGTCGCAAAGAGTCGGACATGACTGAGTGACTGAACTGAACTGAACTGATAAGGGTATTTAGTTATGATAATAATATCAGTTAACATTTGTCAGGTACTCATTGTGCCAGGCACCATACCAAACATTTTATGTGTTTTATGCTATTTAATCCTGACAACCCTACGAAATAAGTAGTATTATTATTAAGTCTATTTTAAGTTCCTACGTATTACTGCTTACTATTTAATATGTAAGTAGAACACTGCTAAGAAAGAACATATCAGTAGATGCATTTTACAGATGATGAAACTGAGGCTTTAAAAAGTTAAGTAACTGGTTGAGGTCTCATAACCTGTTAGCAGTAGAACCAGGACTGGAGCCTAGAATTGGCTGAGCCCTAGACTCTTGCTGTTAACCATAGTAGTATATTTTTTTTAATTTTTGTTCTCACTGAGGATAACAGAATGACAAGATCCTAGCTAGCTGTTTGTCATTCAGGATTCTGGCCATAGTGGGAGTTCAAGTGGGAAGTTTGAAAGACAAAGGGAATTTAAAATATGGGCAGAAATGATGAAGAATTGGAGCAGACTCTTGAGAGTCCCTTGGACTGCAAGGAGATCAAACCAGTCAATCCTAAAGGAAGTCAACCCTGAATATTCATTGGAAGGACTGATGCTGAAGGTGAAACTTGCATACTTTGGCCACCTGATGCAAAGAGCCGACTCATTGGAAAAGACCCTGATGCTGGGAAAGATTGAGGGCAAGAGGAGAAGGGGGCAACAGAAGATGAGATGGTTGGATGACTTCACCGACTCAAAGGACATGAATCTCAGCAAACTCCAGGAGACAATGAGGGAAGGGAAGCCTGGGCTGCTCCAGTCCATGGGGTCACAAAGAGTTGGACACGACTGAGCAACTGAACAACAACACAACTAGGAGTTATTGAGAATATAATGTCTTGTAATAGTTAAGAGCATGGATCCTGAGGTCAGGCTGCCCGGTTTGGATCCCAGCTCTGCTCTTTACTGGGAAGCTTACTTAACCTTTCTATGTATCAAGTTCCCAATAATACCTGCCTCATAGGATTGGTACAGAGATTGCATAAATTTATTATCTATAAAGTTCTAGGCCTCAGAATAATATCTATCATATGTAAAAACTATTTAATTATTAAATAAATTTGAATTTAGATTAAAATCAGTATATACATGCTGAAAGCAAACTTTTTTTGTAGGGGAAAGGATGCCTTTTTACATGACTCACATTCTGTCATCCCAAGAAGTAATTCAAGAAATCCTTTGTTTTCTGGCAAAGCAATTCACTTATTTATTTTTAACTGCATGGGGTTCTTTTGGTTAGTTTTAAATTAAAAATACTACCTCTCAAATACTTAAATAAGGGCTAAATGTGTCTCTACAACCTACAAAATAATAAGGATGAGGAACTTATTTACAAAACAGATACAGATTCACAAACTTAGAAAACAAACATGGTCGCCAGGAGGGAAGGATGGGGAGAAGGGATAGTTAGGGAGTTTTAGATGGACATGTACACACTGCTATATTTTAAATGGATAACCAACAAAGACCTATGGTATAGCACAGGAAAATCTCCTCAATGTTATGTGGCAGCCTGGATGGGAGGAGAGTTTGGGGGATAATGGATACATGTATATGTATGACTGAGTCCCTTTGCTGTTCACCTGAAACCATCACAACATTGTTAATTGGCTATACTCCAATATGAAATAAAAGATTTAAAAATAATAATAATAAGGATGTACTGAACAAGCCAAAAGTCTCAGCTAAATCAACAAGAGCAGGCTGGTTTTAAGATAGGGATCAACCTACTTACCCTCTTTGTGACCCAATAATCCTGACATCACCTAATTAGGGTACATACTATTACTACCTCCAATTTTTCAGATGAGGAAATGGGGATTTACTAATTTGGCCAAACTCACTGAGCAAGGATATAACAGAGCTAAGATATGTGGTCATATTGGCCTGTGTACTCAAGTCCACACATCACAGATCTCACCACCCACTGGACAGGCCAAGAGAGGGGAATGAGCCAGCCAGGATCAGGCAGCTGGTGAGGTACAATGAAGATTAATGAGAAAATGTGATTTAACCAAATGATGCAAAGTCAAACTCTATAAACTGAAGCAACTTTCTCTTTACAAAGTAAACACCACCAAGAGTCCCCAAGTTGGAACTTTCAAGTAAACCTTGTCCTGTGTTTACGCTTTATAGGTAAGGTCCACGTGGAAGGACAGGAACATTTTTACATGGAAACACAAACTATCCTGGCTATCCCCCAAGAGGAAGATAAAGAAATGGTGCTACACCTTGGAACACAGTTTCAGACTCATGTGCAGGTAACAGTATTTTTGGAAAAAGAGACTCCAAATGGCTGTGTGACAGAGACCCTTACAACCAGGCTTTCCCCTCTAGGGGCCTTTTGATGCCTGCACTCACTGCACACTCGCTATTAGCAGAAGTCCAGAATGAAGGAAATGAGGCAGATATTTCCCTTAAAGGGCAGACCTTTCAGAGATCTGAAAATTATACTGCCTTCCCAAAATAGAGAGCAGAGTCCATCTTTCCCTTCTAACAAGTTATAGTGTAAAACCTAATCTCAGGGAGGACAAATGCATTTACATTTCCCTTTGTGGTTCTTCTGAGTTGCATCTCAGTGTGAATATTTTTATAAATCGGTGCCATACGGGTAAAGCGATTGCATCTTCAAGACATTTTCAGCCCAGCGCAGCAGCATGTGAATTCCAATCCTGTTCTGGTGGTTGAGATTTAACCCCACCGAGGCAAGTAAAGAAAATCCTCTGACATTCCCCTCTTCTGAAACGTGGAGCTATAGGTCCTAAAGTAATGGCAGGCACAGGGGATACTTGGCCAGTTCTTCTGGGAGAGGGAGTAATGACAACCTCACTGAAGGAAGGAGCTGGGGGCTTCCTGGTGGAACACAGTGAGTTGGTAGCTTGAGGTCCTGAAGGATGGCCAGCCTCAGTAGGTGGAGGAAGCTCCAGCTGCCATTTGAAGAAATAAACATGTATAACAGAACTAGCAAATCAGCCTATCAGCAGATATTTAATCCAGAGCCCTTGAGAAGATGCTGATGCTGAGCTGGGATGTAGCTGGGCCTCCACTGTTGCAAATTTTGGAGTGGACAGAGATGGAAATATAGGCTTTGATGCTAATCTGCCATATGATCTCTGACAAGCAGCTGGACATCGATATCTTCTGTAAATTGAGGAATTTGATAAAGATCATCCCTGAGATCTCTTTTGGAAGACCGTATGTGGCTCTGGGGTCCAGAGGAATAATATGTATGTTCCAAGATCCATAGTTATTTCCCATCAACACCTTCTGAGGTGTAATCAGTCATGACAGCAGGCATTTCCCAGGGATAATGGGGGTACTGGGTACTCACAGCCCAAAGCCCATAACCTGGGCAGCATCAAAGGCAGGCCCAGTAAAGAGTCTGAATAGATATTTCTCCAAAGAAAGTCTATGAATGACTAATAAGCACATGAAAGGATGCTCATGCATGCCCGAATATTAAGTCGCTTCAGTCATGTCCGACTCTGCAACCCACCAGGCTCCTTGGGTTCAATTCCTGGTTGGGAAACTAAGATCCCACAAGCCTCATGTGTGTGTGTGTGTGTGTGTGTGTGTGTGTAATCACTTCAGTCATGTCCAACTCTTTGCAAACCTATGGACTGTAGCTCACAAGGCGCCTCTGTCCATGGGATTCCCCAGGCAAGAATACTGAAATGGGTTGCCATACCCTTCCCCAGGGGATCTTCCTGACCCAGGGCTTGAACTCGCATCTCTTAACATTTCCTGCATTGGCAGGCTGGTTTTTTACCACTGGTGCCACCTGGGATGCTCATTAAATCACTGTGTGTGGGGGCACAGTCGCTCAGTCGTGTCTGACTCTTTGTGACCACATGGACTGTAGCCCACCAGGCTCATCTGTCCATGGGGATTCACCAGGCTAGAATACGAAAGTGGGTTGCCATGCCCTTCTCCAGGGGATCTTCTCACCCAGGGATCAAACCCAGGTCTTCTGCATTGCAGGCAAATTCTTTGCTGTCTGAGCCACCAGGGAAGCCCACTAGAAAAATGCAAAAGAAAAACACAATAATAGCAGTTCACTAGACAAACAAAGGACAAACAGTAACAAGTGAGAATGTGGAGAAATTAGAACACTTATTCCCAACAACAGAACATGAAAAATGTCAGAGCCACTTGGGAAACAGCTTGGCCATTTCTCAAGATGTTAAAGATAGAGCGATCATATAACCCAGCAATTTCACAACTAGGTATCTTCCCAGGTGGCTCAATGATAAAGAACCCACCTGCCAACGCAGGAGATGCGGGTTTGATCCCTGAGTCAGGAAGATCCCCTGGAGAAGGAAATGGCAACCCACTCCAGTATGTTTGCCTGGAAAATTTTCCAGGGACAGAGGAGCCTGGCTGACTATAATCCATGAGGTCGCAAAAGAGTCAGACATGACTTAGCAACTAAATAATAACAAATATATTCATCAAGAGTGACTGCTTAATAGATATAAGTGTTCTTTGGAGATGCTTAAAATATTCTAAAATTAGATTACAAAGATGGTTGCATAATTATGTGAATGTTGTTTTTGCTCAGTTACTGAATTTCTCTTACTAGGTAGAGAGGAAGTACATGAGTGAGGAAATAAACCAGTAAGTTGCACTTATGTGACTCTGGGAATGTACCTCTTTCAGGAATACGTGTCTGCGGCACTAAACATCCCAAGGAACAGAATCGCCTGTCATACAAAAAGAGCTGGAGGAGCATTCGGGGGGAAAGTGAGCAAGCCTGCTCTGCTAGGAGCTGTCAGTGCTGTGGCTGCCAAAAAGTAAGAGTTACAGTGGCTGCAGGGCAGGTGCTACCTCTGTCCCCTCAGCCCCACAACCCAGCTTTCATCCCACTGATCATGGCCCTTCATTTCTGAAGGATATGGTTAACACATGGGTGCAGAAACACTGGACCGAGAGCCAGAGGGCCTGGGTGAAAGCCCTGCTCTGCCCACTCTTCACAGGGTCATCTTGGGCAAGTCACCTTGGTTTCCTCACCAGTAAAGTGGCGAAAGTAATAGCTACCTGTTTCCCAAGGTGGGTGTGTGAAATAAATGTAATCACTATAAATTTTGACTCACTGCACAGATGTAACTTGGGGTTACTTTTATGAGTTGCATTGACTTTCGTTCGTTTAAATGTTTATGTTTCAAATCATTAAAATAAATCAGGCTGAGGTTGGCTGAGTGGAGGGAGGATCAAAATCCCAACCTAATGAGGGGCATGTTTTTTCATGAAATAAATCAGGTCTCTTGCTGCCTGGGAATGTTCTCTTAGCCTCTGCATGTTCTGGATGAAATAACCAGACTCCAGGAATAACCAAACTTCTGTGAATTAACCTTGTAACTACTAAATTTCACTAAGTATATTCAGGACAAACCTAACTTACCCCTGGTTACTGCTCCAAAAAGAAAGACTATGAATGTTCCAGCTCTTTGGCACTTCCCAACAATAGAGAAGACTATCCAGTGAGTACAGGTGTGTAGGCCTTGGGAGCACTCCCGCAGAAGTGGGAGGAGTGTTCACTAGGCACTTTAAAAAGGAAGACTCTGAATGCAGCCAGGAGAGGTTGACAAATGATCAGTTCTCAATCCTTTCAGCCTCCACATCCCACTATCACAAATATATTATCCCCCTTTTAATGTCCCCAGATGAAATTCATAATAGTATAACCTGCTTACACATATAATTGCAAAATAATCTTTCAATTCCTTGATGTAATATAAAAAGAAATAAAAAAGAAGGAAACTTAACCAAATAATATATTATTTCAATATTTGAATTCTCAGATGTGGCTAAACTAAAATGATTACTGTAATCCCTGGTGGCTCAGAGGTTAAAGCGTCTGCCTGGAATGCAGGAGACCTGGGTTTGATCCCTGGGTTGGGAAGATCCCCTGGAGAAGGAAATGGCAACCCACTCCAGTACTCTTGCCTGGAGAATCCCATGGAGGGAGGAGCCTGGTAGGCTAGAGTCCATGGGTCACAAAGAGTCGGACACGACTGAGCGACTTCACTTTCACTTTCACTTCACTTTCCCACATTTTAATACCCCCACAAAATTTCAAAATGTTAAAGCCTGCAACTACCCCCAACCCCACATTGAGAAACCACAAAACTGGATTATCTTAAGCCTTCTTTCTTTATTTCAATGCATCTCCCCCATCATGAAGCATCCAGCAGGTTAACAGAATCATCTCCTACAGGACTGGCCGCCCAATACGGTTCATCCTGGAACGTGGTGATGACATGTTGATAACTGCTGGCCGCCACCCACTGCTCGGAAAATACAAAGTGAGTGACAGCAACAATTTCAGGGAACTGCTTAAAACACTGTCCAGTGATAACCAACCTATAATACAGACAAGTTACTAAGTTCTGTGCCACTTGAAAGGGACATTGGGATGCTGCCTAAAACTAAGCAGAACTTCCTGTTGAGTTCATGGTCTGCTTGGGCACCATCCTCAGTATTCCTCTGGTGACTTTCACATCAAACCATGAGCAAAGCTGGGTATAGATCGACAGCTGTGGTCAGACGTGTTTGTGTACAGCATGGTCTGGTTGTAAAGGACTGTTGAGAAAACGGTTTACTTGTTCTATCACTTTGCAGATTGGATTCATGAACAATGGGTTGATCAAAGCTGCTGATATTGAATATTATATCAATGGTGGATGCACTCCTGATGAGTCTGAGTTGGTAAATAAGAAATACACCTTTCCTATAAGTTACCATTGCACTGTTCTTCTTATGAATAATCATCATACAAATCAGACAAATTCTGTGAAGTATTTGAGTTAGAGATGACATTTGGATAAGTGATTTTGAATACTTGATAGATACGAAGTTTTGTGTTGTTCTGCTTTAACTCAGGTGATTGAGTTCATGGTGCTGAGAAGTGAAAATGCATATTACATTCCTAATTTCCGGTGTCGAGGCAGACCTTGCAAAACAAATTTGCCATCCAATACTTCTTTCCGAGGATTTGGCTTCCCCCAGGCCATGTGGTCGGTGAAGCTTATATAACTGCTGTGGCTTCTCAGTGTAACTTAACCCCTGAACAGGTAAGTCATCAGTCAGAACACCCTAACAAAATTCTGACATTGTTGGTTCAAATATATGTTGAATGTCTATGTATATTAATAGATGATGTCAGCTTCTAGTCTTGAGGTGTCTGATGCTAAAGAACCCATCTGCCAGTGCAGGAGACGTGGTTTCATTCCTGTGAACCAAGTCAATCATAAAACTTATTAACCAAAACAACAAACAGCACTTCTGATTTTGCGGATCAGCTGGGTAGCTCTTCTGATCTAGACCAGCTCAACTAGAGTTTATAGTCTAAAACACAGTCTAAGCTGGCATGTTACATGGTCCTTGGGCTGATTAGTCTAGAGGATGTCTCAGCTGGGAAGGCTGTCTCTGCTTCATGCAGTTTTTCACCCTTGAGGCGGCTAGCCCAGATCAGTTCTCAAGGTGGCTCAGAGAATGAGTAGCAAGAATGTGGCAAGCCCTAGGGCATGAACACTTTTTGAGTCTCTGCCTATATTGTCCCGTTGGCCAAACAAGTCTCATGGCCAGTCCCAGAGTTGATATGAAGCATCCAAGGGTATGAATAGAGAAAGTGGAATATTATGGCCATGTATACAAGCATTCTAGCACAGTTCAAGATTTTGAGGAATTAATCTGAGCATGATTAAGAATAAGGGAAAACTGTGTATGAGTAAAAGGCTGTGGGATCAGGAGAATTTTGTCTCAGCACTAACAAATCTTGGGACAGAGTTCATAATAACAGTACCTACTATTGCTCAGGGTGGTAAAGTTAACTGAGGAAATGCACTTAACCTACAACCTGGAGCATATAAAGTGTTCAATAGTGGTTTCTATTGTTATTATCATTAAGTTTATACATGTATGTTTGCACTTACATATCCATAGCCATTTCAATAATTGTTTTGTTTTTCAGAAAGACTTTCTTCATATCAGCTATATAGCAAAAATGCTTGCCTCACATCAACAATAAACATATACCTTGAAATTCACTTTATTTCCCTGTCTCTCAGGTTAAAGAAATAAACATGTATAAGAGAACTAGCAGGACAGCCCATAAGCAGACATTTAATCCCGAGCCCTTGAGAAGATGTTGGAAAGAATGTCTGGAGAAATCTTCCTTCTCTGCTAGGAAACTGGCTGCTGAGGAATTTAACAAGAAGAACCACTGGAAGAAGAGGGGGCTTGCCGTGGTCCCCATGAAATTTACAGTTGGGATGCCCACAACCTTCTACAATCAGGTGAGGCATCTCTGGCAGAGAGACATGATTGTCTCTCGTAATCATGTGTGAGGAGGGATGGTCCCCCTCCAGGGAGAAAAAGAAATGGGGCACTTTCCTATAGCAGGAAACACAGTGGACTTAGGCAAACGTTGGAAACCACAGGTATCAGAGCAGACCTGGGGCAATGCAGTCCCAGGGACCTTAGAAACAATCAACAGATAAAGTCCAGCTCAGGGGGTTAGGCCTTGAATTGGGCCCCAAAAGTGAATATTAGAGTATGGCATCAAATTTCAAATCCATGATAGAACTGGGGGAAATAAGGATCCCTTCCTCTCTTTTCTAAATTCTCAGTGACCACAGTCATTTGAAAGTAAGAGATTTCAAAAACACATGAGAATAGAGCTCCTATCCATACAGAACTTGGAATTCCTGTATTGAGGCTCAGTGACTACTATGCCTCCTTTTTAATTCCATCTTAAATAGTTTTTCATAGAGTTATTATTTCTGATTTTTTTCTTTTGGCTTCTATTCCTATCAATCTCTGAAATATTCTCATAACCAAACCCATACAAAGACAGGTGCCCTTACTGGTGTGAATGAGTTTTGGCCAAGCCGTCTTTTATTAAAACTACCTTTAATATATGCTCTTCCTCAGAGTCTACTAACAAGGTAGAAAGGCAAGTAAGAAGGAGGGAGGGAAGGTCAGGAGAGTTTGGAGCAGATGTTCAGTCTTTCCCCCAGGTAGTATCTCTCAAGTCAGAATAACAGATCTCCTTTAAGGAAAACAAACATATTCTTGTGGACTCTCAATGGTTGCTTATTATTTTTTTTAACATTTTTAACTGTGTGTAACCAGAGAACAAAGAATAAGCTTCTTATAGTTCTTATGCCTTAATAAAATACAAATTTGTAAAATTAATAAAAATAGTAGTGATAAATGCCAATAATGTTCAGAATAGTAACACTAACTTAATGTGGTAAACTATGTTGCTTTCCTAAATTAAATCCTCACTTACAAAATGATGATGGCTCTGCTGCCACTGCACAAGGCGTTTTGTATGCCAAACATGGTCAATTATCCAAATCACCTGGGAGTTTTTTAAAAAATGGGTATTTGAACTCCAAGTGCAACCTTCTGCTGAATTGGAATTTCCATAATGGGGCCCACACCCTCCCCCACCATGATTCTTAAGGTCAGTAGCATTTGGAAATTATTACAACATTCCGACTTTCTTTCAGCTCCTCTAGTATCCAGGGCAGGTTGTGCCTGGAAATTGACTTATCCAAGTTCCCATTTGTTTTTAAAATTAATCTTCATGTTTAGGAAGGAACAAACAATAGAGTTTTGTGCAGGCTGGGACTTTGGAGAGGCAACACGCAAGCCAAGCACACAATGCCTCCAGTGGGCAGGACACATGTGGGAGTGTGGCTGAGCCACACTTCATGCCTCTGCACTAGTGTCTGCAAGTCTGGGGCTTATTGACAGGGCTTGTCTGTAGCTATCTGTAAAGGCTTTCCTCTCGAGTATAAATGAGAGGTTGGCTCATTGAAGCAAAGGCATTCATCGAGTAACCTCAGCTAAACTCATGGCAACACTTGGCCACGTCAGTGTCCAAACTGGTGTTATAATTATTGTCCCCAGGCTGCTGCTCTTGTCCACATCTATCTCGATGGCTCTGTCTTGGTGAGTCACGGAGGCTGTGAACTGGGACAAGGCCTTCACATCAAAATGATCCAGGTGAGATATGTATTCCCTTTCTCCTCTGTGGAAGAGCATCGCTGGACCTCAACCTTGTCTGCTGTGCTGTCCTAAACAAGATGTCCTAGAGTGACTGTCCTGCTGCGTAGCTACGCGAAAGAGGCATAAACGAAAACAAACAGATTTTTCGCTAGGCCACAAAGAAAACCGCGTCTGCTTCACAGTGCCATTTAAAATCTGAATTATATAATCAACATATGAAATCACCAATGTTCCCTTAAATGTTCATCAGTACAGGGTAGCCAGGTTTTATACTCAGTTCAAATAAAGGATTAAAAGGTTTTTAACTTGTGGGGAGGGAGAATTAAAGTCAATGAAATAAATAGTATTTTACTTCTGCTCCTGGCAGGTGGCGAGTCGTGAACTGAACATCCCTGAGTCGTATATACACCTATCTGAGACGAACACTACCACGGTTTCCAATGCGACCTTCACAGCCGGCTCGATGGGGGCAGACATCAACGGGAAGGCCGTGCAGGTGACTTTTTCTCATTTCTCAGTCACCCAGGGCACCGTGCTGGAAGGGATCTTGTCTCATCCTTTCTTTTATGGAACATGAAACTGAGGCCAAGAAGGGTCAAGCAAGTGGTTCTAGATCTCTCAGCTAATCACTGGCAGAACCAAGACTCCAAGTGGTTCCAGCTTCCTCTGTGGACTTCTCTCCTCTCCCTTGGATAAAGTCTACCTCTAATTGTTCTAATAACTCTAAGATCACTTAAAATCCATTTTGGGGGGCCTTGCCATATGGCATGCAAGATCTTATTTCAACTAGGGATTGAACCCACATGCCCTTGCAGTGGAAACGCAGAGTCCTAACCACTGGACCACCAGGAAAGTCCCCTTTGGTCTCTTTTATCTCATTTCAGTAATTTAAATGTCCAGGCCAAAATTCCAAAATGTACTTCAAATTCCACTGTCTTTGCTACTTCCCAGCTTGGGCCTGCAAGCAGAAAGGGGCAGGCATGGCTTCTCTCCATTTCTCTCCCTACCCTTTCCCCTCTGCCACCATCCTCCTCACCTACATTTCAGACCCCTATAAAGTCCAAGGAAGAGCGAGCACAGAGTGAGAGGCAGAATAGGTCTTACTTGGCTGGCATCAGTGTAGTCTGACTGTGCCACGTCTGATTCCTCCCCTTGTGGGTGCCATCGTGAGCTCCCTATAGGGCCCCTTCCAGGCAGCTTTGACCGGGGCCGTGCCTCTCTATGGCTTTAGCCACTTGTGACCTGCCCCAGCCCCACCCTGAGCCCCAGGCCAGCTGCCTCCTCTTTCTACTGAGGGACCTCCCCGCTTTCAGGAAGCTCTGATACAGTAAAGTCATTCAGTCGTGCCTTACTCTTTGTGACCCCGTGGGCTATACAGCCCATGGAATTCTCCAGGCCAGAATACTGTAGTGAGTAGCCTTTCCCTTCTCCAGGGGATCTTTCCAACCCAGGGATCGAACCCAGGTCTCCCGCACAACAGTTGGATTCTTTACCAGCTGAGCCACAAAGGAAGCTCCGATACGGGGGGCCCTTTTCAATCTAGAGATTAGAGGTTAGCCAGAGCTGGGAGGCAGGGCAGCAGAAATTATTTCATAACAGTTATAGAGTCACCAAAAAATACATACAAGAATAAGATTGCTTTCAAAAATCAGTGAGTAAAGTACAGGTTACAACATGAAAACTTCATTTATTAATAGAACTATGTGGATATTCCTGGGCCACCTTTGAGACAAAATAAAATCCTTCATCTGAAGTCTAAGAATGTAGGAGTTCTCAAAACGAAGCCTTCCCACACACAGCCTTCCGCTGTCTGATTCGCACAGAGCTGTGTCCAGCAGATCCAGAGAGAGCTACTTGGGAGGAAAGGAGGGGCAGTTTGTCACCCAGTTGCCATCAGGCCTCCCACAGCTTTGCAGTGGGCTTCTATGGTGGGTTGATTACGAAGAGCTTTCGAGGTTCACAGCTTCCCAAGGCTCTAGACTCTTTGTCAGCCGACCATCATGCCAGATTTTCAAAAGAACCACGTGGAGCAGGAGCTGGGGCTTCATTGGCTGCCAAGGAGACAGTCCTCTAGCCCTGGTGTAAATAGGCTGTCCGTTGGCTAGGAAAGTGAAGCTGTTAATTTCAGAACCCCAGAATTCTTTTTTAAATCTCAAGTCATTTATATGGGAGTAAACCTGCCTCTTGAGAAACCTGTATGCAGGTCAGGAAGCAACAGTTAGAACTGGACATGGAAAAACAGACTGGTTCCAAATAGGAAAAGGAGTACGTCAAGGACAAATATTGTCACCCTGCTTATTTAACTTATATGCAGAGTACATCATGAGAAACACTGGGCTGGAAGAATCACAAGCTGGAATCAAGATTGCCAGGAGAAATATCAATAACCTCAGATATGCAGATGACACCACCCTTATGGCAGAAAGTGAAGAGGAGCTAAAAAGCCTCTTGATGAAAGTGAAAGAGGAGAGTGAAAAAGTTGGCTTAAAGCTCAACATTTAGAAAACAAGATCATGGCATCTTGTCCCATCATTTCACGGGAAATAGATGGGGAAACAGTGGATATAGTGTCAGACTTTATTTTGGGGGGCTCCAAAATCACTGCAGATGGTGACTGCAGCCATGAAATTAAAAGACGCTTACTCCTTGGAAGGAAAGTTATGACCAACCTAGATAGCATACTGAAAAGCAGAGACATTACTTTGCCAACAAAGGTCCGTCTAGTCAAGGCCATGGTTTTTCCTGTGGTCATGTATGGATATGAGAATTGGACTGTGAAGAAAGCTGAGCGCCAAAGAATGGATGCTTTTGAGCTGTGGTGTTGGAGAAGACTCTTGAGAGTCCCTTGGACTGCACAGGAGCATGTGGTCAGGGTACCAGTAAGGGGAAGAACAGCTGAGCTTCAGACAGCAGAGATCTCTGACTCAGGTTTGTCTTGAATGTGGCACTCTTATAGAAGGTATCCATTGGTAATGAGGTCAGTATTGAAAATTGAATGAGTCAGCAAAGGCGGATTTATGAAAACAGGTATCTCCCTGATACGTAAAAAGCCAGAGGCCATTTCCCAAAGACAAGAAGACAAGAACAGAAGAAATAGAAACCAAGAGAGGGTGTGAGGGGGGCTCGAGTCTGAGAGGAGTAACTGAGGGCAGACAAGAAAATAGATTCACATTTGAATTGAGTGGAAGCCAAGCTGAGGCCCACCGACACCTGGGGCTCAGTAGGGGTAATCTTATGGGTCTGAGATTTCATCTCAATAATTTTTATTTTCATTTCAATGAAAATCTTTGAAAAATTAAAGCAAGCATGTTTTGCATTATCAGAATGACCACTTTATAAGTGGAGTATTGCTATGAGATCTCTTTGTCCACATTTGGGACCAAGAAGTATACTTCGTGTCAAGGTAACAATAGCAGAGATGGACTTGATACATGAATGATGTTTCCTTGCCCAGTGAATAGCAAATGATGGCAAAATATGAAGTGCAAAATAAAAATCCATAGCAATTTAAATAAGAGAGAAAATTGATCCATCAATTGGCATGCACTAGGCACATGAACTCTGAAGTATGTACGCCTCAGCACTCCAGACCTTTCTTCATTCCAAGCATCAGTTTAGCTTCAGAAAAACAAGATCAGCAACCCTCTAAATCAATATTATTCTGAATTTTATTGGTCTATAGATTGGTTTGCATGCTTTGTTGTTTTATTTTTGCTTTAGAGTTATCAAAGAACTATAACTATAAACAGACTCTTAACTTTATGTTAACATATATTTAAGCAAGATGATAATAAAAATAATTTTCAGTCAACACCTCAGGAGCCACAAGGAGGTCTGTCTCCCTCTGAGGGGTTCCATCCGTGACTCACGTTTAAGCCCTGCCCAGAGGACTAGGAAGCAGGTTCTCAAAACCGAGTGTCTACATTTGAATTGAGTATTTTGCTGTTCCCTGAGGCCTTCATTTCTGATATTTCAAATATTTCTTTTTAGAATGCCTGCCAAATTCTTAAAGCCCGTCTTCAGCCAGTCATCAGGAAAAACCCTAAGGGAACGTGGGAGGAGTGGGTAAGTGTTCTCTTTATCACCCTTGCCCGGAAAAGGGCAGATACACCCAGGTGGGCCAAATCCTGCATGCACGGGCCAATTTTGGTGCCCTTTCAAGAACAAAACATTTCTTAACATTACTTCTGCTTTTCCAAAAGAGTAAGAGAGAGGTCTGTGTTCACTGCCACGTGACTTTATTTCAGAGCCCAGTCTCTCACAGAGCATGATGGGAGTGTAAGTAATAAGTAGTTAGTCACTCAGTGGTGTCTGACTCTTTGTGACCCCATGGACTGTAGCCCACCAGATTCCTCTGTCCATGGAATTCTCTAGGCCAGAATACTGGAGTGAGTTGCTATTTCCTTCTCCAGGAGATCTTCCCTACCCAGAGGTCGAACCCAGGTTTCCTGCCTTGCAGTCAGCTTCTTTACCATCCGAGCCACCAAGGAGGCCCTGATGACAGCACAGGGTCTGAACTGAAACACACCCAGTATTGCTGCCCTGCCTGTCGCAGCCCAGGCCCCCGGGCCTGTCCCCTGGCGCCTCAAGGCCTTGGTTTTCTCACCAGAGCAACAGAGATAATAGCAGTCCTAATATCAAAAGATTATTGTAATAACTTTGTAATAATTATTTAATTAATATAATTATATTAAATATCATATGCTATAGTTAATTAATATAATGGTTAATTATTTTGTTTTTATTATCATAGCCATTAGTAGTATTATTCCCAGCCCCACCCAGTTTATTCCAGCAGGGAAGCTGACACAATACACTGAGACAGCCATTCAAATTATTTGGGAAAAAGTCAGCGTAAGAATACATACATAAAAAAAAAAGAATGCATACATGCATATACACATAGACATATATGTGTCTATAGAAATAGATATACATACCTGTGTGCATACCTAATGTACATAAGGGCATGAATGCGGCCTAGCCCTTTTTCTAATTTAAAAAGCCAAAAAGGGTGAAAAAATAATAAACTTCATACTACAATCTCAAAAAATAGAGAGTCCCGGAGTATAGCCAGCAGCTGCCTTTAAGCGCCTCCCTTGGAAAGCCTGACCTGTGCCTTGCATGGGCATGAGTCTCACTCCAGCGGAACACAGATACAGAGCTAGTGCAAACTAGAGGAAGCAAGCCCCTCATGGAAGGCCTTTCTTCTTGCGTTCCCCAAACTTTTATTTCTTTGTAACCAATCATCTCTTCCAGATTTCAGAAGCCTATGAAGAATCCATCAGTCTCTCCACTACTGGATATTTCAAGTAAAAGACATTCTTGTTTTGGCTTAGATTACACTTAGGCAAGGGTGGTGTGACTCAGCTATCTGACCAAGTGTGCTGAGAGCCCTGAAGCTCTTCTGGGCCCCTTGTCAACCCTCAGCCCTGGGTCATGGGGTGCAAAGGGAGGTCGGCCTAGCCCTTTTTCTAATTTAAAAAGCCAAAAAGGGTGAAAAAATAATAAACTTCATACTACAATCTCAAAAAATAGAGAGTCCCGGAGTATAGCCAGCAGCTGCCTTTAAGCGCCTCCCTTGGAAAGCCTGACCTGTGCCTTGCATGGGCATGAGTCTCACTCCAGCGGAACACAGATACAGAGCTAGTGCAAACTAGAGGAAGCAAGCCCCTCATGGAAGGCCTTTCTTCTTGCGTTCCCCAAACTTTTATTTCTTTGTAACCAATCATCTCTTCCAGATTTCGGAAGCCTATGAAGAATCCATCAGTCTCTCCACTACTGGATATTTCAAGTAAAAGACATTCTTGTTTGGCTTAGATTACACTTAGGCAAGGGTGGTGTGACTCAGCTATCTGACCAAGTGTGCTGAGAGCCCTGAAGCTCTTCTGGGCCCCTTGTCAACCCTCAGCCCTGGGTCATGGGGTGCAAAGGGAGGTGGGGGTGGGCTAAGGACTCCCAGGGGCCTCCATGCTATTAACCAACCAGAAGGGACACCATAGCTCCCTACGTGCCACTCTAACCATCCCAGCAACTGTGCACTGGAGGGCAGGGTTGGGACACCAGTGGGCCTTCTCCCCAAGTCTGCGGTGGTTCTCTTGCAGCTCTGAGCACTACCACCCCGCTCTCAAGAAATGGGAAGAGAGGCATCAGCCTCAGGGTGGGTGCTCTCTTCATCTCCAGGACCCAGAGCTCAGCAGGAATTCAGTCCACTAGTGGGGAAAATGCCTTTTCTTTTCATTCCTGACTTCTCTTCTCAGAGGCTACCAGACAAATATGGACTGGAAGAAGGGGGAAGGTGACGCTTTCCCATATTTTGTTTATGGAGCATCCTGTTCCGAGGTTGAAGTCGACTGTCTCACAGGGGCTCATAAGGTAAAGAGCGACGTTTGTGTTCACCGTTCACAAACATTGTTTTCTGTGCATAAGTATTCTCCCAGTGGGAGAACCAGGGACAGATACATAATTTGAGTCCAGATCTATTTTAAGTAAACAGTATTTCCCATTGTGCATTTTCTCTCACGTGTTTTCAGCTCCTTAGGACTGACATCTTCATGGATGCTGCTTTCAGCATAAACCCAGCTGTGGACATTGGACAGGTGCGTGATACCAGGGCGACCGCCACAGGGGCTTTCGGTTGGTTCCCTTTAGAAAATTCTTTCCCAGAGTCCTCTAAATGTTGTTTATGCCTGATACAAGTATTCTACAATATATAGTATACACTGCACACACAAATAGATAAGATATTGGAAGAATATTGAAGAAAAAGTTGTCTTGTCTTCAGTGGTTGTCTTTACAGCAGGAATATGTATGATTTCTAATTTAGCCTCAGTTCGTTCAGTTCAGTTGCTCAGTTGTGTCTGACTCTTTGTGACCCCATGGACTGCAGCACACCAGGCTTCCCTGTCCATCACCAACTCCCAGAGCTTGCTCAAATTCATGTTCTTCAAGTTGGTGATGCCATCCAACCATCTCATCCTCTGTCATCCCCTTCTCCTCCTGTCTTCAATCTTTCCCAGCATCAGGGTCTTTTCAAATAAGCCAGTTTTTCACATCAGGTGGCCAGTGTATTGGAGTTTCAGCTTCAGCCATCAGTCCTTCCAATGAATATTCAGGACTGATTTCCTTTAGGATAGACTGGCTTGATCTCCTTGCAGTCCAAGGGACTCTCAAGAGTCTTCTCCATCAAGGATCAGTTCTTCGGCACTCAGCTTTCTTTATGGTCCAACTCTCATGCCATACATGACTACTAGAAAAACCGTAGCTTTGCTTATATGGACCTTTGTCAGCAAAGTAGTATCTCTGCTTTTTAATATGCTGTCTAGCTCATAGTTTTTCTTCCAAGGAGAAAGCGTCTTTTAATTTCATGGCTGCAGTCACCATCTGCAATGATTTTGGAGCCCGAGAAAATAGAATCTGTCACTATTTCCATTGTTTCCATGAAATGATGGGACCAGATGCCATGATCTTTGCTTTTTGAATGTTGTGTTTTAAGCCAGCTTTTTCACTCTCCTCTTTCACTTTCATTAAGAGGCTTTTTAGTTCCTCTTCACTTTCTGTCCTAAAGGTGGTGTCATCTGCATATCTGAGGTTATTGATATTTCTCCTAGCAATCTGATTACAGCTTGTGCTTCATCCAGCCTGGCATTTTGCATGATGCAGTCTGCACATAAGTTAAATAAGCAAGGTACAGTATATAGCCTTAACATACTTCTTTCCCAATTTGGAACCAGTCCATTGTTCCATGTCCAGTTTTAACTGTTGCTTCTTGATCTGCCTACATATTTCTCAAGGCAGGTAAGGTGGTGTGGTATTCCCATCTTTTGAGGACTTTTCCAGTTTGTTGTGATCCACACATGAATATTGAAGAAAAAGTTGTCTTGTCTTCAGTGGTTGTCTTTACAGCAGGAATATGTATGATTTCTAATTTAGCCTCAGTTCTGTTCAGTTCAGTTGCTCAGTTGTGTCTGACTCTTTGTGACCCCATGGACTGCAGCACACCAGGCTTCCCTGTCCATCACCAACTCCCAGAGCTTGCTCAAATTCATGTTCTTCAAGTTGGTGATGCCATCCAACCATCTCATCCTCTGTCATCCCCTTCTCCTCCTGTCTCAATCTTTCCCAGCATCAGGGTCTTTTCAAATAAGCCAGTTTTTCACATCAGGTGGCCAGTGTATTGGAGTTTCAGCTTCAGCCATCAGTCCTTCCAATGAATATTCAGGACTGATTTCCTTTAGGATAGACTGGCTTGATCTCCTTGCAGTCCAAGGGACTCTCAAGAGTCTTCTCCATCAAGGATCAGTTCTTCGGCACTCAGCTTTCTTTATGGTCCAACTCTCATGCCATACATGACTACTAGAAAAACCGTAGCTTTGCTTATATGGACCTTTGTCAGCAAAGTAGTATCTCTGCTTTTTAATATGCTGTCTAGCTCATAGTTTTTCTTCCAAGGAGAAAGCGTCTTTTAATTTCATGGCTGCAGTCACCATCTGCAATGATTTTGGAGCCCGAGAAAATAGAATCTGTCACTATTTCCATTGTTTCCATGAAATGATGGGACCAGATGCCATGATCTTTGCTTTTTGAATGTTGTGTTTTAAGCCAGCTTTTTCACTCTCCTCTTTCACTTTCATTAAGAGGCTTTTTAGTTCCTCTTCACTTTCTGTCCTAAAGGTGGTGTCATCTGCATATCTGAGGTTATTGATATTTCTCCTAGCAATCTGATTACAGCTTGTGCTTCATCCAGCCTGGCATTTTGCATGATGCAGTCTGCACATAAGTTAAATAAGCAAGGTACAGTATATAGCCTTAACATACTTCTTTCCCAATTTGGAACCAGTCCATTGTTCCATGTCCAGTTTTAACTGTTGCTTCTTGATCTGCCTACATATTTCTCAAGGCAGGTAAGGTGGTGTGGTATTCCCATCTTTTGAGGACTTTTCCAGTTTGTTGTGATCCACACAGTCCAAGGCTTTAGCATAGTCAATGAAGCAGAAGTAAATGTTTTTCTGGAATTCTCTTGCTTTTTTGATGATCCAATGGTTGTTGGCAATTTGATCTCTGGTTCCTCTGCCTTTTCTAAATCTAGCTTGAACATCTAGAAGTTTTTGGTTCATGTACTGTTGCAGCCTAGCTGGAGAATTTTGAGTATTACTTTGCTAGCATGTGAGATGAGTGCAATTGTGTGGTAGTTTAAACATTCTTTGACATTGCCTTTCTTTGGAATTGGGATGAATACTGACCTTTTCCAGTCCTGTGGCCACTGCTGAGTTTTCCAGATTTGCTGGCATATTGAGTGCAGCACTTTCACAGCATCATGTTTTAGGATTTGAAACAGCTCAGTTGGAATTCCATTACTTCCACTAGCTTTGTTCATAGTGATGCTTCCTAAGGCCCACTTGACTTCACATTCCAGGATGTCTGGTTCTAGGTGAGTGATCACACCATCATGGTTATCTGAGTCATTAAGATCTTTTTTGTACAGTTCTTCTGTATATTCTTGCCACCTCTTCTTAATATCTTCTGCTTCTGTTAGGTCCGTACTGTTTCTGTCCTTAATTGTGCCCATCTTTGCATGAAATGTTCCCTTGATAACTCTAATTTTCTTGAAGAGATATGCTAAGAGATCTTGAAGCGACTGCTGCTAAGTCGCTTCAGTCATGTCCAACTCTGTGTGACCCCATAGACGGCAGCCCACCAGGCTCCTCTGTCCACGGAATTCTCCAGGCAAGAATACTGGAGTGGGTTGCCATTTCCTTCTCCCTGAAGAGATCTCTAGTCTTTCCCCTTCTGTTATTTTCCTCTATTTCTTTGCATTGATCCCTGAAGAAGACTTTCTTATCTCTCCTTGCTATTCTTTGGAAGCCTGCATTCAGACGGGTGTATCTTTCCTTTGCTCCTTTGCCTTCAGCGTCTCTTCTTTTCTCAACTATTTGTAAGGCCTCCCCAGACAACCACTTTGCCTTTGCATTTCTTTTTCTTGGGGATAGTTTTGATCACTATCTCCTGTACAATGTTATGAACCTCCGTCTGTAGTTCTTCAGGCACTCTATCAGATCTAATCCCTTGAATCTATTTGTCCCTTCCACTGTATAATCATAAGGGATTTGATTAGGTCACACCTGAATGGTCTAGTGGTTTTCGCTACTTTCTTCAATTAAGTGTGAATTTTACAATAAGGAGTTCATGATCTGAGTCATAGTCCTCAGTGGACAATAGTATGTTCATAATTAGGGAACATTATATAAATACCTAATAGAAAGTTACAACGGTCTGTACTGTTTATTAATATTGGTTTTAAGTAGACCACAATGTAGCAAAATATAAGGGAAAAAGAAATGCTTAAAGTTTTTCCCCTCTTGCTGAATTTCTGATTTTTATCTCTCAAATAAAATGAACATGACCAAAGGCTTTTTAAATTTAGAGTAAAAACCTTTCCAGCTGATAGCATAACTTTGCTTTTTTTCCAGCCTGTTACTCACAGTGGGTTCCCACAAACCAGCAGCATCAGCCCACCCGAAACCTACCGATCAGCCCCAGGTGATAGGGAGTCGGCTAGTGCCATTCCACACCTGAGGAACAGTCTACACAGGCTGAGCAGCTTGGCTTCACACCCGACAGACCTGTGGTGCTTTCATATGCAAACAGCTTCCCGCTGTCCTAAGTCCTAGGAGACTGGTTTATATAGATTACTTTATAAGGAAGAGATGGGCCACTGGGTATATCTCAAAATATGATCCTCAGAGTCTGCAACAGAAGACCTGTAGAGTTTATTGGAAATGAGGATCCCTGGCCCACCCAGGCCCAGACTAGCTCCATCATAACCTTGCTAGGCTGGGACTGCATTCCCCACTTTATTTTTAATTACTTATTATAATTGGAGGCTAATTACTTTACAATATTGTAGTGGTTTTTGCCCTACATTGACATGAATCAGCCACATCTGTACATGTGGCCCCCATCCCAAACCTCCCTCCCATGTCCCTCCCCATCTAATCCCTCTGGGTTGTCTCAGTGCACTAGCTTTGAGTGCCCTGTTTCATGCATCGAACTTGGACTGGCCATCTATTTCACATATGGTAATATACATATTTCAATACTATTCTTTCAAATCATCCACCCTTGCCTTCTTCCACAGAGTCCAAAAGTCTGTTCTTTATTTCTGTATCTTTTTTGCTGCTCACATATAGGGTTGTCGTTACCATCTTTCTAAATTCCATGTATATGTGTTAATATACTGTATTGGTGTTTCTCTTTCTGATTTACTTCACTCTGTAGAATAGGCTCCAGTTTCATCCACCTCATTAGAACTGATTCAAATGTGTTCTTTTTAATAACTGAGTAATATTCCATTGTGTATATGTACCACAGCTTTCTTATCCATTCATCTGCCTATGGACATCTAGATTGCTTCCATGTCCTGGCTATTGTAAACAGTGCTGCAGTAAGCATTAGGGTACATGTGTCTCTCTTAATTCTGGTTTCCTTGGTGTATATGCCCAGCAGTGGGATTGCTGGGTCCTATGACAGTTCTATTTCCAGTTTTCTAAGGAATCTCAACACCGTTTCCATAGTGGCTGTACTAGTTTGCATTCCCACTAACAGTGTAAGAGGGTTTCCTTTTCTCCACACCCTCTCCAGCATTTATTGTTTGTAGACTTTTTGATACCAGTCATTCTGACTGGTGTGAGATGGTATCTCACTGTGGTTTTGGTTTGCATTTCTCTGATAGTGAGTGATGTTGAGCATCTTTTCATGTGTTTGTTAGCCATTTGTATGTCTTTGGAGCAATGTCTGTTTAGTTCTTTGGCCCATTTTTTGACTGGGTCATTTATTTTTCTGGAATTGAGCTGCATGGGCTGTTTGCATATCTTTGAGATTAATTCTTTGTCAAACACTGATCTACTCTCCATAGCAATTTATAAAGGGAAATAATGAAATGCAGAAATTATAATAAATACAATGTCATGGTTCCATTTCTAGTTCATGTTCCTTTAATGTTAGCTTCTTTATTTTTTTTAATTGCTTTTAACTGCTTTTTTTAATTGGAGGATAATTGCTGTACAATGTTGTGTTGGTTTCTGCCATACAACAAGGTGGATCAGCCATAAGTATACATACATCCCCCTCCCTCTTGAGCCTCCCGTTCACCCCCCCCCCATCCCACCCCTCTAGGCTGTCACAGAATATCAGGTTGAGTG